>OX439483.1:146234937-146784937 GCA_949320155.1 Melangyna quadrimaculata | reverse complement strand
TCTATATCTATATCTATATCTATATCTATATCTATATCTATATCTATATCTATATCTATATCTATATCTATATCTATATCTATATCTATATCTATATCTATATCTATATCTATATCTATATCTATATCTATATCTATATCTATATCTATATCTATATCTATATCTATATCTATATCTATATCTATATCTATATCTATATCTATATCTATATCTATATCTATATCTATATCTATATCTATATCTATATCTATATCTATATCTATATCTATATCTATATCTATATCTATATCTATATCTATATCTATATCTATATCTATATCTATATCTATATCTATATCTATATCTATATCTATATCTATATCTATATCTATATCTATATCTATATCTATATCTATATCTATATCTATATCTATATCTATATCTATATCTATATCTATATCTATATCTATATCTATATCTATATCTATATCTATATCTATATCTATATCTATATCTATATCTATATCTATATCTATATCTATATCTATATCTATATCTATATCTATATCTATATCTATATCTATATCTATATCTATATCTATATCTATATCTATATCTATATCTATATCTATATCTATATCTATATCTATATCTATATCTATATCTATATCTATATCTATATCTATATCTATATCTATATCTATATCTATATCTATATCTATATCTATATCTATATCTATATCTATATCTATATCTATATCTATATCTATATCTATATCTATATCTATATCTATATCTATATCTATATCTATATCTATATCTATATCTATATCTATATCTATATCTATATCTATATCTATATCTATATCTATATCTATATCTATATCTATATCTATATCTATATCTATATCTATATCTATATCTATATCTATATCTATATCTATATCTATATCTATATCTATATCTATATCTATATCTATATCTATATCTATATCTATATCTATATCTATATCTATATCTATATCTATATCTATATCTATATCTATATCTATATCTATATCTATATCTATATCTATATCTATATCTATATCTATATCTATATCTATATCTATATCTATATCTATATCTATATCTATATCTATATCTATATCTATATCTATATCTATATCTATATCTATATCTATATCTATATCTATATCTATATCTATATCTATATCTATATCTATATCTATATCTATATCTATATCTATATCTATATCTATATCTATATCTATATCTATATCTATATCTATATCTATATCTATATCTATATCTATATCTATATCTATATCTATATCTATATCTATATCTATATCTATATCTATATCTATATCTATATCTATATCTATATCTATATCTATATCTATATCTATATCTATATCTATATCTATATCTATATCTATATCTATATCTATATCTATATCTATATCTATATCTATATCTATATCTATATCTATATCTATATCTATATCTATATCTATATCTATATCTATATCTATATCTATATCTATATCTATATCTATATCTAGGTGTCTGAATGTAACCATGTTCCCCTAAATAAATATAATTTCCAGTGTGTTCATGCCTTAAATTTTATAAACGTCGGTAGCCATCGACTAAAATGTTGCGTCTTAGAAAGGAACAATTACAGCTCTAGCTAATGAGGTCCAGTGCAATTGTTATCAGGACCGAAACGCATTGGACTAAAGGTCGCTTAAATACTTTTTATATTGGAAAAGGTTTGCTGGTTTAACCGAGTAGATTGAATTTAAAACAAATAGGGTTGGCTAACATAAATCTAGTAGATTGGCTTGAAATTTTAACCGAATAGGTGGACTTATTTTAATCGTGTAGGCTGATTAATTTTAACTGAAAAGGTTGCTTAATTTTAACCGAATAGGTTGGTTAAATTCAACAAAGTATGTTGGTTTAATTTCAACGAGTAGTTCATTTAAATGCAAACGAATATGTTGGCTAATTTAAGTGGAGTAGGTTGGCTTAATTTAGCCGAGTAAGCTGACTTATTTTAACCGAGTTAGTTGTTCAATTATCTTCGAGTTGTCTAGTTGAATTGAGGTGATTGAAATGTTAACCGCATAAAGGTTGTTTAATTATAACCCAGTAGACTGGCTTAAATAACAAATTAAATTAAGTGCTCTTCGTAGCGTTTTTTCTGAGATTTTTCTATTTTTAACCGAGAAGCTTTCGAGGGGAAATTATAATGTGTATAGGCAAAAACAATTTTCACCTTTAAATTTTGAACATTTATAATTTTTGTTCTTGTTTTCATATCACCAAATAAATATACGACTATGTATTAACTTTTTTCTCTAACTATAAGGAATCCAAGTTATATTAGAAGAGGCAATATTGGGGGGTGATACTATCAGGATGTAAAAGTTTTAGTTTTAAGTACCAATACAAATCAGATTTCATTTGATTCCCCTTATAAAAAGCTTCGTACTACGGCATTGTGATAAACGCATCTAATGCTGTTGCAAGTAAAACATGCATCAGTAAGCAGTATTTCTTCTAAAGTCTTATTGGTGATCAGTGGCGTCTTTAGGCATGGGCCCACTGAGCCCGGCCCAGGGCTCCCCAATCTAAGAGGCCCCCTGAGCCGTCGGAGTTCAACCAATTTAGAAAGAAAACGATGTGTTAATTTTAACTTGCAAACTGCAGTTAAAATTTGTTTAAAAACCAACATTTGTATTATAGAACACATAATTTACATGTGATTGTATGACCTATAATAATATTTGCATATGGTAATATGGTAGGTATCTCCTATTGTTTTTTCTCAAGAAAATATTGAGGAAACTTTGACCTTACCGACAGTTGTTATACATGAGAAACAACCGATTTCAGCAACAGAAATCATTACAAGCTACCCTGTCGATTATTTTCAAGAAATATTTACCGAAACGAATTCAAAATTATCATTGTGATTTCTCAAAAACATCCAGGATATATATCAAAATCTAGGATTTTCAATAAGACACTTTAATCGCAAATTAAAGAATAATAAAAGCCTTGAAAGGAAGTGGCTTTTATATAGTCGCCTTCAAAAGCATCCGTATTCCGTTTGTTTTGTTGTTAATTCAACTTTTCTAAAACAAGCTTCTGTTCACCCAGCCGATGCAACGATTGGAAACATATAGATCAAATAATCTTGGAACATGAAAATAGCTTAGCACATATAGGCAAGCTATGATGACTTTTTTCACACGATAAAGTTGATCCATTTCTTGCAGATCACTTAATAAATATGGTAATTCTGGAAAGGCCATATTTCAATTTATCAGGAAATATCTGTAGTGAGTTAATTGATTTAATGGGGAATATAGTGCTAGAAGCCGTGTTTTTTGAGATAGTGTAAAGCAACTCAATAAAAAGTTTACACACAAAACAATAACAACACAATTAATACACAAATCCGAATATTTAGCAGATGCAATCTTGAAATTTTTGCAAGTTCATGACATTTCAATAAAAGATTGCCGGGGACAGAGCTATGACACAGTGCGTTGAATATATCTGGAGACTATATATATGTCACAACAAGAACATTAATGTTAAAAAAGTATCCAAGTTCTTCTATATACAAAAACCTTTGCGTAACAAGTCATCCGTAAAAAGTAATGAAATCTAAAAGTACGTTAAATATAGAATATTTTAAGTACAGTTATAAGGATGAACCTCAAAATTATCAGAGAAATCTGTTATTTAATGATTACTGACTTAATTTGAATTGTTTTACTTGGCAAGTTTTCTTTATTTACCTAATTACTCAATTTTGAAACCAAAACTTGACTAGTAAACCAACTCATAATAATTTTGATGTTCTTCCTTATAACTGTACTTAAAATATTTGATATTTCACATTAATAAACTTAGAACTTGGCGTAATTTTAGATTTAATTACTTTTTACGGCTGACTTGTTACGCAAAGGTTTTTGTATATAGAAGAACTTGGCTACTTTTTTAACATTTATGTTTTAGTTGTAATTTCACTACTTTTTGCAAAGGTTCTTTTTATCAGGAAAAGTGGGTAAAATAAATGCCCAATGAAAGCCTCATTAGCAAAGTAAGTTTTTAATGTATGCCTTTTGTATGTACTACAAGTCCTACCCCTCTACCAACTTTCTCCATTGAATGAAAAATTTTAAATTTTTAATATTCCCCTTGCGTGCATGTCAATTCCCATCGCTCTACCAAATTGCACCATTCTACGACAAGTGCTCCTCATAATTGATATCAATTCAATTCAAATGGGCGGGTGCCACGCCCCTGTATGTAAAACCTCAAATTGTTTAAATTTTGTCTTTGCCTGCACTTTAAGCCCTACCGCTGTACTTAATTTCATCATTCCACGACAATTAGAAGTCCAAATAATTTATATCAATTATATGAAAATGGGTGGGTTCCACACCCCTGAATGGAAAATCTTAAATTTCAGTGAGTGAGTGAGTGAGCGGGAGTGAGTCAGTTAGTCAGTCAGTTACGGTTTTTGCGCTTTTTGCAGTCTTATAACTCGGGAACCACTAATGTTAAGGAATTGAAATTTGGTCAGTTGCCTGAACCTGGTGGGCTTAGCAAATGCGAGTTTGAAGTTTCTGACTTTATTGGTACTGAAAATAGAGAGGGGTCGAAAATCGCCTGAGTTTGATCCTGTAAAAAGGGTGTAGTGCTAGCACTACCGTGCCCTTTGATCTTCACGCGAGAATAAATGAAAAATGTGAACTCGCTACCTAAATCTATGTACCATTTGCCAGAAATTCTCTTTACTTGGAATTGGAAGGTCTTCATTTAGCAAGAGGCAACAAGTTTTTTTTTTCAAATATCCTAATAGAAATGTGGAGTTCCATATTGGAAAGTATAGTAGAAGCCTTCAGAAGGATACAAATAAAATTGACATCGCAGTGAATTTGTTAACTTCACACGGTAATTTCACCTTAATCTTTGTACCATTTGCCAGAAATTCTCTTTACTTGGAATTGGAATGTGTTTATTAAGCTGGTTGTGTGCAAGAGGCAACAAGTTTTTTTTTCAAATATCCTGATAGAAATGTGGAGTTCCATATTGGAAAGTATAGTAGAAGCCTTCAGAAGGATACAAATAAAATTGACATCGCAGTGAATTTGTTAACTTCACACGGTAATTTCACCAATTCACTAAGGGGCAATTTTGAAAAGATTTTATCGGCCGCTGAAGAACAAAAACCTTAGGCTCAATATAAAGACCTTTCGCAAAGACCAAGATTAAGAAGACCACGTATGACATTTGTTGATGGTTCTGCGCCATCTGTGCAGCAAGTTATTATAAAGGTGAAGATGCTATTAATATTTCAGAACTATACTATGTTATAACTGTAGATTAAATCAAAAACACTTTTTCAAATGTTGAAATAGCGTGTGGAATCTTTCTATCAATGATGATATCAAACTGCGATCATTTTCTTAATTAAAATTAATACAAAATGAACTAAAATGATGTAAAATACTTCAAGAGAGATTAAATAGCTTGTCAAATATGTCAATTTAAAATGATGCGCTTCAAGTTATATGTAGACCTCGGTTAAATAATTCAAGATTTTGCAAATGAAATACCCAGAAAAGTATATCTTATAGGTATAACAATTGATTTTAAGTATGTCTACTTTTTGTATAATATTCTTTTAATAAAAAAAAACATCGATGTATAACTTTTTTTTTAATGTTTGGACTTTTTTATTATTTTCAGAACAACGAAGTTATTAAACTAGAATATCACTTATAGACCGAGTGCTAACTTTTTGCCAATTTTTGGGTGTGAACCAGCCAAAATTCCTTTTGTTTTAAAATAGGTCCGTACTACTCGTTTGCAAATATGAAAGTCTGGCATGTCGGGGTTGGGGCTTTTGTATGTAATACTTCTGAAAATGCATTTGCAGGTACCGAGGGTAGGAACTTCAAAATTGTATTTAATTTTAAAAATCTGAGCGACCTAGACATGAATATGGGCTTCAAGACCTTTTTTGTGGATCCAAATGCATTTTAAATACAGTATTGCATATAAAAGCTCCAACCCTGACATGCCCAAAAATTGCTATGGGCTTTTAGTCTATTATCATTTTATTTTTTGTTATCTGAAATTTAATTATAATAAGTAATTTTTAACAAAGGGCCCCCATTTCCTAAAGGGCCCAGGGGCCCCAAATGTCTTAAGACGCCTCTGTTGGTGATGGCTTTTAAGGAAATGATGCATCAATATTTAACAAAAAAAAAAAATTCACAAAAAAGTTAAGCAACTTATAGGTATATCTGAACTTTTGTAATTTACATAAATGTCAGGGTAGATTTAATACACATTATTGCATTTTTTTTTTCTCTATTTTATTTTATTTTATTTTATTTTATTTTATTTTATTTTATTGTTTCCTTTTTTTCTATCTCTATCTCTCTCTTTAGAGATTATAATAATAGAACTTGACGTCCTTGGAACAGGTGCACAAACCACACGTTAATCGGTGGATGTGTGAGTTTTTTTTTTAATTTTAGAACACAAACAAACAACAAAAAAAAAAACAAAAGTATCTTACAGATACTCGTCTACCTAGGTACATTTGGTTGGTTTAGTTTCCCCAAGTTGATCTAGATTTTTCAAAGTAGAATTAAGTTTTCATTCAATTTGATCTCAGGCGTTGTCTGTTGGTTGCGCTGTGGTTTAGAGCTAGTTGGGGTGATCAATATAATTAAGCAAATTGTGTGAACAAAAAAAATAACTTTTAAAATAGTGGTTGGCTATGAGGAAAATGAGTCACACAAGACGGCTATTTGGTATGTTGAAGTGATTTATGCAGATTGTAAAGAAAGGGATTTTTATGATCTGTTTTACAATTTGTCAAATTTCTTTAATTGACTGCCTTGAATACTTAGATTACATTCTATCACATCCTTGAACTTCTACAAAATGTTTAAATGGCTCTTTGTTGAAATAACACGGAGAAGAATCTGTTAATTGTTTGTTTAATTAAATTTTCACAAAATAAACACATTAATTTTTATCAAAACAAATAGAGCCTGTTTTAAGGTAAACAACGTAAAAAACATTTGTTTTTTTTTTAATTACTTAAGTAATTTTCAAGTTATATTTGATTGCATTGAGTATTTGGATCTAACTGTAAAATTAAGAAACAACAAAACAATAATAATAACAATTATTATTAATTTGATAAAAGTGGTGACCAATTATTTTAATAAAAGTTGAATATTTATATTTATTTATATTTAGAACAGGCTAACAGAACTAAGCCCATTGTTCCCATGTTTTGTTTGTATTTTCCAACTTTTTTCAAGAAATAGTCTTTATTTAGCTGAAAACAAATTGTGTATATAAGATGTTCACTTTTTCAAGTTTTTATAGCAAATTGACAGAGTTAACGGTACATAATAAAATAAAATGTTTACTATCTGGTTCTAAATTCAATTCTACATGTTTTGAGGTATTTTAAAATTTTCTTAAATGTACCGTTATAATTTTTCTAATTTATACATTCATTTTTTTTTCGTGATTTGTCTTTAAATAAAATATTTTTTTTGTACAGAAGGGTACGCAACACAAGCTTGTGGGAAATTCAAACGACGCAGAATTAATTGGTTAAAATTTGTTAAAAATTGCATTTTAGCGGAAAAAAAACCCAAAAAAAATGTAAAAAATTTCAATTTTCCAATTTTGAATAAAATTTTGACTAATTTTTAGGTTTTATATATATAAAAGAATGATACAAAATTTAACAGTGTATTTTTTGAGATATTTTAAAAGTTTTTGAAATGTACCGTTGTTTATTTTTTTTTTTGTCATTCCCAATTTTTGTAAGCCAACCATATCGACTGAGTTTGCAGATATTCAAAGCACAATAAAGTCAATTCATTGTCCCCAATGGAAACAATACATATTCAGTAAATATAAAAAAATCACCAAATAAAATGTATCGATAGAACGAATCTAATTCAGACTAACATCAAAAATATAATCACGTATCTACCAAAATCATTTAATTACATCAATAACATCCACCATTTGAAATATACATTATAAAAAAAAGCAATATTAAAATATAAATAAACTGCAACGCAGCAGCATGCTGTGTATGCATCATCAGTCTTTATTCATCAACCATCACCTGAAGCTACTTCACTTAAAAAACGCAGCATTTAACAAAATATGTATATAATTCAGATTTATAAAGCAAACCACAACCAATATTGGAACTCGTCTGTGCCCAATGTCTCTTTACTGATATCCATCCACATGAATCTCCATTGCCAATATCCATAATAATGTACTCAAAGCCTCTCTCTAAAAGCTTCACCACTATGGTCACTTGAAAAAAAAAAGCAAGTGAATTCTTATTTGGAAAACTATGCCAAATTACCAAAATGATGTAATCACTCAATAAGTCATCAGCACGTCTCAGAATGTGTGACGACAAACAAAAATATCGGTTATCTTATGCAATAGAATTCTTATATTTTCTCTCAAACGACTGACCGGAATTTTCGTGACCAAAACAAAACCCAGTCCCCTCCCCTTGGCTAATACACATTGGAACTAAACTCCAATAAAACTATCAATATCATAGAAAGTGAGAGTGAGAGTGTGAAATTGTAACCTTCTTTCAATACAACGCAGTTTAAGTGTCACACCTCACACATATCAAAAGTTGGAGCACTCACTACCTTAACTTATACCTTGCCCTCTAAAATAGGCAGCAAGTATAAATAGTATAAAAAAAAACCTAGTTATTCGTTGTGAATTTTTGATCAACTTGAAGTGTTTTTTTATTGTTTGCAGAAAAAAGACTCACTGCACCATGTTCACAAACACACACACTTCCCGCAAGTATTATTATTTTTTTTTTTTTTTGATTGGCAATTTGCCATATCCCAGGCCCACACCCGACTCGAAATCGGAACTGGCCAGCAACATTGTCTCAAAATCATGGCTATGGTCAAGTTGCAAGAGTTAGATACATTGTAATGGACTCGTCACTCAAGCTGTGAATCGTTTCTATTCAATACAATACATTGTATAATACCTGATTTATCAAAGCTGCTAATATAATATGTCAGCAGTAGGTAAAACTATACATCATCTCAAGAGGTTTTTGTTTTGTTTTGTTCACATCATCCATGTCTTGAAAAACTTTGCTTATCCGTATTTGGGTTGCCTTGACAATTTTGTACAAGGCGGAAATTAAACATTATAGCGATCGATGTAATATCCTTAAAGGTTATGTTGATATGGGAATTGTCATTTTGACAGATTTCGTTCGAACTAACTTCGAAATGCACATTTCCGATTGACTGTTTGTTCCTGCAATTGTATCAAGTTTCATTTTATCGAGTCTAATTCTAATCTTAAGATAACAAGACAAACTTCCAGGGACTAACTACAAATCGGAAATTTGTCTACAGCTAAATCGTGTCCCTGACGCTTTGGACTACACATTCAATTCTTTCGACACAATAAACCACTCATCTTATATCGATCACAACAAATTCTGTATAACTTCCGGTTTTTGAGAGTTTATAAGGAAGAAAGTAACTAACTACCTTTTGGTATGTTGAGATATTTTCTTAGTATAACCACCTATCTTAGCTGTAGTTGATGACAATGAACCTTATAGAATCTAGAGATACATTAGGTCAGTCTGCTAATACCCTACTTCTTCCTTGTTCCTTTTCACCCAGACAAATTATCTATAAACGTCTCATTTCCTTTGATGCGATAATCAGATCACTGCGTCATCTCACTAAGCTTCTTTTATGAAAAACCATCAGTTGAATGAAAAAAAGAAAATTATAAAACATTTGAAGTCGAATTTGGGCAGTCTTATCCTTTTTGTTTTTTTTTTCAGACTTTCGCTACTCAAGTTGTACGTTCACAGAAAAAAACCTTGCCTTTGATAGAATAACGTTTGCCTTTGATGGAATAACGTTTGCCTGGCGGCCCTGAGGTCAAACTCAATTATGAACATTTAACATTTTGCAAAGCCAACCCACCACCCCCCCGCCCGACATTTATTCTTCCCTCAACCCTGTAAATAAATGAAATGTGACATAATCAGCCTTATCGGGAATAAACCTCTCAACCCTGTAAATAAATGAAATGTGACATAATCAGCCTTATCGGGAATAAAATCTCCCCCAGATTTTTCCCCCCGTATGAGACTCTCCAATAATAAACAATGTTCGAAAAATGGGAAAAAACTCCCATGAAAAAAGTAGATATCGTAAATCTATTTTCCGGGGGAAAATTAATAATGTTTCCCTGGAAAAAAACTCGCCTCAATTTAGTTGGAGAATTTTTAAAATAAAAGGCATATTCCTACCTATTTTTGAAGGTTTTTTAATTTTGTACTTGCTCTAAAGGACAAGCTTTAGTGTCGTGTCAAAAATATAGACAGAGACACTTTAATAAAATCCAACATTAAGTTTACTGAGAAGTCCATTGGTATTGGTATGTGTTGCTGTACGTCCACTCTACAACAAGCTAGAGACTGAACGGGGAAACGGCTTGTTTTAACCGATCTATATATCGTTTTTTTTTTCTTTACATTTTGAACACATTTTGGAACAAATTTACTTAACACCAGTGGCGGATCCAGGGGGGTGGCTTTAGGGGCTAAAGCCCCCCCCACAGCCGATTCCTAAAATAATTTGAAAGAAAGTAATACATTAAAGCGTGTAGAGTTTTATATTCCGTCTAAAATATTGTTAAGATATTAAATTTGATGGACAAAATAACGTGGTTGGGGCTGTACTATTTGCATACATATGTAACTTTTTGTCTAAGCCCTAAGATTGGGGCTAAGGCCTGAAGCAAATTGGACAAAAACCAAGTTGGGCGCTATGAATAATGGACATGTTTCATACAACGACAATTTTTTCCCTAAAAACAAAACCCAGACAATTGGGATGGAGAAACCTGCTTCGGAATAATAAGTTCTGAGAAAAAATAACCTTATTCCAGAGAATTTTGGGGGCTTAAGTCTAGGGACTTTTGAAATCCGAATTTGGGCTAAGACTGGAAGAGATAAATAAAAAGAGATGAAAAAGTGGTCGGTGCTTAACATTAAAGTGTCAAATACAACAACTGTTTACACTAAAAACAAAGCTAATTTAACGAAAAAAACGCAGTTGAGTCTAAAACAATTGGAGAACAACGGGGTTTCAAGTTTAATGCAAATGTTTAAGATAAGGAGCCTTGGCTGGATTTAGAGAATTTTAGTGCTTAGTTTTTAAGAATTCAAAGGTCCAAGGCAATTGTACGTACAAATCATCTTTGGACTAAGTAATTACATATTAATTCTCTAGTCAAGGAGCCAAATTCCAATAGCATAAGTTTTCTCTGTGCGCTCTCAGATAATCTTGCAAAAGCAAATGAATATTTGCAATCCCTCTAGACTCTAGAGTGATGTGCAGATATGTCGACATATTTTTGGGCATCAATATAAAGTGTGGGTATGCAGCGTATACTCGAAAATACATTCAGGCTTGCAGAATTGGGCCGCGGGTTATTTCTTAGAGCAGCTTTGTGTTTTGTCCTACAGTAAGTTTGATCAAAACAGTTTCTCGTTAATTTGGCTAATTCAGGAAAAATAAGATCTCAGAGGCCTGAATACTGTCAAATCACATATATGAGCTTTTGCCAGTACGACAAGTTAATTTTTCTGAACTAGCCAATTATAAACAGTTTTCAAATCTTGTCGAAAAAGTTCAAAACATACCCACAGCTAATTTAAAATTATACCTACCTCCATAATGTATGTACCTAATCAATTTTTAAATAATATAAATAAACGAATTTGTACGTGTGGTTCAAGCATGGCTAAAAATTATTAATTTTATTATGGTGCGCCTTTATATTTGCTTCTATCTACACTAAAGCAATTATGAATAATTGTTATTGTACTTTGTATTGAAAACATTTTAAAGCGCGAAAGGAGCGGATATTAAGGCACATAAAACACGGATATCATTAAAGGAAAAGTGGGAATATCAAAATTCGCTGTCTGTTATACAGGGTGTCCCATTAACCATGGTCCAAACCAAAACTGGTGAAAGGCCAGGCCATGGCCTTTCAGAATTTGGTAACTTTTCTATACCGAATCATAGCGGTTCTCGAGTAACGGCTATTTTTTGAAATTTGAAAAAAATCTAACTTTGAACCAGTTTTTTGCTCACCCTGTCCATAATTGATTTTTGTTTTTTTACAAATTTTGCATTAAAAAATTCACTTATAGTTTCACTAACTTTACCGAGTAAAATATTTTTAATTGGCATCACCATTTGCCTACAAATCATTAGTTAATATTGAACTTTGCCAAAATTAATTTTTGACCTCAATCTTCTGATGAGCCCCCTGAATAAAATTCGTATGGCTCAATACAGGTTTTATATTTCAAAAATTGCCTATTTTTCTGTAGTTTCAAAAAAGGTATTAAACTTGCCAAAGCAATGTTTAAATAGACAGTTATAACCGTTTGAACCCAATCAAACAGGTTCAAAATCAAACAAAAATAAAACATTTTTGTTCAAATGTTTCGGTAAAATTAGAATTTTACTTCAAATATAACTCCGAAAGAGCTATATTCGGTATGGAAAAGTTACCAAATTCTGATAGTTCATCACCTGGCCTATCACCAATTTCAGTTTGGACCATTGTAAATGGGACACCCTGTATAACTACATAAATGTATCTCCATATATCTTTTTCACAAAAAAAAAAAAACATGAACCTTGGTTAGACCGCACTCGACGGAACTGCACTGCAGCGGAACTTGTATGAAGTTCTGTTGCCGTTTAGTTCGATATAGCTACTAAAATTTCATATGTTTTGCCGTGTCGCCGGCCGTCGTCGTAAAGTGTTGTTCCGCTGAAGTTTAGTATATCTTGCCTTAAAGCTAAACTTATCACTATTATTTGTTTTATGTAAATAATAAAATTGATCTTAAGGACAATCAAATTTTATTACTTAAAGTCCCAAACTGGATATCCAAACTCCAAGCCCCCCCCCACAGCCAAATCCTAGATCCGCTACTGCTTAACACTTTCCGGTTTTTTGCCTTCGTAAAGTAACACAGTTTTCCACAAAGAGAGAGAACAAAAATCTTACAACAACAAAATAGACAAAAAATGCTTTTTTTTAACTTTTGAATATTTTTACGCGTTTCCATTACACGAGAATTGAATTTACGTTGCAAAATCGGTTGTTATCACCACAAATAGTTCAAATATTTAATTCTTTTTCAGAAAATAATTTTCAAACTTTGACAAATAAATAATTTCAGAATATAAATTCTCTCAGAGTATTTCGAAACTGATTCGAAGATTGAATCCGGGGGAGATTAACGATAGGAGTATTCCACTCCTGGGAGAAATGAAAATCCGGCGGAGAATAATCTCCCCCGGAATTGCCGATTAGGCTGAATATTTGCTGCGGGTATGAATGGGAAAAAAATTAAAACCAAAATTCTGCAAATAAATGCTCCGGATTGTTTAAAATAGTTAGCTGACATAAAATTAATTTAGTTGTTTTCAAAATATGTATCTCGAAAAGCTTTGGGTTATTGCCGCATTTCTAGTACACTTTTATACTAACTCTTTTTTGCTGGATGATTTATAGTCAGTTTTAGTTTTGTTATTGTTGGCACTATTTACTGCACACAGCATACCAGCCGGCCACCACCTGAAAGTCATTTATCATACAATTTTGCCCCTCACAGTCGGTGACTCAAGGTTTTGAGTGGCTCCGCTCTACTCAAGCAAAAACTATTCTCGAACTAAAGTTACTAATTTTTTGATAACAAACACAAATCTATGAGTTTGCATCTAATTACATTCAGTCCTATAACATTATATCCTTTCTCACCTTTCACTTAAATTATCTGATTTTAAAATTAGTTCAATAAACCCTTGAAACCTACAAAAATCTTTGTTTTTTATCGAACAAAATGAACGCAACACGGATATCATTAGCCTTACTTTGTTTTTTTTTTCTGTTTATTTGCTATGCAAATAAATTAAATAACGAAGCTATGGCGGGTACTTTACTTTCGCTCTCTAAATCCACTACTAGCCTAATTCGAATGCACCCAATACTTCACCTACATATAAACTTATGAAAGAGCCGAACACGACCCACTGGTTAAGTCCGCCATCTATAGATACTATATGCTCTGCCACCATCACCACCACCACCGCCCTATACTCGCACTACTTATGCTTCCACTAGAAACAAACAAATCATGATTATCCACTAGCAGTCACGACTCCCATGTATAATCTTTCTTTACATATTTAAAGTTCCATTATGCAAAAGGATACCATAATACCAGAGATACGAGTTGGTACTTTGCAAGTTCTCCAAAGGCAAGCAATCAAACTCCCGCAAAGCTTTTCCGTCAACAAACCGACTTGTTTTGTTAGGCCAGTCTTGGTTCGGGTCGTACCTATAGATGAATCATAGATTGGTTGGTTGGTTGGTTCGCTTCGTCAGCCGGTTGTTGAATAAAAGACATGACCTACGTTCTGCAGTGTATAGGTGTCCAGGTCTAGTTCCGCTTTTTTTTCTCAGAATTAGAACAACAATGGTCTAGAATCAAGAGATTAGATTCACAATGAAGTTTCTCACAGACATAATTCATTTATGTCTCGAATTTATAATGGGGACAGAGAAATATTTTTTTTTTTGTTGCGAGTAAAGTACTTGTTCACACAGGGTGTTGGCTTCAGTAAAGAACAAGGTTCTAGAAACGAGATAGAATTTGAAAAATGCTGGTACTTCAAGGAAATACAAAATTACATCAAATACCTAAAATTTTATCCTGGAGAGAGTCTCTTTGTAATAAATATACTGCTGTATACACTCTCAAGAAAACAAGGCTAATGTGTTTTGTTTAACGCTCTAAACTGTCTTTTTATTGAATTTTACTCAAGTTTAAGCTCTTTGGAGACATTTTTGAGACCCACCCGTCGTTCCTCAGATGTTGTCTTCTTTATGACTCTTCTTTTGTGTTTCTCATAAATTACATTAACCCTAGGATAGCTGTGTAGTAAATTAGGGCCTCCTCCAATTTCTCAAATTAAAAATCAGATAGTTCTCTTGCGATTTTTGTAAGCTCAAACTTTTCTTTTCTCTGCCTTTATTGCTGACTTTTTTCTGCGGATTCTACAGAGAAATACGTCGAATTGAAGTCATACCTATACTTGAAATTCACTTTAATTTGATTCCGAGTATCATAACCGATAGAACTTCTTTTTGTCCGTTATCTGCATCAAATCCTTACGTAATTACAACGAAAAACTGCCGATGTTTGACTTCGCTGACTTTATCATTAGTTTTTCATTTCTTTTTAGATATCTAAACGTAAGAACCCATTAACAAAATTGTTCATCGGGTCAGTGAACTTATTTCATTAATTAGCAATATTTTTTACTTTCAGTCAGTGAATTTATTTCATTAACTAATGATATTTCTCGTTGTTTCAGTAAATTTATTTCATTAATTTAAGTTAATTGCATTTTGTGATCAAAGATTTATTCGTTGAGACAACGAATTTATTCGTAATGATATTATTATAAGATGATTTAGCGTAAGATGTTGTTTCTGCTGTGTTATAATATTTAATGTCTCCGTCAATAGGCTTCTTAAAAAAAAACTCTTGAATCATCGGTAAGCAGCTATAAGACCTGGGTCAGGATCGCGTAAGACTAAAAGGTATATCATAATACCTTAATTCTCCCTGTTCATAAATTCAACACAAATGTTTACGTCTTAAGCCTTTCTGCAACATTTTATTCGGCCAGTACCATTTTGGATTCCATGCTGTAAGATCGACATTAGACCAAATTTTCATCAAACTTAAGCTAATTTTTGAAAAAGGCCAACGAATTTTATGTCGAGAGTAGAGCCCAATAACAATTAGTTATAGATATTGTATCCATCGCGATTGTTGTTTTTAGAAGGCAAACTTGAGTGATTCCATTTTTTTGCTCGCGAGTGTAGTTGCTATGGCTGAGATCAGAATCCCGTGAAAGTTGATCGAGATTTGTAAAGTAACATGAAAAAATACACGCTTCAATGTATCCCAACTCTTTATAGAACATGCACAGGTTATTGGCGAGTAGATGCAATTTCTTCAATTTCGTTCTGGAACAGATAACTCCAATTCGAAAAGTTAACCAAATTCCCAATAAAAGTGAAGCAGATTCCTATAAATTATTTCCCTGCACCGCGCACGTCAGCTTTTAAGATGGGAGGCTCATAACTTGTCGTGTTTTTTTAAATAATAATAATTTTAGTATTAATAATTTTTTAAAAATGCCTGTAGGTCTTTTAAAAGCAATGAACGGTACTAGTTAAAAAAAAATAGAAGGAAAAACGTTTGCACATAGGTATTATTGAATGTCTCGCAGTATAGTTACTGACGAAGAGATAAGACAGGAGGAGAGGTTTACGCACCATTGTCTTTCCTTTGCTTTACCCTCACTTGCTGGATCATCCCTACACCAGGCCCATATAGGAGCAGTGGCTCCATGCAACGTCTGGTGGGTGAGTTTGATAGATCAGTGGTTGGTGCAAGCGACTGCCCCGTTCAGTCAGATTAGCCTTCACGTTACTGAAGAAGTCTCCGTTGGCACCATCACCGGGTTGAAGAGAGGCCAACGCACCGTTGTCATTTAAGCACATGATCCCCCTTACCCCCACCAGTTAAATCATCCCTCCACCAGGCCCGTAGAAGCAGTGGCTCCATGCAACGTCTGGTGGTTTAGTTTGATATATTTTTTGTTTGGTGCATGTGACTTAAGAATTGTCAAGCCATTTTGTAGCGTTAATAAATTTTAACATGCTTCTGCTTGTGATGTCAGAGAGTTTTTCTAATTTATTGAAGATATGTTTCCCGAGGATCCTGTTTCTCAGATGACATAGTGCAGGGCAGTGACACAGGTAGTGAGGGGTATCCTCATGCATCTACTCGTCACCACATCCTCTACATAAGTCATCCATACTGAGTTTCATCTTCTTCTTATGGTAACACAGTTGTCTATGTCCAGTGGCAATGATCACAAGAAGATGATCACGAGAAGAAATATAGACTTTTTACTCAGTTGGATAATGTTGTGGGTCTTTTGTTTGTTGAAACTAGGCCATAATTTTCTAGTTATAACACAGGTATCAAGCGAGCTCCATCTCTTGTTAGTTGTATAACTAGAACTTTATTCTCGATTACCCGCTTAAGATTACAGGGTGGTACCTGAACGGTTGAGTCTGCTTGATTAAGATCAATTGCTGATCCTATTCCTTGCAGTTCGTCAGCACTTTAATTTCCTGGGACACCACTGTGTCCAGGAACCCAACAGAGCCTTATGTTGTGCCTTGTGCTGTGTACCAAGAACCCTTAGCCCTTATCGCGGCAGCATGTTACAAGCTTCGATTTAATTTCAATGGCAGAAATTGCTTTTATTGCCGCTTGGCTGTCAATGAAAAAGGTGATATCAGCTTATGGTATTGCCATCTTTGAGACCTGTCTAGCAGCTTTCGTCACTGCCAGGACCTCAGCTTAGAAGACACTGCTGTAATTAGGAAGTCTGAAGGAGCTTGCTAGTCCAAGGGTTTCTGAAAAGAAACCTGCTCCAACACCTGTATCCATCTTGGAACCGTTGGTATATATTGCTTAAATCGATTCGCAGGGGGTTGGCTCGTTAATTTTTCAATCCTCTCTAGTAGGAAAGGAGGTTGTGAACGGCTTGTAAAAGTCTAAATGGGGTGTTATGTAAAGAGTACATACCATATTTTCCGTGTGTTTCTGCGGAATCTACGCATGACCTATGACGCTGTGCTTCCAGCTACCAGTTTGGCTAAGCTGAAGTGCGCTCTTGGCGGCTGATTCTTGTACAAATAGATCAAGGGGTGTTAAGTTGAGTATAGCTTCCCAACCCGCTGTTGGGTTGGAACTCATAGCCCCAGTGATTCCAATTCATGTTATTCTTTGTAACTTTTGGTCATGATTTTAAGGTTGGTAACTTTGTCCAGCGCATTCCACCAGACTACGTTGCCGTATGTCAGTACAGGTCCAACTAGAAGGAATCATAGAGAATAGAAATTTTGAACGTGGTTGCCTGAGACTGAGATCCATGAACGATTGGGGGTTAGGAGCCCCTTAAACTCGTAGGTATCATTTACTAACAAATGACCAACTATTTATTTCAAATTGCTTACTTTTTGAAGTCCCAAAGCGAACATAAAATTTACTAAATCTATATAAGATTTGTTGAACCGATACAGTTTTCGTTCCAAAAGATTTAAGTCCTCTGGGGACAATGAAATATAATTCATTTTAATGTGGCGCACACTTTAAACCACCCTGTTCAGATTTTTATTTTCAATGTAAATACAAAATTTGAGTAAAAATCCCCTGTGACTTATGTAAGACCCAGTTGGTATAGGTAAGGTAAGAAACGAGTAGTCGACTATTCATATTAAACATCGTGTTTTAATTTTTCTTTGGGAATTTTCGCATTTTTGAATCTTGATTGTTAAACCAATTAATTCAATTTAAATGCCACAGATTGAGCCAAGAAAATGGACACACAGCCTCTCTTTGACAAAATAATTATTATTGTTATGCCACAGTATGGACCAGCTGTGCATTTATATGTTTTGTTGCATTCAACGAATTTACAAAAAACAAACTTCAACCCTGCCTGCGCTGTGCCAATGTGTATTGTGCAGTCAGATTGTCAGATCAATCAAAACAACACCATACCACTCACTTTAAATAACGTTGCAGGAGCTCCAATTCCATACTCTCTTGAAAGATTGGCAAGTGAACTACATTCGTGATGTGTGTTTCTTATTATTTAATAAATAAATCATAAAGCCAGTCAATTGAAAGTAATTAAACACATGTTTTTGTGTTCAAACAATATTTTATTCTGTTTTCATTGTGAAAATTAAAATGAAAAAAAAAAAAAAAACATGAACGCGGGAATATTTAATGGAAGCTTTATGGCGGACACTCTCTACCACAACCTCTTGCGTAATGAGATCAGGGCCAGATGATATAATAAACGATATACAAAAATTGTACCTACCATAAAGACGACAACAATTTTACACGATCATGTGTAATATGAATTTGTTGTTGTTTATCTTCCGTCAATAGGTAATAATATGTGTACAAATCTAAGGTTATGAGGCAGATAACCTCAGAGCACGGTTCACTGCCTTACATCTTGCAATATGGGGACTCTTAATTTCGATCTCAAACATTAATGAAATTTTTCTTCTATTTTATCAGTTATTTTAACTGGGTACATCTACCTTTAGCTACCATTTCAGTGCCTCCCAACAAGCAAACCAAACCCGTTAGTTTTTCCCATTTTCAATAGGTTATTTAACATCATCTCGTTAGAGCAAGACTCCTTCTGCTGATGGCCATCTTTCCATCTTTTTTGGAGTTTTTTTTTTTAGCTAGCTGATTAAGTGTGCGGGTTGATATAATCCAACCAGCAGCAGCATCCAGCCGTTCAGTTTCATTAGTAGGCTAAGAAGGCGATGATTGTAAAATGTTATAGGAAAAAAGTATCTATACCTATATGTAGGTGTAATAAGAAACAATCAATATCTATCTATTTGTATATGAATGGTAGCGTGTTTTTGCTGACTTAAGGATTGGTTAGATGTTATTTTATTTTTTGTGTGTTGATTCCCAGCAAAGGAGTTCCGGGTGCTAATTTGGCATCAAGCCATCGATTGCATTGTGACCCAATAACTTAAATATTTTGTTTTCCTATATACAAACAGTTATACAATTTATTTAACACTCGTTTGCCGCAAGGTATGGATCATACATGATGGCGTCATAGGCGCCCGCAAGTTTTTTTCCCAGAGGGGGCGAGGGGGGGGATGCAGATAAAAAATGAATATGCAATTTTTGAATTCGATTTTTTTTTTTTTGCAAAATAGGGGAACGCGATGTATTCTGATGTGTAATAGGTTAACACTGATACAACTTATTGAATATACTTATTTTTATCTTCAAAATGAAAAATAATATGTTACCTAATTATCTTTATAATGAAATAGTTTATGTATCTGATGTGCAAACACCAGAGTTGGGAAAGAATGCAAACATTTCAGTATTGCAATCAATTGAATAAAAAGACTTATTTTAAAGACTAAAAAGACTTATTCAAAAGACTGCAGTACTTTGATTGCAATCAAAAGACTTCAAGAATGCAATCAATGCAAAAGACTTATGAAAGACTTCAAAGAATTCAATTAGTCTTTGGTATTGCATTCTTTTAACTTAAAGTCTTTTAACTGCTCAAAATGATTGCAATATAAAAGACTTCAAAATTGACTGCGAATTAATCTTTGGAGTAAAAATACTTAGAAAAAGTATTTAACTGCATTCGCAGAGATAAGTCAAATGACTGGGACTTCAAAGACTGAAATACAAAAGTATTGTATTCTTTCCCAACTCTGGCAAACACATAATTTAATAAATGGAGGTGATTTCAGACTACCATTTTTACAACACGTAGATCGCAGAACATATTGTTTTATAAAGGTTTTCTATTATTCAATAACTTGCCGATTGACTTAAAGTCAGAAAATAATTTTATTGTTTTTAAAAGAAAAATGATACTATATTTGTTAAAATGAATTATATTTAAATTAAATATTAGTTTTCATTCCTTAAATTAAGTTAAAGACTGTAAAAAATAGCGGAAGCTAAATAAAGAATCAAATCAAATCAAAAAAAAAAAATCAATATTTAGTTAAGAGAGTTCTAAAAAAGGAACAAAAATTAATGGAAAGTAAATTAAAAAAAAAAGAATCAAGATGTCATTAAGCTTATTGTGCGAAGAAGTTACTTCTTTTATATTTTGTAACGATTTCAAGCTTGCTGTATCTTACATTTCTCCAAGTTGTTGCTGAATTTGTTGTGGACCTGTTATTCGTTTGGATATTGGGCAAGTAACAAACATGTGCCAAATTGTAACTGCTGTTCCACAGTTCTGGAATTCCTCAGGTTGTGTTTTTTTGTTGTACAGGTGTTGTTTACCCGTGAAAAGGGTTTTTCCTTCCCTTACTCGTAGCAGTTTTATACAATCGTCCCTTGTAAAATTCGTGTTGTAAAAACATTTTTCTCGTGGGTCGATAAGAGATAGGGGTTGTTACAGTCAAAGGATATTTGTTAACTTCTTTAGCTGATGTGTCTGCAAACTCGTTACCCTTATATCCGACGTGCGCAGGTACCCAGGCTAAAGTTATTTTTTTTTTTTCTTAGGTTGTGCTTCTAATAGCTTCTAGAGATGGAAATTTGTTTATTCCACTTTGAAGTCTGTTTAGAATATTTAAATTTTCCGTGAAGATAATGGTTATCTCGTTCAATAGTTCGGCTTAGGATTTAGCGTTCTCAATACGTGTAATTTCTGGGATGTAGCTGCCAGCTAGATCCAACAAGAGTCCTTGGTGGATAAGTTTTGTTTCTCTATTAATTTTGAACTGAATAACTGCATGCGAGGAACTGTTGTCTTTAAACGAGTAATCGGTGTTAAAGATGCGGTCTGTGTTAGAAGAAGTCATCATATCCATGTGCAGTGCATCTTACGGTACTGTGCATCTGGGTTTCATTTTTTTTTTGTTTTGCTAAACTGATGTCGATTTTAATAAATTTTCTCTTCCAATGTGGCGAGGGATTAAAACTGCTTCTCAAGCTCATTTCGGGAAATACTATTTGTGTCATGGGAACCAAGTGTTGGCGTCCGATAGCATCCATTAATTGCTGCGTGAATTTTCTCGACATATTTTTTTGTTGTCCACATAAAAACTGTCATGCCATGTTGCAGGGTGCCTACTTAGCTATTTTTTTCGAAGTTTCCAAATGTGGTCCTCGTTTTGCGTTATTCCGAGATTTTAATTGATTTAAGACATTTTTGATATGCAAATCTTATTTCAGATTTCCACTGAAGTTAACCCCCAGTATTTTAAGCTGTCTTTTCGTCAAAATTGGGTTACCTTGAAGAATATAATCAAAGAGGGTATGCACCTTCTTTCCCTGCAGAGGTGAAGAGCTTCCGTTTTTCTTTGTGGGACCACTGCACCTATTTCCTGAGGCCATATTTGTATTACCGAGTCGGCTTTTTCAATCATTTGATTAGCGTGGGTAGCGTCGCCTAGAAGTTAAAGCCTACATATTATCAGCGTAAATTCTGATGAAATCAAGGTTGTATGGTGGAAGGATCAATTCCGTTGCCAAGAAGTTAATGTAGGGATTGTATATGACCCCCAATAGTTGATATCATTGTGGAATTCCGTTTTCAAGCCTGGCTAATGACGAGCTATGACCATCAGCGTTAACTTTAAAATTTCTTCCTGAGAGAAAAGAAATGATTATTTTCAGTTTTTTTTGGGAATTCTCCATGAGTGTAGTTGATTTATAGCTGGGTAAGCTAATACTCTATCAAATGCCTTTTCTAGGTCCCATGACATAACCAAACTGTGGTTTTTTCGAGACAAATTTCGAGAGATTTTGTGAGACAGTGATAACATTGTATGCAATGATATAATAACAATTTGTTGTTGACATATAATTAACTGTTCTTCAGGTGTATAGACCTACATTACATATATATATTTAAATACAAACATGTATCACAAGAATTTTTTCCCTTTTCACCATTATCCTTCTAACTTATTTATGTATACTCTTTGTTATCTCGCCCCCAATATATTCCATTTTCAACAACATCCAACTATACCTCTACGTCATAGTCCCATACTAGGTTGGTGACTCAAAAATCAGGATTTCAAATCCGCTTTTCATGTGTATTTCAATTTCTGTCGCACATGTCGGACTTAAAGTTTACATTAACACTTTGTCTTCGCAGTTCGCACCGAGTACCAAACTAAACTACCTACAAGCTCGTTGAACTGGAAACTTGTTCTCGAACATGTAAGATTGCATAAATTACAGAGGTCGGCCCCGCAGAAGGCCTTGACTTCTCATCAGTAAAGTATTTTTTTTATATGGCGACATACAAATGCAATCATGTTTTTGCCATAATAGTCATAGTATAAGTAGTTAAGATCGATCGTTTTGTAATAAACGCGCGACACACACGGACAAGATCCAATTATTACAAGTGTGTCGATCGGTAGGCAGGTATAACAAAACGACGCGTTACCGATCGTCACACGCTCTTCGATGATAATTAAAATATAGAAAGTGAAAGACGGTACCACGATCCACATGACACACAATAGCAGAATAATTTAATGCAAACATGATTGATCCTTGATCACTCACTGCAAATGCAAGCAGTTCTGCAAGGTGTTCTTGTTCTTGGAGGGCACATATCTAGCAGAAAAAAAAATGATTTAAAATAATTTTCTAATGTTTCCATCCGGCTAACGATACATATTACTGTTTATATAATAGATACTAGTTAGACTTATAGCGGAATGGAATGAGTGTCCAATTATTTAACGCTAATTACTGCATTTTCATCATAATTAAACTTCAGTGTTATTATTGCATAAATTTAGCTGTAATGCAATTTCGCATTATAGTGGAACATATAAATCTAGTTAATTTGTTTAAAACAATAATAAAATAATAATTGCAATAAGTGGGTATAGACTATAGAATAACAAGAACGAGCAGCTTGGTGTGTGGTTTGGTTTGGCTGGCGTGTGAAATAACCTTTGTTTAAAACGACGACGACCGACGCACAGTGGGGAAGTTTAGGTGAAGATTTTGAAAAAAAAATTGCTCTTATCAATTTAAGGTTAGGTAAGGTTAGGATAGCTAAAAGAACGTTTTGATTTATATTCATTAGTTGCCATGCTGATGTAAAACAAAAACCCTATACAAAAATGACATGAAGCAATCATAAACGAAAAATTTCGTTGTGCTTTTCGCAGCTGAAGAGAAACGAACATTTTCATACAATAATATTGACACAACAAAATCAAAAACAAAGTATTTTCTTTTCGTTTTTGTTTAATCGTACGCAGTTCGAAAGCGAAATGAAAACTCTTATTAGATTACTAGAGTCAAAGTCTCCACTTTTTCCGAACACATTTTATTGTCAAATTTCAAATTTCGTGATATAGTTTGTGGCTTCGTTTTTATCCACCAAGGATTCGATTAAAATTTCTTCACATATCCCCATAAGGCCGACGCCTTCGGGCAAGTGTTCAATTCATCTGTCGGATTTAATGTTGAAATGACAGGCAGCATATGAAGAAAATGGCCTGCCAGCATAAGCATTGCGCCACTGAAACGTCTTTCATCATTTCGTATATCTTTCAACATGCGGTTCAGGACTTCCCATTCACGTTTGTCAGCCATTGGGCACTTGTTGTAGGTGGTAATGTTACATTTTTGCAATGCTTTCGCCATCACAGACTTCTTTAAAATGTTGCATGTAGGTTCTCCATCCACTTGCAGATTCAATGTAATTTCAATGCAGAATGGTTCGACCCCCTTCTTACAGCGTAGAATCAATCCCCTAAGAGGCCAATACCAAAGAAATCTCAGTTGAAATCAGTGAAATCAGAAACAAAATTACTTTTCCACTGAAAGTATCAATTTCCGTTATGAAAAGCTTGCATCAGTTCATCGCTCATCTTGACTCAATACGACTCGATCGAATACATTTCTCGATGTCACTTTGACAGTTGTTGTCACTTTGACATCTACCACTTTGACTTCTGTCACTTTGACTTCTGTCAATTTGACATCTGTCAATATGACATCTTTCGCTTTGACACCTGTCACTTTGACACCTGTATCTTTGACATCTGTCACTTTAACACCTGACACTTTCACACCTGTCACTTTGACATCTGTCACTTTGAAACCTGTCACTTTGACATCTGTCATTTTTTCATCTGCCTTTTGACATCTGTCACTTTGAGATCTGGAAATTCCCGAATATTCCATATATATAGCCGCCTCTTGAGAATTTTAGGATTTTTGTTTTCCTAAACCTTCGCGGAACAATTACAAAGAAACCCCCAGAAGCATGTATCCAATTTGGTCCAGCCGTTTTCAAGTTTTAAGATTTTTAAGTTTTATAGATTTCACATAAAATTTTATTCAGTTTCTTAAGGAAGACAGAAGTAGAAAATGAACCACACTATTTTGTAGAACCATTAAAAACTGTATCACCACAAAGTCAAGGACGAAAAATTTTCTGAATGAAAAATTTAAAACGTCTTAGGATTTTTATTTTTGACAAACATGTCATAGAGCTCTCCACATTTATTTTTTGTAGCCTTTTCGTCTGCGTTTTCACTGTCGATTTGGTGACATCTGCGGACTGGGCTGTTCGACCAGCGCTATTCAACCAGCGAAATTGATGAATTTTTTGATAAGTCTCCACTCTTTTTCCGCATAGATAATTGCCCGGACCATTAATATAAAATTTAATTAATATTTAATTTAAATGTGGGTTTGTTGGTGTTCGTGTTTTTGTTTCTTGTGTCTTTCATTACAGCATTGCTTTCTTTGATTTTGTTCGTTAAATTTTGTTTAATTATTTTCAATTTGTGAAACTCTCCATAAATAGTTTTCCGCTGTGTTTTCGTTAGCATTTGGTTGTCTTGTTGGAGACCACCAGATAATTTCAGCGTGCTAGGCTTAAGCTTGAAGCTTCCAAAGAAAGATTTTTTTTTAACATTTCTCAAAAACCACTGTAACAAATTTGATTAAACTTTTTACCTTTAATGTCTATATAATTTATCAGGAAAATTTTAGATTTCAAAAACAAAATCTGCAAATGTAATGACGTTATTTAGAAAAAAGTAGTATTTGTGGGTTATTCTAGCATATCTTGTAAATAGTGGGACTAATTTTATTTAAATTTAGCTCGCACGTACTTCTTTCTAAGGTAAGCAATATTTCATATACTTAAATTTTATAGACAAAAAAAACAGTAAAATGTCGATATGTATGTATTTATTTTTTGTGCTTTTGACTTTTTTTCTGAATTTTTTATGACAATGCACTTGAACAAATATTTACATCTTTATATCTTGAATGCTCAAGAATGTTAAAGCTTTTATATAGAATAGCATGATCGTGCTATCCAACTGTGTATTTCAGCATTTTTTGTAAGCTATTCCAATGTTTAAACTATTTCGTCCTACTGTATTATGACAATCAATATTATAGCTTCTGCAAGCCATGGTTGAAAGGTACCGCAAAGCACACAATCACTCAGTTCTTTTTTGTTTTTTTTTTTTTTGTTTGTGTTTGTTATTGTTATTTTTTTGTTCTGCTGACCGACTTGTCTACGCTTAATTTAGCTGCGTAATTAAAAAAATAAGAAATATAAAAAAATAATAACGAAGTTGTTTGTTCTTTTTTATTGGACGTCCTTGAACATTGGTTTTTACTCATTCGACAATGTTTTATGAGGTGTGTCGGTTGGTGTGAAGTTTTATTTTTTTCGATTTAGTTTGCAGAACGACCTTAAAGGCCGGTGGTGGTTACATGCCTGTGTCTTATAGAAATTTGTGTTCACGTATATTTCATTGCATGTGTTTTATTTGGGAAAATATAGGTAGTGAAATTTTAGTGAATAAAGAATCTTCACATAGAACAAACAAATATAAAACTGGACTAGTTCTAAATACTAGGAAATATTCGTCTAGATTAAATTGAAATTCAATTTCCACAAGGTCAAACACACGGTCCGGTGATTTTTGTATTATTTGCTATTGAAGACTTGCAGTAAAATAACTTTGATCATTCCCATTCTTTATTTATAATTCTTTATACGAAGTAAATGTTATTTTTACTTATGTCTTTTAAAACAATGGATACAGCATGAACAAGCTTCGAAATATATATATATTTTAGTCTAAGAGCCGACAGCAAATTTTGGAAGTGAATGGATAACCAATATATGAGTATGAGGGTTTGAAGGTTTGAAGGTTCATATATCGTGGTATTGAAAACAAAAGTCTGTCCGATATTTTGTCAGCCTTTTAACCCGAGAGCTGTTGCATGTCATTTGTGTAAGTGCAAACTACATGCCATCGGTCTGGCAGCGATATCGCGGCCCCAACACCACTAAAATAAACTCTCAAAATGCAACAATAAAAACAATCCCTCCGAAACAGCTTTATAACACTCCAAATTTACATCGCTAAAGCCTTGCACCTATACTAACTATAATCCATCAGTCTGGCAGCGATACCGCGTTGAAACTTTTTTCTTCGCATTAATACATCCATTGCATATGCACACAAAACTAACTAGGTTGGATTGACACAAGAAAAAAATAGTATAGGTGGGGGGGGGAGTGGTATAATATGAATTTATGCAAAAAATTTAAAAATTGTTGAAGTGGTTTTTAAAAACAAATAATTATTTATATCAGGCTACAATTTTAAAAATATTTTTAATAAAAAACAATTACAACGCGAATTTAAAGCACTTATTTTATTTCATGAAAATGATTTTTCAAAAAAAAAAAAAATTATGTACTTTAATAAATGATTAAAAAGTCGAAAATATGAAAACTGGTTCTATGGAAAGTGATGGTATTAATAAGAACGCAAACAAATTTTTTTTTTATATTAAAAAAATAGAATGTACTAACAAAATATTACACACCTTCTTGTCAATATTCTTGGAGCCGTTTTCGAGAAAAATAAGATTTTCCGTAATCATTTTTAATTCTTGAAAATAATAAAATATTATTTTTTTTTTTTGTATAATAATAATTTTAACTAAATGCCTGTAAGACCTCTGGTCTTTTAAATGCAATGCACAGCACAAGTTAGATGGAATAGAAGGAAAGGAAAGATTTTTTGTTGAAAAGTTTTAAAAAAAATCCATTAAATCATTTTCAAAATATTGAGATTTAAAAAAAAAAAAAATATTTTTTTTCTTAAATTAACAAAAAAAGTATTTTAAACATTTTGGCTTAAAATTATGTTTAAACTTTCAAGAAGCATCACCTTGAAAAAAAAAAAAATATCAACTTAGCTTTTTTAGTAGCCAAAATAACCATCTTTTGAATAAACAAATTACTTAAAAAATTGGGAAAAGTAGCTTTTCCCAATTACATATAGTTATTTGAATTATTTTTTACAAAGACGGTGGAGCCGTTTTTGAGAAAAATAATATTTCTGAAAAAAATCAAAAAAATGGGCCCGAATGGATCGCACAAACTTGCTCTCGTAGCTAGCATTTTTAATGTAGCTAGAAATTGATGATATGTACAAGTATTTACATATTATATTAAAAATAATATTAAAAATGAAAAAAATATAATAATAAGAATAATGAAACCAAGTTCCTCATAATTATTTTGTCGGATTCTTCTTATTTTATGAAAAAATTGAGCTCTTTATTTTTAATATTCAAAAAAAGTTAAAGTCCAAGGACCATCTGTTTTAAAATAATTGAAAACCAAAATCCACAATAATACTTAAACTCGTATTTAAAAGAAAATCAGTTTCCAAAAGTTTTTGGTTAAAAATCAAAACCTACACACATTGCCGGTCATTTGAATAGGCTAACACATATTCCCACATTATATTTATTGGAAAAACCTACCCTATCTGTATTATGTGTAGGTACAGATTTTTATTTATAAATATTTTCATCTGATAAAATTGTTAGGGCTAATATTTTCAACAGGTAATACAAAACCTGTGGAATTAACAATGAATTTTCACTTATACATTTAATACTTTTCGAGAGAGTACATAAGTTATATAAGAATTAATTTTAAAGAACATCTTATTTCCTTTAATAATTTGTCTCGTTCTATTCCGTAAGTTTGTTGCGGTACATTTTACCACAACAAACTTCACTGGCCTATCATCATTTATCCATTTTAGTCCTTCCTTTTTCTTTGTGGCTCCAAAATGCTCTTAGAGTTCAGTAGATACTTGGTTTCAACCAGAGACCTGCCGTTATAGTACTTTGCAAAAGCAACCCAACAGGTCGACTGGGAAAATGGGGAAAATGTTTGACGGGCGGTCCACAAAAGCATGAATAATGTAGTATGTGACAAATAACCTAAAAAGTGACAGAAAGATGGTCTGGTCAATTATACCAAGTCCGAAAGTTGCAAATGCGACATTTTTATCCCAGAAGCTGATGTTACTCTATGTGACATTGGCTGTTGCCCAACCTACTATTTCTATAAAATAATCATATGTACAAGAAAGAACCTAACGCAAATCCCCAATTCCCCAAATCTGGGCAAAAGCCCAACGAAGTTAAATTAAAATCGCGAAATAGAAATCACAACAAAAACATAAATGTAAAAAAAGGAGCCAAGTTCTTCTATATACAAAAACCTATGCGTAACGAGTCAGCCGTAAAAAGTAGTGAGATCTAAAAGTACGCCAAGTTCTAAATTTATTCATGTTAAATATCAAATATTTTAAGTAGAGTTATATGGAAGAACCTTAAAATATATCAGAGAAATCTGTTATTTAATGATTACTGACTTAAATTGAGTTGGTTTACTTGGCAAGTTTTGTTATTACCTAATTACTCAATTTTGAAAACCTTTGTACTGACCATGATCTACCAGTTTACCAAATTTTATTATTCTGCAACATTCAAAATTGATCGATATAATTAATAACAATTCTAAGAAAGTGGGCGGATACCACGACCCATGAATGTTAAATATCAAATTTAAAAGTTAAGCCTATGTTTGCAGTTCAAGTTCTACCGCTCTACCAAATTTTATCATTCTACGACAAACAGAAGTGCTCAATTTAGTTGATATGAATTCTGCGAAAATGGGCGGTTGCCACGCCCTCTGAATTCAAAATCTCAAATTTTAAAATTTCGCATTTGCTTGCACCTCTAGCCCTACCGTTTTACCGAATTTGATCGTTCTACAACAATCAGAAGATCTCCTCATAATTGATATAAATTCTTATTCAAATGGGCGGATGCCACGCCCCCTGAATGTGAAATCTCAAATTTTAAAATTTTTCCTTTGCCAGCACTTTAAGCCCTACCGTTGTGCCAAATTTCATTGTTCTACGATAGTCAGAAGTGCTCCAAATAATTTATATCAATTCTATGAAAATGGGCGGATACCACGCCCCCTATATGAAAAATCTCAAATTTTAAAATTTTTCCTTTGCCTCCATTTTAAGCCCTACCGCTTTACCGAATTTTATCAATCTATGACAAAAAGAAGTGCTCTAAGTAATTTATATCAATTCTATAAAAATGGGTGGGTACCACACCCCCTAAATGAAAAATCTTAAATTTTCCTTTCCTTTTTTCCTTTGTATACACCACAAGGCCTACCGTAGTGCGAAATTGCAAGATTCTATGATGTCAGTTACGGTTTTTGCAAATTTTGCAGTCTTATATATTGGGAACCACTGATGCTAAAGAATTGAAATTTGGTGGGTTGACTAAACCTGGTGAGCTAAGCAAATGCTGTGGCTTTATTGGCACAGAAGTTAGATGGGGGTCGAAAATCGCCTGAGTTTGATCATGTAAAAAGGGTGTAGTGCCAGAACTTGGCTGTGCACTACTGTGACCTTTGATAATTGCCAAACTCTCGTCTCCGAAATTTAAAATTGGAGTTCTCTTCTCACCAATTTTACAAAATGATTGTTTTATTAATTGTTAAATAACCGCAATTCAAATTTGAGTTTATTTTTTTAATTTTCCGAAACTTTCTATAAAAATTGAGTGGGTGTGAATAGGATGGCTGATGATTGCATCCATTGAATTCCCGCCCACTGGAAGTCATACCAGAGGACGACGAAGTCAATGGCAATGACGGTGCATAAAGCTTGGGTGTAAGGTGCGAGTAGGATAAGCGGGGCAATCTCAACTGCGTTCGCTCACTCCCGCAAATATGCGGGGTGTAGCTGAATGATGTCGCGGTCGAGATCCATGCTTTCTGATTGGCCGAAAGCATTTGGGCATTAGGAAAAGGAAGCGGTCGTCCTGGCAAGATGAAAGCTTAGAAGGGCTCTTCTTTCCCGCCTATAGAGTGAACTGGAGGTTCTTGAGATAGCATAAAGGAAGTTTGAGAAAATAACAAAGAGAATTTCAAAGATAAAACTTTAATAATTTGATCAAGTTTTCATATAACCGAAAAAGTGGTGAAGAAAACTGAAATAAAATTGTAAATTGGTGGATAGAGAACAGGGAGTGAGACAGGAGGGAAAATTTGGCCTCATAGTAGGAGTATTTGACAGTTCAATTATTGGCAAGATAAGTATTAAAATTGTAGTGTGAAAATCGTCGGGGTGAGTACAAGATAAAATATTTCTGGATTACTTTTTAAGTTTATTTCTACTTTTTTTCCAAATAAGAGGAAACAAAAATATCACGTCCTTTTTCCGTTCAAAAACCGTTCAATCGTTATCATTGTCACAGGCAGTGAATCTGTGCTTATTTGTCAGCTTCCAATTATTTCAACAGCTCGTTTACTACCAAGTTGCAAAGGTGGACCCAGCATATTGCTACTAACAGACCTTCTATAATATCTTTGATCTATTTCATTGAAATGTTAAATATTTGTCCTGGAAAATTTTGTGTAGCAATTGAAAAGTCCCATTTTATGTCTTTATCGATCTTTAGTATATTGAGTTTATGTTAAACATCTCGAAGATTTTCTGATGAATAGTAACTATATTGAAAGGAAGATATAAGCATAGGATTTAACTACCCAACCGCTTTAAGCAGTAAATTGTTATTGAATTGCAAGTTAAATAACTCAATGCAACCCGTTTATATAGATTGCGGTTGATAATGGGTTGAAAGACTTAAGTACTTTGAATGTTTTATTTTTTAATAAAATCAGGAACTCGTTCTAAAAGCCTTGAGTTTTTTCCCCCTTTTCTAATATCATCTTTTTAAAACAAAACGATCTAAGTTAACCAAATGGTATTACTTTTTTTTTTTAAAACCAAATGGGTTTAGAATATCTAATTAATTGAAAACATAGGTAAAACAAGAACTACCTGCATATCGACGGGCAACTTTTGAACCATCTTTTTTTCTTGTTCGTTTCATCTTAACACCTTAATTGATTATTCATGGTGATTTGAAAGTGATCTACTAAGAAGTGTGTGTTTTTTGTTTTTCCTTCACATTTAATTAATTTTAATTAATATACCATCTGCTCCAATACACATAAGTTGTGGAATTGAAGGCCTCTACACTCTGTAGCCTATCGCTAGCTGTTGGCTTTTTTGAACTTATAAAAAATAAATGATTGTAGCTATCAGTCGAAATAATTTATAGCCGTTAAGATAAGTATATCCGGGTTTTTGGCCAACATTATCGTATTGTTGACTTAAAGCACTCCCGTGGTATGGCTTATAGACTCTGATACTGACCGATGGCGATGATGGCGAGATACTGATACTGTGCGACAAGAGGAGCGATATACGAGTACCTACAAAAACTCTTCTACAATCACAATTTATAAATCCTACGCCCATCAACAAACAATTCCCGGAAAATCAATGTGAATTTTCCGCTCTCATGTCATGGAAGTCTTTCAAGCATTACCACTACCACGCAGACAGACGGTGTGGTATACCGATGGCGACGACGAACGATATCGAAGGCATGCCCCAAGATACAAAAACATTAGGTACTCTGTTACTGATGATGGTGGAGCTTTTGGTGGTATATACGCCAAGCCAAGTTGTAGGTAAATGTGTCAACTTTCTGGTCGGTTGGGACCGTTTACATCATACCGCAGTTATATCTACACTACACACGCACGCGAAGCGAACAATCTATGTACATTCGCATTTTGCCAGTTCCAATTCAGTGCGATATTGCACCAGATGTTCTCGTATATCAGCCTTTTGCTTGCAATTGTGGTCACCTCTCCTTACTCCGTCTCAAAAACCACCTCAAGTCCTCAGTCTTTTGCATTCAAGCTATATGAATTGGATACATCGTTCGTTACCATCTACAACCACATTGCAATCAATTGCACAATTATTACTGTGTAGTGCATATCTTTTTCGAAGTTGTTGTTTTTGATGTAATTATAGCATTTTGTCGGCATGGTCTGCTCGGTGGCGGACCGGGCTGGGCTGGAGAAGCGGACTCCTTTTGCTGCTCTTGGCTCTCTAGGAGGGTTTTTTGGGATGGTAAAGAAGACGGAGGCATATTATTTGTAGAGAACCTCTCGGTTTCTATATAACATCGATTTGTGGTCAATGAAATGTATTTCAAATGCATGCTGCATTATAGTGCACCATGATTTATTGATCGCGACATTTGTTGCTAACTTGTTTGTGGGTTTTGTTTTATCGTTACTTTGCGCTTTATGGGGTTTCACGGATTATTGACTCGTTGGTCGATGGTGATGCATACAATGGTAAACATTCTTAAGCAATCTAGGATTTAATTAAACATATACAAAAACTTAATCTCAGTTCAAATTTGTTAAGGTTGTATATTAGGGTGGGCCAAATAAAACGAAGTAGCTTTGATTTTATTGATACCATGAAAAACTGGTTGCTTGGTGCTCAAAAAAAAAATTCTATAAAAAATGGAATTAAAATTTTAACGTTTATTCTATAAAAATTGGATGAACAAAAAGTGGGAAAATATTTAAAAATGCAAAACTTCACAATCGTTGCACCTAGTAGAAATTGGTTAACATTTTTAAATATGAAACTTCTTTTCTCAAAAAAATGTGATAACTATTTTATAAAGCTACCGTTTATAAGATAATTAGTACTTAAGTATAAATTATACACATTTTGCTCAGAAAACGTAAATGTTATGTTAAAAGTGCAAGGTGATGCTTGCAATGTACTTACATACAAAAAGATACTACATGTAAGTTGGCTCAAGAAAAGAATAAATGGCACGACTGGATCGCACAAACTTGCTCTCGTAGCTAACAACGTTAACGTGCTAGAAATTGATGATGTACACATGTATATTGGAACCATTATAAAGGTTTTTTCAACGCTACAAAAGTAGAGCAACAGGGACAGCAAACGACGCCATATTTTTTGCTGCCCTTTTGACATTTTTCTTCAGTAAGCTTTGCCATTTTATGGTAGAAAGAAATACGAGCCAACAACGAGTCGAAATTACTAAAATTTACTACCGAAATTCGGAGTCCGTGGCCTCAACGTTAAGAGCGCTACGTCCAATTTGTGGTCGTCATAATCGTCCTAGCAGTCAACAATTGAGCGTCCAGTGGATAAATTTGAATCCACAGGTACAGTACAAAATGTTCCCGTGCCAGTGAGACAAAGAAGTGCCCGTGGTGTCGAGAATATTGCTGCCGCTGAGACTTCAGTGGCAGAAAGCCCAAATGTGTCTCTCACACGTCGTTCTCAAGCGTTGGGCATCTCTGTGACGTCGTTGTGGCGAATTTTGCGAAAAGATCTTGGCCTACATCCAAACAAGATTAAATTGACGTAAGAACTGAAGCCGCTTGAACACCAGAAGCTTCGTATGTGCGTGAATTGGGCTGAGCAACAACTTGAAAATGATTCGGATTTTCATTGAAAAATCATCTTTAGCGATGAGGCTCATTTCTGGCTGAATGGCTTCGTCAATAAACAAAACATGCGGTATTGCTCAGGCAGCAATCCACACGTACATGTGAGTCATCATTGCATCCCGAAAAAAATAGGGTTTGGTGTGGTTTATGGGCCGGCGGCGTTATTGGACCGTACTTCTTCCGTGATGGTCAAGACCGGCACGTTACTGTGAATGGGGATCGCTACCGTTCAATGATAACCGAATATTTTTGGCCCCAATTGGATGATATGGATTTGGAGGACATGTGGTTCCAACAGGACGGCGCCACAAGCCACACAGCGAATGTCACAATCAATTTATTGGAAAACAAGTTTGGAGAACGTGTTATCTCACGAAATGGTCCAGTCACTTGGCCGCCTCGGTCGTGCGATTTGACGCCGTTAGACTATTTCCTTGTGGGGCTACGTCAAGTCTATGGTCTATGCCAACAATCCAGCGACGATTGATGAACTTCGTACGAATATCGAACGTGAAATTGCAGCAGTATCGGCCGATTTATGCTTAAAAAACCGTCGAAAATCGGGTTCAGCGTCTGGACTTCTGCAAGCGTGCCCGTGGTGGCCATGCAAAAGAAATCGAGTTCCATACATAATGGCATCGAACGTACTTTCACAAGAATAAAGAATTTCATTGATATCCAAAACTGTTTTTTGTTTTATTTAGAAAAACCCGATATTATGATATTTTTAAAACAAAATTGGAACGCGAATTTAAAGCAATTATTTATATAGGTATACACTTTTAATTAATATAACCAATTTCACAGACCCGTTTCTGAAAAATCGATTTTTCAAAAAAACAAAACAAATTTGATTTTTTTTTTCGTTTTAATCAAAAAATATTTGTTTGAACATTTTGATATACATACAATTAACGCCGAGTTTTTTTCATACTCATTGATTACTCACTTTTTTATTTTAAACGCAAAGCAAAAACAAATCAAACTACTCACTGTTTGTTTTGTTTTGCTAATAAAATTAAAAAGTGAGTAGTTAATGAGTATAAAAAAAAACTCAGCTGTTATTTATACTTAAGGAACACCTGTATAAAAAAATATAATTTTAGTCGGTTAATTAAATAATGGGTAAGTCAAAAATATTAAAAGCTTTTCAATGGGAAGTATTGTTAATAAGAACCAAAAAATGTTTTCTAATTAAAATGTAGAATGTACTAATACGTAATAATACCACGCACATCTTTTGATCAAAATTCTTGGAGCCGTTTTTGGAAAAAAAAAATAATTTCTTTCTTAACGGTTTTCCAACATTAGTATGGAAGGTACAGTTATTTTGGAATTTAGAAACATGATTTTTTCAATTACTCTACAAAATAATACAAAATTATTTTACACCTAGGTAGTTTTAAAAATATTGACCAATTCCTTTTCAAAATATTGACTTTTCAGAATAAAAAAAAATTCGATTTTTCTTTAATAAAAAAATAAAATTTAATAAAAAATAGAAAATTTACCATAAACAAATTTAACTTAACTGTTTTCGAAAAAATTAAAACACAAAAAGATGGTTCTTCTGGAGGTACCAAAAATAACCAACTATCAGAAATAAAAAAAAATATTAAAAAGTGGCATTTCCTGGCATGAGTACGATAACTTGGGCGCCGACAATTGATAAGGGATTTTTGTAGAGGGGTCAAATACAAACACTTTTTATTATGGGTGGGGGTTCTATCTCCCCCCGTTCGGGTGGGAGGGCAATTTAATGAAAAAAGTACTAAAAATGGAAGAAAAATCATTAAAAAATAACGGTAATACCAACAATTAAGTATTATATTTTTTTTCAAAGCCAATACTCTGTTTTATTAGCCAGTTTTTAAATCAAGTGAATCTTTCCATAGTTTTTGAAAAAACTGCTTTCAAACTCAAAATTTGGGAAAAAATATGTTTAAAGTGTAATTTTTCAAAACTTTGAAATTTTATATAAATTTTTTTTCTTAGAAATCGTTGCTCATATTAATTCTTAATCAGAAACCGAAAACAAAATGATTTTATGTCTTCTAGTTTTCGAGAAAATTACCAAAACTACTAGTAGCCCGTAGCGTAATGGTTAGTGCGTTTGACTGTCACGCTGGAGGTCTGAATTCGCTTCCCAGCCTCGTCCACCTAAAAATTAAAAAGTTTTTTTTTCAGGGCTACTGCCTCTTGCGAGAAATTGACAAATCCTCCAAGAGAATCACTTGCCACGAATAAGTGCTTCTCGCCTAGCCGTTCGGATTCGGCATAAAATTGTAGGTCCCTTCCATCCCTGTCGACAGGCGCACACAGGAATTGTTGCGAGTTGTTAGTCACTAGGCCCTGGTTCTTCACGAGCCGTTGTGCCACCCAATTCAATTAATTTTTTTTTTTGCTTGAGTAATTTACGTCGTCTTATTTTGATAGTAAAAATAGAATATGGATTAATTATCACACAAATTGACTCTAAATTATCATACTTTCCCAACACCAAGCCTTACGGATTTGGGCTTTGTGCGAGGTTCGGTGTATGCCAAATTTCGTTTGCATTTGAGGAACTTTGAATGTATTCTCTGTTTCCAATGTCAACAGCTACATATTATGACAAATGTAAATGTATGAAAAGTAGTAAGTACTTTTAGTAATTTTCAATTTTCTCAAAAACTAGAGGACATAAGCTTTCGCTTTTTGTGTTCGATTCAGAATTGATATGAACATTGACCAAAAAAAGAAAATTTAGTTTTCATTTCACAATTTTGAGCAAAACTGATTCAATCATTTTTTTTTTGCGTTTTTTTATCAAAATTTTGAGTTTGAATGCATTTTTTTTTTGAAAACTGTTGACACAAATAATTTAAATGTAGGATTGAAGATCAGATTTCTGGCTTTTAAAACCTTTATTGTTTTGCATTTTAGGTATTGTCGTTGCTTATAATATTTGTTTTTCCATTTAACTTATTTTTATCGAAAATCGCCGCTACCTCCTAAAAGGGGTGAGATAGACCCCCCCTTCCATTGTAAAAAATACTTCTACAAAAAGCCGTTATCATTTTTCGGCGCCCAAGTTATCGTACTCTCCCCCATTTCCTTATTTTAATTATTTGATTTTTTTTAACAAAATCCCTGGAGCCGTTTTTGAAAAAAATATTATTTTCCTTTTTGGCGAAAAAAATTGTATGGCAGGTACAGTTATTTTGATCCTAAAAAAAAATTAAAAAAAAGTATAAGGGTGGGCCACATTTGTATGACACAATTTTTTTTTTCATAGTTTTCGATTCTAATAGCGGTAAAAAGTAGCGACATGATGTTGTGAATGAACACAAACAAATTTGTTGAGACCAGACAACTCTTTCTGCCTCCAATTCTTAATAAAAAAAAGCATTGAGTAATAAATTTCTAAAGTAAGGTAAATCTCTTTCTTAATTCATTATCTAAATTATTTAAAATGCAACAAAAAGTATTTTTTTTTATCACATTGGATTTATTAAAAGGAAATGTTTAAATATTTGATTTTAAATTGACATCAATTTACACAAAATTCAAATTTTGGCATCAATTCACGAGATACAATCTTAGATTGTATAAATCCTTCACGTGCTTCTTTTGTACATAAAGAAGCTGATGCTTGTGTGACGGTCTTAACTGCCCTCTCAACGGCCTGGGTGTGACATGGTAGCCGCAAAAATTCAATTTGATTGATTTCTTCCTGAGCAATGAAGTATTGAAGTTCATCGTTTGAAACATGTTTTAATATAGGTGGTTCAAAAATATCCTTTTCCCAATCGATAAGGTCCATAGTACACTTTTGCATCCAATTATATATTTGGGACTTCAAAAACTCTTAACCGAGTGTTTTTTTCGCTGCGAGCTTTTAAAATACGGCGCAGAGCCAATTCTCTGATATGTTTTCTTGGATCAGTTAACATTGCTAGCAATAAATTTTCTCAATGCGCAAAGAAACTGTTTCGTTTGACTACAGGATCAATAACAGTCTGATATTCCACGGAAATATAGCGACTTTTCGAAATTAAACCCCATAAATGCATGGCTCCATCTTTGCAGGTAGGTTGGCTTTTGTATACACCTTCACGACGTAAGTTGCTAACAATATCAAACTTTCCGTAGGAGTTGCTGTTCAGATATACAGACGAACAATGCGATTAGCTTTAGTGAGCCACCTAGCATGGGACATCTTTCCAGGGGATTTATCAGGTAGGTCATCGGGTTAACTACCGGTCAAAACCGCTAAAACGATCCTGAATAAATAAAGTTGGTCAGAGCTAAAGTTCTTTGTGTACATTATCGGCAGCGAATCTTTTGGAATGCTCTTAAATTTAACGATAGACGTTTCTTCGAAATTTTCCAGATCTTTTCCAATCACTCCTGAAAATGTTCTTGGTCCCAAAGTTACGCCATCAATATGGGCAAATAAATGACGGAATGGCAGCGACATTGGTACCATCACATCCAATAGCTTCTTAATTTTCCAATGATATGTTTATTGTCAGGAAATAGTTAAACAACTCTTGTTCAACACATTTTGCAGTACCTGATGTTGGAGCAATTTAACCTAAGAATTTTGACTCTGGTTCGCTTATTAGTGAAATATGTTCTTCGGTCACTTGGTCGCGGTAATACTTTCCATTTCTTTTCCCCTTGACTAAAATTGTCCTTTTGACCGTCGAAATATAAAGCACTGATCTCAGAAACAGATTCTTTATTTTGAACACTTTCTCTTGCCTTTTTTCGCTCCCTTCTTAGTTTATTTTTGTCAATAATGGGTAACTTAGATTCTTGTAAGATTACAGAAGCAATGGCAGCTGCCGCTCTGTCTGATACCCCATATCGGTCGCAGGTTTGAAATAACGCGGAATAATTCAGTGTTACGGATTGCTGTTTTTTTCCTTTTCTTTGGAGTCGTCAACTGTAAAAATATCTTCACTATCTGAATCTTCACATGAATCCGATGGTGCTTCTGTTGGACTATTGTTAAGAACAGAAGCAGAAACACTTTTAGGACGTTTTCGCAAGGCAAGTTGTTGATGTTTCTCTATCCATTTTCCTTTTCAGACTTTTCAGATTATTTTTTGTAGCGAGTACATCTGTGCTCCCAATTATCATTTTACTTGACGTTCTTTGATCATTCAGAAAACTTCAACAAATTCGATTTTTTCACACACTAGATCACTTATTTCCTTAAACGTTGGTTCCTTTTTATTAATTTTCAAATCATGCCTGTTCCATTCATAACATTTCATAACCTCTTCCTAAGTGGGGAGTACATTAGTTTTAAAATCAGAAGTCTCGCCAAATATAGGACATTTGAAAGACTTTCTAGTACGTTCCATTACGACAGATTTAATTCAAAGAAATTTTTAAAGCAATCACAATCACAACTATAATATAAACTTAGCTTCAATTTTGCGACTAAACTGAAGATGAAGAACCTTCAGCCATGCTACTATGATTTTTTTTAAATTTGGGTAACGGTCTACTTTGATTTTTTTTTTTTTTTCAAGTTCAAATAACGAAATGAGCCCAACAGAAAGTCAAAGCCACCTCATTTAAAAATTTGAAAAAATTGAAAAAATTGAAAAAAAAAAAATTAAAAAATCAACCAAAAACGTCAAATTTTTAAAGATAAATTGGAGGCAGATAAAGTCAACCGATTTTAAAAATGTTTTGCATATGTGCTATGGACATCAGATGGCCAATTTTTAGTGCTATTAGAACTCTCAATTCCAAAAAAAAAAATAATTTTTCCACCCAGCCTTAGTCAATAAAACAGTATGTACCAAGGTTGAATAAAATCCCAGGGGTGAGGATAAACAGATTGACAGAATGGCGAGACCCACTTTTTTCGATATCTCTATCGCAATTCTGTTTGACTGTCATTTTTCAAAAAAATATTTTTTGATTCTAAACAAAATTTGATTATTGAAAAATCAATTTTCAGAAAGAGGTCTTTGACTTTTTTTTTAAATTAAATATAAATATGTACCTATATAAAAAATTGCTTTAAATCCGCTTGCTAATTTTTGTTTTTTTCTTACAAATGTTTTCAAGGTTTTATCTTATTCTTAACTATTAATTAAAGACGAAACAATTATTTTGTACGCCCGCGCATAACTTACAAATTATTCAACTGATTTAAGTGAATAAAATTTTATAATATTTTTTAATTTTATGAGATAGTGTAGATTATTTTTATTAAATTGTTTAATTTTTTAGAATATTATTGTTTTTTTTTTTTTAATTTTCTCACCTTTTTTCTAAGAGTTTTTGATAAACTCAGCATTCTTACGAAATTTAAAGCCCTATAGTGGTTTAGGCTGCATGTCGAAGTACAGACAGACCGATATTCAGACAGAGAAACAAAGACAGAATTCCGGTACCCACTCTGTTCACGTTCTCTGTCATCGTCATGTTAGGGAAAATTATTATCTCCAATTCGTTTTTTTACAAATCCAAAACTTGCCCCATACTACCTCTGCACATATGTCGCAAGTAAAAAGCAGTAAAGCCAAATTCAAATCACATAACTTTTATTTTTGAGAATTTTTTCCGCTTTTGTACCCATAGTAATAATAATGATTTAATAATAATTAAGTCACATGGTGATTGGAATCTTTGTTTAGTTATAACTTAGTCACACTTCGCTCGGATTTGAGTGTTTATCATTAAACGGAAATGTTATTTTTGAAATTATTAAAATTTAATTTTGATTCCATCGAAGGACTTTTTGTAGTAGCACACTCAAGTTGTTGCTGTTTGATATATTTAATAAATATTATTTGCTTGTGACAAGATACACAATGTGGAATCATTTTATGACACATAAAATGTCTCTTAATTTGTTTTTGTGACTTAATTTTTTTTTTTAATTTAATAATGATCCAGTTTTGAATTTTTAATTTATTTGTTTTATTCAGTTTATTTTGTTGTTTATTAATTTTAAGAATTAAAATATTGACGCCATGGAAAAATATTTGATCTAACTTTTATTTTAATTTTTGAATCAATTATAGAGTTATCATAGCCTTTGATCCACCTTATGTGTTTCTATAAAATATAGAGTGACAGGCAAATATTGAATATATTAAATAGTTGTTTTTTAATCAATCTTGAATTCTAATTATAAAATTGAAGAACAAGAACCTAAATTTATAAATATAATTTTGGAATTATCAATAAATTTGAATACTTTAATGGGGCTTTCAGCGCCCATAACATTGTATTTAACACACCCATTTTTTGGGAGGTTGGTTAATACGAAATTTTTGGCCAGCTCATCAAAAAAGAATTTAATTTCCTCGTGGACCAAATAAAAAAAAAATGGCGCTAAAGGCGTTCACTTTCTATAATAAATGTTAATCTGTGTAACTTAAAAAGGATTAAGTCTCTATTATCATAATTTAGAATTTAGAAATAATAATCGGCTAAAATATAAATCGACAAGAAGTATTTAAATTTATTTAATTTTTACTACCTATATCTAATTAAATAAAATATTTAATGAACTAAAAACTATAATTTTTAAATAAATTAGAAAGTTACATAAGAATGAATAGGATTTGATAATTTCCATTATCCGGTTACCGAAAACGCAAAAGAGCTTTAAACTCTCCTAAAAAAAAATTATGGATGGGGTAGTTTTTAATGGTGAATGGATTCCTTACCTCGTTGAACTTGTTAGTCCACGGATCAATCGAGAAATATTTTTCTATTCTGCGTCTTAATTTGCTAACATTTTTTAATCACACACAATTTTTTAAATTCTAATCCACTTGAACGCAAGATTCGACCAAGTCGTGCATCTTATGAAAAAATTAAATTCAAGCCTTTTCGTAGATTCTTAGTCTTAGAGTAGATTGCTAAAAGTGATATGGTCAATGCAAGATACATATATGACAGGTAGTATCACTAGCGTTTTCATTTTCGTTCAGTTCTGCGCATTCTGTCAAACTCAATAGTAACAAAATTGAATTTCAAACAATCACTTCAAATTTGTTTTTGTTTACTGTATACTTACACAAGAGGCAGTCATAATTTGTTTTTGTTGCCTGTGTACTTACACAACTGGCAGCCATCTTGAAATTTGACAAGCTGCGCCTGATAATACCTTAGATATGTGTACTGTGGTCTAGAGTGCTTTAGGTTTTGACAGCCTGCATCCTGACATTTTTTTATATCAAAAAATAACGTTACTTGGCATACAACTACATATTACTGAATAAAGCAATTTATCTCAAAAACGGATCTATCGATTTGGATAAAAAAATCAATATTTACAATAATGAGTATGGTCAATATATTGAAAAAAACATTTGAGAATAACGGTTATTACCGTTACTTACTTTTCACAGCACCAATTTAGTTTACTTTTATTTTGAACCATTGATTACAAATTTCTTATGGCTGACCAATTTCTAATTGTTGTTCATGAAGAACCAGGGCCTGGTGACTAACAACTCGCAACCATTCCTGTGTGCGCCTTTCGACAGGAATGGAAGGGACCTACAATTTGTATGCCGAATCCGAACTGCTTGACGAGAAGCACTTATTCGTGACAAGTGATACTCTTGGAGGATTTTTCAATTCCTCGCAAGAGGCAGTAGCATTTTTTTAAAGAGCCATATCAAGAAATGTCCAGGCCTAGGGCTTACATCTTAACTATGGTTTTTGTTCAAATTTTCCAAGATATTTGTGGGGACCACTCTTTGGCCCTTACAACTCAATATTCGTTGAAGGTCACTAGGAAGAGCACTAGGACCTCAATAGAACTTTAGAGGCCTCCAACAGAGCTCTATAAAAATAAATAAATAAATTGGTGGCACAACGGCTCATGAAGAACCAGGGCCTAGTGACTAACAACTCGCAACCATTCATTTGTGCGCGTGTCAACAGGAATGGAAGGAATCTACAATTTTATGCCGAATCTGAACGGCTAGATGAGAAACACTCATTCATGACAAGTGATAGCCCTGAAAAAAAACTTTTTAGTTTTTAGGTGGACGAGGCTGGGAAATGAACCCAGACTTCCAGCGTGGCAGTTCATCGCACTAACCATTATGCTACGGGCTGCTACCCAACGGAGCTTTAGGGTCCTTCAAAAGAGGTGTAGGGGCCTCAAACTCAGATCTAGGGACTCTATCAGAGATGTTGAGCCCTACAAAAGCGATGTAGGGCACCAAACAGAGCTGTAGACCGTAGAGGCCTCCAACAGATCTCTAGTGTTCTTCAAGAAATATATAAGGCCTACCAAATGAGCTTTAGCGCCACTAAAAGAGCTGTAGTGTAGAGGCCTCGAATAGAGCTTTAGAGCCTCTAAAATAGCTTTAGAGGCCTCCAGCAAAGCTCTAGGATCTTTCAAGAAAGGTGTAGGAGCCGCCTACTAGGACCTCTAAAAGACCTTAAGAGACCTCTAAAACATCTCTAGATTCTTTGAAGAGAAGTTAAGGGCCTGCAACAAAGCTGTAGAGGCCTCCCAAGATTATTTTGGGGCCACTAAAGCTCTATATTTACTGTCTGAATAAAAAGTAGTGCAGGTGCTTTAATGTTCGCCCCAAAGGCTAATCGGGCAAAATCCCGGTGGCCCAGTCCGCCCCTGCCTACAAACCCTTATAGTCAAAAGTCTGAACCCGTTTAGGCTCCACCTCAAGACACAGACAGAAGGAGTTTTTTCGTGTTTTCTTTCGTCGTAATGTTAGGGAAAATTATTTTCTCTCTGCTATAGTAGGGTAGGGTGGGGCTCTTTCGACGGTGGGGCACATTCGACTTTTACAATTGTGAAAAGAGAGTTGATTTTTAAGTCAAAATTTTAATGGTATTTTTGGTCACATTGTTCTCTCCTGTCATATACGTATTTTTACAGTTCTCATTCGACTGCTGTGGTGTCTAAAGTATTTTTTTCATATTCAAGTGATTTTGTGAAACTTTGCTCAGGCACGAGGTAAGCGATATTTTATTTTGTGATACTGTAATTTAATAGGTGTCGAATTCAAGTTGTAGAGTATTATTAAAAGTAGATGTGGGTATATTTTCTTTAAGTTATGTTTAGAAGTTTTCGAAAAATATAATTTTTTTTATAAAAACTAAGTGTGGGGCACTTTCGACGATAGCACGTGGGGCACTTACAACAAAAGTCGAATGTGCCCCATATTATTTTTTATTTATTTTTATTATATTATTTTTTTTTTAGAATGGATCGCTCATATAAGAAGAAGACTGATCGCTGCGAAATCGATGAAACAAAACTTAAAACTGCTCTGGAAGAAATTTTAAGCACCCACGTCAGCGGCTGGGAAATATGACTTGAAACGTATGACACTTATTTCCAGACTTAGAAAACTGGATCCAAATACCCAGTCCAGTGTAACTCACCACAGTTCAACATTCAACTCCAAATATACGACCCAAAAATTGTTTCCCGAACATCAGGAGCGTGAACTCGTGGATTACTTCAAAAGGTGTTCTGCTCAAACTTTTGGATTTTCGTATTCAATGGCTCAAAAGTTTGCTTTTGAATATGCAACAAAAAAATAATATTATAGTTCCTAGCTCATGGTAAGAGGCTTTAATAAAATTTCGTTGACATGAACCCTTACAACGTTCAATAAATTACTTTTTACCGAAGCTTACTTTAAAAAAAATGATTCAATACCTTCACCGAAAAGTCATTGATACTATGTGATCTTATTTGATACATACTGCGTATGTATATTCATACAAAGACTGAATGTGATTTATATTTTAATTTAAACATTAATTTCCAAAGTACCTAATTTATTTTATATGTTTCTAGATATAAGATTGATTTATTTAAATAAATAAAATAACCTGACACAACCGAGCAAAATAATATATTTTTTGTTCTACATTCTGTGTCATCTACATTTGCTTTGAATGTGCCCCACGAGTACGACGAAAGTGCCCCACCTATATATTTTTTTTTTAACTCCTAGGCTTAAGTAAAGTCGTGAATTCCTTGAGAAAAATGGTTAAAGTTTCAAATAAAACAAAAATCTCATTCAAAAATTAATTTCTAAAAAAAGTTATAAGGAATTTACAGAAAATCTGTCGTATCTGTTCCACCCTACCCTATCTATAACGCAAGTAAAATAACTACTTGAATAATAGAATTGAAAAATCTGTTCGAACTTTTTTGATTTGTTTGGTTTGGAAATGTCAGTTTCATAACTGATTAAAAAAAACAATTGTTAACGCAAGTCTATTTAAAAAAAAATGGATTTCCTGTGTTGAAAATAATTAAAGTTATAATTGTTATTATTGTACTATTCGTACTAGAATGTCAGCTTATTAGGCTTGACCATTCTTTATTCCGTCAATTTCATTGAATTTTTTGAACAACAACAACAACTTAAAGGCGTTATCACCAATTGTTTGGCTGGAGATATAAATTAAATAAGGTATGGAGAAAAATGGAGGCGGAACGACAGCATACTTAAAGGCGCTTATAAAAATGCTGATGCTACAAATGCGTAAAATCAAATAACACATCTCGACCTGTGACGTCAGTAGTCTAAGGCGGTGGAGTGCGTAGTGCACAAGACTGCTAAGACTGAGCAAATCTGATATGCGTGGGTTCGAATCCTATGGTGTGCATAAAAAGTTTTTCAAATAAAATTGGATTAAAGCTCAGCACCACAAAAAGGAGACTGATGAGTGCAAAAGTGGCAAAGCACGAAATAGCTATATCTCCAGCCAAACAATTGGTGGTAGCGCCTTTAAGTTGTTGTTGTTGTTCAAAAAAATCAATTAAAGTTAAAGTTGATTTAATAATTTGTATAACCCACAAACATTCTCCTAATTCTAATAATTGAAACGCTGACAATACGATGAACCGACGAACTGACATGGAAGACGTCAGCCCGCAATATAAACACCTGCTGGAAAGGAAGGGGAAGAAAAAGCTTTGCCAAATGATCTACTACTAAGATCATGTTTATATAAATGTGGCTGTCACTTGTCAATTCCACTTTACACTGTAGAGTTTAAATTAATTTTTGTTTCAAAGTGCAATATAAATGTAACAAGTGTAAGTTTATATTGTTTGTGTAAACATTTGTAAACATTTTTGTAATCATTATATTTATCAATGCAAATACAGAAATTCATTGTTTTCACCTGATGATGTCCATAGCCATGGACGAAACGTGCGTCGTGATATCAAAATAAATTTGTTTCATTTGACCCAAAGCCTATTACAATAAACAAAATTTATCAACAAAAAAAGGTCACAACAATATAAACAAAATATAATTTGTTTACCTTTTAAATTCAAATTTTAGAAACACGAGAGGAAATAGACTCTCCCCGTCTTGACCAATTTTTGTTTTGATTGTTGATGCAAAACACTTTTGTAAATACTTACCTCTTGACAAAAACAGTAGACGTTATGGAAAGTCCTTATTCGAAAATAAAAGTTTTGAAAAATTTTACCAATTTACATAGGCGCCCGCAGGATTTTTCCAGGGGGGGGAGATAAAAATTGAATATGCAATTTTTGAATTTGATGTTTTTTTTTTTTATTAAAAGTGTATTCATTTTGTCTCGACATAGGTGTAGTAGAGTTGCTGTATTATATCCAGAAATAAAACTCGGAAACAAATTTAGTTGTGAACAGTTTGAATTGTTTTAATGAAGTGAAGAAAAAATATATTTTAATAATATTGACATGTAGCTATTTGATAAGAACACTTAAATTGATTATACGTAGAGTGTTATCAGTACCTACAGTATTTCAACATCCCCACTTTATCAATGCATATTATTAAAAATTAAGTTTAAAGTTTAAAAACAAAATACAATTTTTCACCATTGCAAAAATTAACCAAAACAAAATAACGTACATTTTAAAAATAACTAGTAACAGCAAAACAAGAACTGAAAAAAGTTGTTCAAGTTTTTAATTCAAACCCATATTTCTTGTGCAAAAAGCATGTTTTTCGTTATTGACTGGCTTGGTTAAATTATCTGCAATCATCTGATTGGTATTAATGTAGTTAACTTGAATGTCGCCACTATCCAACCTTTCACGAACAAAATGATGACGTATGTCAATATGTTTAGTTCGTGGGCTATACATTTGATTTTTAGCCATATTGATGGTACTTTGGTTGTCGCTATAAATGTCTATTGAGTCTTCATAGTTACCCATTAACTCTGTCAACAGCTGTCGTATCCAAATTCCTTCCTGAGTAGCGGCTAAAAGAGCCATATATTCAGCTTCAGCACTAGAAAGTGCGACCGTTGGTTTTTTCTTGCTTGCCCATGAAATTGCACTGTTTTCATATTTCAAAATATAGCCAGTGCACGATTTTCTGTCATCCGGGTCCGAAGCCCAATCAGCATCGCAATAACCATGCAACTTCGAATTTTCTCCATCAAGTGATTTGAAGGTGAGCTTATAGTCTTTAGTTTTCTGCAAGTACCGAACAATTCTTTTTACTGCTTTCCAATGTGGTCTCCCCGGTTCATGATTAAATCTGCTTAGATTTCCAATCGCAAATATTAAGTCTGGCCTTGTACATTGCGACAAGTATAAAATACTCCCAACTGCTTCTTGGTAAGGAACATTTCGCATATCATCTTTTTCTTCTTTAGTCTTCGCTGACATGTCCTTTGTCAATTTGGAATTTGAATCAATTGGTGAATCTATTGGATGACAATCAGACATACTAAATCGTTCAAGAATTTGCTCAGTATATTTATTCTGATCTAAAGTAATCGTTCCAGTCTTACGATCCCTCCTGATTCTCATTCTAATACAACTTCCAGCTTGACCAAGATCCTTCATGCTAAAGTTCCTTTTAAGATTAGATTTTAATTGGTTTTTCCATGCACTGTTATTTGAAAAAATCAGGAAATCGTCTACGTATACAGCAACAAAGACCATACTCTTTTTCTCTTTCCGAAAATATATGCACGCGTCTGTTTTGCAACGCTTGTATCCTGATTTGAGCATAACATCGTTCAATTTCGCATTCCATTGACGACTAGCTTGCTTCAATCCATATAATGCCTTTTTTAGCAAGCAGACTCGCCCACTGGATTCATCAAAACTTTCTGGTTGTTTCATGTAGACATATTCTTAAACATCACCCTGTAAGAAAGCTGTAATCGCATCCATTTGATCGATCTCAAGATTATATTTTGAAGCAAGGGCAATGAGAAACCGTATTGATGAATATCTAACCACTGGAGAAAAAGTCTCTTCATAATCGATTCCAGGTCGTTGACTGCACCCTTTGGCCACAAGCCTTGCCTTGTAACGGACAACTGCCCCATTTTAATCGGTTTTGACTTTAAAATCCCATTTTGGATTTATGGTTTTTCTCTCACTTGGCAAATCCACTAACTCCCAAGTACGATTTTCCAGTAACGATTGATATTCTTCGTTCATTGCACTCTTCCATTCTTCACAATTTGAACTTCTCATTGCCTCTTCAACCGTAAAAGGTTCTTCAATATTGCCGCATGCCAAATATGATATACATCCAGGAAATTGTCTCTTTTTAGGTTCTCTAGATGACCTTCGTAATGTTGATGGTTCCTCTTCTTTATCACCGTTTGATTGCAAGTCATCTATTGTAACATCAGTTACCTGAACGCTATCAGATTCAACTTCAGATGAACTCATAAAATCAATTTGCATCACCTGAGCATTTGCATCAGCAGTTATGGTAGAATTTTCTTCATCAGAGTCAGAACTATCGTATAAAGCAAATCTTTTATTAGTTGAATCTGGTAATTTACTTTTTTCCAAAAAGACGACATCACGGGTGTTTATTGCGCGATTAGTTGAAGGATCATACACACGATATCCTTTGGTTCCTTCGCAATATCCAATGAAGATCAGCTCCTCTGATTTTGCATCAAATTTTTTTCGTTTTACATCAGGGACATGTACCTTTGCATACGATCCAAAGATTCGTAAATGACTTAAATTCGGCTTCAGTCCAGTCCAAATTTCAAAAGGAGTTTTGCATTCAACACACGAGAAAAAGAGCGATTTCTTAAATAAGCCACCGTTGACATTGCTTCTGCCCAAAATTTCTTCGGAAGATCAGCATCCTGTAACATGCACCTTGCACGTTCGGTCAATGTTCGAATTGTTCTTTCAGCAAGCCCATTTTGCTGTGGTGTATAAGGCGTTGACGTCTGCCGTTCAATACCACATGACTTCAATAATTTTTCGAACTGTTGATTGCAGAATTCAGTTCCGTTATCTGATCTGAATTTCTTGATGCGTTTTTCAGTTTGTGTCTCAACTAATGATTTGAACTCCCAAAATTTGGTAAAAGTTACGTTCTTCGATTTTAGAAAATACGTAAAGGATTTCCTGCTGAAATCGTCAACCAGAACGAATGCATAGCGAGCTCCACCAATTGAAACGTTCTCCATCGGTCCTGCCAAGTCAGCGTGTTTAACTTCTAAAAGTTCCAGTGCCCTTGAGCCACTTTTCTTGAACTGTAGTCTTGACTGTTTTCCTTTTAAACAAGTCACACAAACATGTTCCCCACTGTCTTTAGGAAATGAAATACCTTCAACAACGCCATTCTTCATCTTCTTCAAGTCCTGATAATTTAAATGGCCTAACCGCCGATGCCAGACCTCAGAGATTTCATTTGAACCAACTGCAATGTAACCGCATTGTTTCAAATCATTGAGTTTGTATAAGCCATCGATCATCGAAGCTGTTGCCAATCTTTTGTTCTGTTGGTCACAGATTTCACATCGATCCGTAAAGAATTCTACAGCATGCCCACGTTTTGTATTTGACTTACAGATAAAAGATTTGCTGTTAAATCCGGAATGCACAAAACGTTCTCTACTTCGATCGTATTCGTTTGCCCATCAACCTCAGCTAGTAACTTAACTGAACCACAAGACTCGACGTTCATTTTGGTATTATTGGCAGCAGTAATATCAGATACTGATGGTTTCTTTCTGTTTAAAACCCGGCTTTGGTTCATGGTAAGATGTTGCGTAGCTCCGGAATCGATATACCAATCACCTCGACTGAAATTTCCGGTCAAAAATACAGCACTGACGCACCAGATTTACTTTTGTCATCAACCTTTTTGGACTTCTTTATCGGACAATCAGGAGATTTATGGCCAATTTTGTTACAACTATAACAACGAATTCCTTTTTTCTTGTGTATGCCACAGCACTCTTGTGCTGTTTCCACTAAAAAAAGCACCTTCGCCACTCACTGTGAGAACCTCTTGTAACAATTTAGTTTTGATGGTATCGCTTGTTAGCTTTGTTTCGGTGTTGTCCAATGCCATTACCATTGGTGTAAACTGATCGGATAAACCACACATCAAAAAAGTTGCCAACCATTCATCGTCTACTTTGAATCCAATTGCATTCAATCGCTGAGCCGCCGTAATGATTGTAGAAACATAAGTATCCATTGAGTGGCAGTTTTCTAGTTTGGTACCCGGTAATTGTCTAACTAATGTGATTCGGCGTGCACGACCTTTGTCGTCGAATGTAGTTTTCAATTTTTCCCATACTTCCTTAGCTGTTGAGGTGTCCTGGACATGGACATAATTACTTGGTTCAATGCTCAAAATAATCGCTGCTCTTGCCTTCGTTATTTTAATTGCATCATTTTCTGTTCCAAGAACGGCGTCCCAGTTGCCGTTGTACTCGAAGTAGGTTTGCATCGCAAATTTCCATGTTGCATAGTTTTCACGACCCTTCAGGCGTTCAATCGATGACAAAAAATTTGAAATCTTTTCGCTTCCCATTGCACGTAATCTCAATTGAAAAAGGCACCAAAAACAGAAATTTTATATTTTTTTCAAAAACAATGCAAAAACTAATATTCTTGAATTTCTCTGGCCCATAACCTGTCGTGGAGTTGCTGTATTATATCCAGAAATAAAACTCGGAAACAAATTTAGTTGTGAACAGTTTGAATTGTTTTAATGAAGTGAAGAAAAAATATATTTTAATAATATTGATATGTAGCTATTTGATAAGAATACTTAAATTGATTATACGTAGAATGTTATCAGTACCTACAGTATTTTGAACAATAGGTCAGTTGTAAGGGATTTTATTTTAGGACTAGAAAATGTGACATTTTATTCGTGTTGACGTTAAAAAGGAAGCAAATATATGATTTTCTTCAACATTTGTTACTTAGTGAATAACAACTGCAACCGCCTCTTTTCCAAAACGGTCAATTATTTCGTTGTAAAAGTTTGTTTGTTCTTTGACAATATTTCGATGAATGTACATCATGCACAACGAATCAAGTCGTTTGTCGGTCATTGTGGATCTAAGCCAAGTTTTTACTTTGCGTAAGGTGCAGAACGATCGCTCAGCGGTGCAAGTAGTTGCTGGAATTGAGAGCCCTATACAAAGAGCTGAATAAATCGATGGATAAAATTTCTCTACACTATTCAATAAATCAGAAATGTTTGAACAATCATTTCCAATAGTCTGCATTTTTTTTAAAACTGTACCACATCTTGATCTCCGTTAGGAAATTATCCGGAAAGCAGCCATATTTCTCCATTATTTTCTGTATAATAATATCGAATTCTGGAAAATCCATAATTTGAATATACACATTAATAAACTGTGATAAATATTAGTTCTTCTTGTCCTATCTCCTACACATCCATCTATTTGCTTGTTAATTTATTAACTGATTTATTATTTATTTGTTATTAAATTTAATTGTTCCAGCAAATACTTATTTATTTATTAATTTACTTGTTTTGTTCCTATTTGTACCAAATTACTTATTTATTTTCTTATTTATTTATTTACTTATTTATTTATTTATATATATATTTATTGATTCATTTATTTATATATTTATTTATTTTTTTATTTTTTTATTTATCTATTTGTCTATTTATTTATTCATTCATTTATTAAGTTCTTTATGTATTCATTAACTTATTTATTAAATTATGTACCTATTTGTTATTTTTTTTTGTTTGTATGTTTTATTAATTCTAATTACTTATACAACTACTCTTGAAATGTTGTTTGTTATTTTCTTAATTTATTGCAATCTAGTCATTTCATTTTTTTCTTTTCTTAAAAGCATTTTCCTTAAAATAAACTATTGTCCAAATGATTTTACAAATAAAATAAGATAATGTTTCACATGTAAGATAAGTTTAATCAAATCTCTGAATTGTAAAATGTGCGGTTTACTACCTTTAATTTATTTTTTGCGAAATAAAATCTATCTATCTATCCATAATTTGCATATTTTTTGGTGATAGCTGAAATAGTGAAAATGCAACTTCATTTTCTTCCGAAAAGCATTTTGTAAGCGACTTTATCAGGGAATCGATGTACGGAATATAAAAAGCTTTTCTAAAATAACTTTGGGGGGAAGAAGCGGGAACATTTGATCGATGGATTTGTTTTTGAATTATTCTTGGACAGCTTAAAACTATGCCTGATTCACTCAAGCATTTTTCCATTACCTCCCATAGACCAATTGTTAGCATCCTCTCGATTTTGTTAAAACAATATTTTTTTCAAAACTGTTACTGTTAACAGAAACAAAATTTAATATACCCACTTATGTCTGGGTTTATTTTTGATTTTGTATCGAATTTTGTTTTAAAAATCTGGGGTGGGTGGAATCGGGTAAGGTGATAGTTGATTATCATATGTGTTGATTGTCGTTTTGATGATTGCTTTCTCTATCTTTGCCTATAGATGTGATAAAGACAGCTTTCTTCAAATCGACAATCAACACAATTGATTCCACCCCTGCTAATGATAAAATCCCAAGGCAAACCATGGACCTGTAAACAAAGCTGCCAAGAAAATAATCACATTTCCGAACAAAACAAAGAGTAAAATGAAAGCGGCTATACAGACACGGCTTTGCTCAGAGTCAGGGGGGGGGCAAACCATGGACTCTGACAAAAAAAGTACATTGAAACAGTCATTTTTGTGAAAATTTCCTAGTTAATAATAAAAATAGAACTATTGTGATTGTTCGGCCAGAGCCAGAGGGGGGGCAAGTGCCCCCCTTGTCCCCCCCTCTGGGCGCCTATGCCAATTTAATGCCATATCAACTACTCTGTTACTAATAGAAATCAGTTGCTCATGATAAATGTTTTTGATATCAATTGAAAGAATCTGAATCTTCTCCTTGCTTAAACCTTAAAATCATATATTGTGCCTGAAGACCTTAAGAAGATTTTACGAATTATGTGTGATTTTTGTTGTTGTTGTTGTTTTAGTATTCTTGTATTCACAACCCCTCTCAAATAAAATAACCCATTTCAATATTCCAAACAAATTAAACAATCTATTAATACGTCAAATACACTTAACTCAAACCCCAACAATAAAAAAATCCCCTCAATCATTTCTTTCAACACTTAAATAGGTATATCGCTTAACTATACATTCATCCTATTAACATAAACACTTCATTAGCTATTGACCACAAATAAAAGAAATACCATTATAAAGCAGACAGATATTAGCCATTGAGGTTTTATTGACTTATCCATAATTTTCTTTTATTTTTCTGTTGTGGTTTTTGTTGTTGTTATATAAAAAGACACCTGTTATTATTAGTATTAACATGCCCTGCTCATATTTGAACAATAAATGATTTAGCTAAGTATGGATTTTTTGTCTCCATTTTTTTTTTCAATCAACACATTCATTTCATTGCTACTTTGCAAAAAATATTATTTTCATTTTGTAATGGTTGATAGTATAGTAAATATGAAAATAATTTAATTTTTATGGAAATCAAAGCTGATTTGTTGGCAAATTTATAAGATCATAATAATAATTTCTTAGATAATGTGAGTGTTAAGTTATTGATATTACGAGTATAATGAACACTAGCTCAGCTTGAACACTTTTGATGGAACGAACATAAAACTATTGATTGAGCTCAAAGAAAGGTACACAGTTAATGGTATTAATGCACTTTTAAGATGAGAGCTTTAATCTCTTGTTAAGTCTTTATGGGCTGTGGAGGTATAAATTAAACGCGACGTGCAATTAAAAGACGAACATAATAATTTTTCCATGAAAATTACGGAGGTCCCATTATTTAAAAAAGCATAATTTAGCTTTTTATACTTTTAGTTTCATTAGGAACAAAATAAGTGTTTTAAGAATTGAAACCTTACAAATCATACTTTTTGTATAAGTTTTTATTGCAATTTTGATAAACCATTATTTTTAATTTTAGCCAAAAAGTTGACCTAACTGTTTCAGGGCAATTCCAATCAAGAATATCTTTATTTTAAACAGATTTCATTTAAAAAATCTAAGATCTTTGTCAAATCAATGTTAATGACAAATGACTTCCTCACAATTAATCCAACCTCACGAGTAAATCAACCTTTTTTTTATCAAAAAACAATTAAGTATTCACCATTAAGAGAATTTGGATAATTATTTAAATTTTTATTAATTTTTTTTTTTAATTGTTTGATATTTTTTTACTGTTGTGTATAAATTTGTTGTATTTTTGTTCTTTTTTTTATTTTAGTAACTAACAATAATTATAAATTAGAATTTTTATGTGTGAGATGTATATCATTGAGATGACCTTGCTCTGTTTTAAATTGACAATGATGTATGTTGAGAAGGCTTTGGGAAAAACTACAGCAGATATTTTAGTGAAAATTTATTCAGTAAACACTTAGTTTGATCTGCATAATATTAAAAAGTTTTGGGTTGGGTGGTTTTTTGTTTGTTGTTATTTTTGTTTCAACGAGTGTTTTGTGTGATCTTATTAAAATAAAGGTTGAAGAAATGTGTCAAAAGAATCCATTAAATCTTAAGTTCAAAACTAAACAGATGTCATTTCCCAAATTGGTTTGTTAAATTTTGATTTATAACTAATTTAATTTAATTAGACAAAAATGAAGGGAGGAGAAATATGTCGTATTTTGTTTGTATATATTAAAAAACTTTGCGGGAACAATAAGAGGAAAAGTTAAAAAAAAAAATAATTATGATTATCAAAACCTAGTTTGACTCTAGTGCAGTGTTTCCCAACCTTTTGTGTGCTATGCCCCACTGAATCTTTCCAAAATCCTCATGCCCCCTAACATTATATGAAGATACAAAAATAATTTTGAAAATACAAAATCTGAAATTTCCAGTGCAAAAATTGAATAGCTGACATAAGGAAGAAATCCAACGAAATTAAGTAAACCGTAAGTTTATTTTCAAAACATACGAGTATAATGTAGAACTGAAATTCAAATACGAAATAATTTAATAATTATGTCATTGTAACTTTTAATGTTATGTAATTGTTTTTTTTGTATACAGTACGCTCACTCAAGGGGTTTTTGATACCCTTAAAATTTTAAATTAAACACAGTGCGAGCGTTGGGAAAACAGGGATGGAGATACCTTTATTTTTTAAATCCCTTGAGATTAAAGGCTCTCCCAAACCAATGCGGAACATTCGTTGCGGCGAAAAAACATTCGCATGTCAAAATTTATTTACATGGTGATATATGAGAGTGCCCACACCAACGCGGCGGAGAAACATATGAAATAATTTTGAGTGGAGAATGTTTTTTCGCCGCAACGAATGTTTCGCATTGGTTTGGGAGAGCCTTAATGCTTAATTCAATTCAGCTACAATATTAAGTCTCCCCGTTTTTTATGTCCAGGCAATTTCTTTTTTGTTATCAGCAAATTAATTATGGCACTAAATCCACATTCAGTTAAATACCAAGATGGAAAAGGTAATAAAAAAGTTCCCTTGCATACTTGGTTGCACTGGGGTATTCGATTTCAGTTAAAAATCAACGTGAAATATATCTTTAAGGGTTGAAACACAAGAAGCATATATTTTTCGGAGGAAAGTGAAATTCAGGATGCATAACATTAAACTGCCCCCCTATAATATCGAATTGCCCCCCTGTGGGGCGTGGACCCCACGTTGGTAAACACTGCTCTAGTGTTTTATAGGGTCATTAATAGTTTTCGTGGGTGTGTATTTACAGTCATAAATTTAGCGTAGCAGAAAATAATTTCTTAAAAGTTTTTTGAGAGTCTGTTTAATTTTGCGAATAATTAACGTACGCACTGGCGGACTAAAGTAGGGGCGTGACCAGGGGCCCCCAAATCCAATTCAACCTCCATTACTGTTCATTGAACAATGAAACAAAATTTGTGTAGAATGGATGTACATAACATAGGTATATATTTTAAGAAAAATACATTCATATGAACCTACTACCTACTAATTATAGTTTTTTTTCGTAATGTTTTTATATCACACATGAAGAAACATTTTATAGGGCCCCCATCTCGAACTCAAATTTTTTTTGTTCAAACTTAATTTTTTGACGGGAGCACTCATTCCACTCAATAAACATTTATGTATTAACATATTCTTTATACCGATTTTGATGAAATTTTCAGTAAATCTTCAGATTAGCCCAACTGTATTAACAGAATTTTTGTTTGGTTAAAGTAAAGTGTTTCCTATACAAAGCAAGAGGTCGGTCGCCAGTCTTTAATAAAAGCTTTTATTTGGTTTTTTCTATTCATTGTTTTTTACACTTTACATGTTGGGTGGTATGCCTAAAACTGCTGATGTGTTGTCCTAATTTCTGCGCCCGTTCTAGTAGCACTATTTTCTCAATATTTTCTTCGCCAAAATGTTTTGTTGGATAATTTTTCCCGAAAAAGTTTACAAGCTATGTTTAAGAACACATTTTGCTAAAGTAATGACATCAAATTGAAAGGGTAACCAGGAAACCCCATCGAAATCTGCCTGGCTCTGTAAAATAACTGCAAAGAGGCCACTTCAGAAATCTTTCAAAAAAAAGACAAAATTTAAAAAAATATTAAATTTTGTACCTATATATATAAAAATTATTTCAATATTTGTTGAATATTTGAGTATGGCCCCATTTTGTGACAAAATCTCTACATAAGACGGCTTAATTGAATGTTTCAGATTTTTTTTTAAATAATCGAGACCAATCTCGACCCAGTGATCACTGAAAGCTTCTATTGAGACGTCATCATCTTCAAATTGTCTACTGAGTTCAAAAACTTTTTTGATGTAGCCAGGTCCAAACGCTTTCAACGAAGTTCAAGCCAAATTTAAAGGGCGGTCCCGGTAGAAGTTCCATTTTTGTATTCTAAATCTAAATTTTACCTGACTTGGAAGTGTGGAAAGGGGCGCAGCCTTGTTGAAACATCAAAAGTACAAGTCTTAAAATATTAGTAATCTTTGGAAATACACGTTCCAGCAAACATAAATTAAATATTTTCTATCACTGTAGTAGGTCTAAATTTCGATTCAAGATCGCCATATTGGGTTATAACAAAGAATATAAAGTTAACAAGATGTATTATCTACATCTGAAAATAAAATCAAGCTTTTCTAAAGAAGAATAAAACAACGAAACAAAAATATTTGAGAGAAAAGCTCTTACTCATACAATCTTGCCAAACAACACATACAATGTTTATAAGGTGATGGGAAGGTAGAATTATTGGAAAGCCCATAAAAAAGCAAAAGCTCTGAGAGCGGTTACCAATATTGGAACCCGCATGTATGTATGAGATGCGTCTTCTTGGTAACTTTATATTCTTTGGTTATAGTTTCTCACGCCATAACACCTGACGTACGACTGTGATGTCTAAAGGGATAAAATTTTTCTCTTCTATAAAATATTAAAATTAAAAATAACAATTTAAAATCAGAAAAGACAATATATTTTCATTCGTAACTCGAAACGAAATTATCAATAGGAAAATTCATTCGCAATCTCATATAACCTTGACTTTGGAATGGTTCCTTTAACATTTTTTAAATGGTGGGTGATAGGTATTTTTGCATATCATTTTCGGTGTCGTAAAACTAGCTTAACGTCATTTTTCACGTAATTTAAGGGACTGAGAATGTAATTTGAGGCAAACCACAGTTTTAACCTCATTTGTTGTCCCTATATTATTTCTTCCGCTGTGTAAGTTTTTCATTTTTGTTGCAGCATTTGTTGGTATCCGCCAGGTAATTGTTAAAAAGTGTGTAACTGATTTTCAGTTTGGTTTATTTTTCTCGGCATAAAAGTTAAAGTTTTTTGAACGCATTTATGTATTTTTACTTTTTCTGCTTCCGTAAACGTTTTTCTAAACTTCACTTTTATTTGAAGAATATAAAATATAGTTGTTTGCCCTTTCTTAAACATTTAAAATTTTTTTTAGAAAAAATACATTCCGTTAAATTTTCAAACGCGAAATTCACCGTGACCTCAATCAAGTGACACAACTTTTTTAACCTTTTTTTCAGTTCATTAACAAAATCAGTGATATTTCTTTAAATTTTCCAAGATACTCTTTAGTTTTGTATATTTATTTTTGTAAAATATGTATGTACCCACAACTAGAAAATTTATTTTGAAACACAATTTGTTAAGTAGATATCTATTTTATGCAATATAAATAGCGAATAAAGATTAGAATAAAGAGTGTATTATAATTAGTATGATTTATGTTTTCTCTGCCGTAAAAGCTGACTTTATAAAGACTACAAAAATATCTGATCATACAAGGGGCCCCATTCAGTATTGCCGCCCGGGCCCCCAACAAGCTTAGTCCACCACTGATCGTACGGAGAAAAAAAAAGTACAACAGCAAATTTGAAGAGTGTTTTGTAATTCAGAAAAAGCTTTGCAACTCCATTAAAGTTTAAAAATATATTACAAACATTTAAAAAATACGCAGTACATAAAATTAAATTTGTCCCTGGGCTCAAAAAATGGTGCAGGAAATAATTTCCCGGGAATTAAGTCCACTGAGGGACTAAGATCTCACTTATTGGGAACGAAATCCACTTTACCAAAGTGGTCATGCAAGTTGGGAAATTCGTTACAAAAAAATGGGGGATTTAAGTTCCCATTTTTAAACAGGAAAAAGAATAATTCTTCAAGTAGTTTTTAGTTTTGAAGGTTTTGAATGAACAACAACCACTTGTGTTGGCTACCACCGAGTATTATATAGGCTGGAATTATTGCAATTTCATGGCTGCCACACCAATCATCAGATTCCTTTAGTGGTGCTTAGTCTATAGTTCCAATTTTAATTTATGAATTATTTTGCCGTCAAAATAAATGTTGTTCATTCAAAACCTTCAATGCAAATATGACGGAGCCAAAGCTAACTGCAAGTGTTATCACGAGAAAACACATTTGAGTTTTAAGTTTTATTATTTTAAAAAATACATTTCTGTACAAAAATCTTTCTATCGAGATACCAAATTTAAATAACAAAATTTCTAAAATTTCGAATTAAACTGTAGCTTTTTGATTCAGTTTTCGTGTTTTGGAAAAGAATAAAATAAAAATCGCACGAGTTTGAAAAACGAAATTATGGAAAAGAACCTCAAGTTGTTTTATTTTTAGTTTTGTGCTTGTTATCGTCAGACAATTTTTTTCCAAATCAACAAACCAACAACTTTTGCTAAATAAATATTTAGAGTTAATTGTGACCAAAAAGAAACAACAGTTACAGACAGTGTGTGAAATTAAAAATGCAAAATAATATACATATAGAAAGACAAAAATTAAGTCTGGTCAAACTTGAAGAACGGTGGTGTCAATCAAAAATGTTTTTTTTTAAATAGGAATTAATATAACTCATTATTTATATTTAAATGCAAATGTTAAAAAAAAACCGTTATGATTTGGTATGGGGAAAATACCAAATTCTATTACATAAGACCTAACCTTTTAGCGTCTTAACTTTTAAGTTTGGATCAATAATAATCAGAAATCCTATATAGGTACATATGTGGTTGCATTCGTAGGGCGAAGCTTTACATAATAAGATGTTTTAAAATAATTATAGTTTTGTCTGTGATTTGTTTTCTTTATACAAATTATTTTTGTAATATGTGTAGAAATTGGAATACAATTAACACGATGAAACCAGAAATCCCCATTTTAAGGCTAAATGACCTTTTAAATATTTCAAGGTCCTTCATGAAATCGGCAATAAGTATTATTTTCGTAGTTTTTATCAATTTAAATTCAAAATAGTACTAAAATTAATATATTAATAAATTGAAAACAAAATGGACACGACTGGATCGCACAAACTTGCTCTCGTAAAACTTTAAAGTATCTAGAAATTGATGATGTACAAGCACATAGCTATAAGTTCCAAAATATTATGTTGGCATTAAAAAAAATTAAATAAATTATTACTATAAATTAATATAAATCTATTATTTTAATGGCTTTGAGAGTAAGAGCTCAAAATCAAGTATGACATCTGATTTGATTGATAAATATGAATTTATGAAAAAAATAATAAAAAATCGTCGGAGCGGTTTTTAAAAATTAATTTTTTATATAGAAAATTTTTCGCTCATTTTCAAAAATAAAATCTAGTATGCCAACATTAAGTATTTAATAAAATACAATTTTACACAAAATAAAAAAAAAATTATTAGCCCGTTTTCAAGATACTGAATCCAAAAATTATTTTTTTTTTTTGAAAACTTGTATATGCAAAATTATTTGAATTGTGAAGGAGTTCTTGTATAAAAAAATTGGTTTAAATCGGAGCAGCCGTCAACGAGAAATTTGAAAACAAAAAAATCGGTTCTATGACAGGTGCCATTATTAACCGTTATTGGTAAAATTTGTCACATCTTTTTATCAAAATTCTTCGAGCCGTTTTCGAGAAAAATAATTTTTTTCGTACTGGTTTTCAACATTTGTATGGAAGGTTTCGTTATTTTTTAATTTAGAAACATGATTTTCTATTCTTCAAAATAATAAAAAAAAAACTATCTTACACCTAGTTTTGAAAATATTGATCAAGTGGTTTTCAAAATATATAGTTTTCAAAAAAAATTTTTCATATTTGTTTATTCACAATAATGTTTATACTTTTTTGAAGTCTTACCATAAAAAAATTAAATTTTTCAACTAAACTGTTTTCGAGAACATCAAAAACTAAAAAAAAAATGGTTGTACTGAAGGTACAAAAAATATTCAATTTATGAAAATAAAAAAATTATTAAAAAGTAGCATTTCTTAACTTAATTTATTTGAATTTTTTACAACAAAATCCTCCTACCCGTTTTCGAGTAGAATATTATTTTTGGTCCTAAAAAAAATAAAAAAATGTCTAGTCAAAAAACACTGGAGGGATTTTCTTCAAACTTGGTATGTTTGAAGAAAATCGCTCCAGCCGTTTAGGCTGTACGGGCGAGGACAGATAGACAGACAGAATTGCGGCGCGTTCTCTATCGTCGTAATGTTAGTACCTATATATCTCAAGTAAAATGTATGGAATTTGGCCTTTAAAAAATGGACTGCAATTGGAAAACCGTAAGTGACATTTTATTAACTAACGCTTAACTCTTCCAATTTTAAAAATGCATTAATGCCACAATCAACAAAAATGCATTTTGACAGGTGCGATAATACTTATGCAAAGCATTGTATGACAGCTACCCATTGTAGATATAACCTAGAACAAGAAATAGAAACTTTCCTCTAAGAAATAATATGAAAATGTTATAAAGAAGAAGTAATAGTTTTTTTTTAAAGCTATTCTTGAATATACATAACTATGCTTGAAAGGAGGCATAAAATATAAATTGTTCTTTTAACCTACAGCCCACTTATCAATTTCAAATTGATCAATTTTCTATTTAAAGCAAGTTGTTTAATAGCTCAGTCAAATTAGACATTGACCCGGACAAAATTTTTTACAGGTATATTTTTTAGTGGAAATGTTCAGAACAGTGTCCTTAATCAACTGTTAAAAGTCCCAAGCAATCCGGCTTGGCGTACGACCACAATCTTGAAAAAATGCAGCCATCTTGCACCATATGTTTGTGGCTATATCTTTGGAACTTGTTGCCCTAGAAACACCATTCAAGTGACAAATTGACGGGCTTAAATAGCCAAAATCAGTAAAGTAAATACAAATTAGTTAAAGGTATTACATGGCAACTGTTTTAAGTTAAATGAATTTAACAGACTAAATTACAGTGCAAATTTGAAAAAATTACCCATGTCCCATAAATATTTCTTATAAAGCTGAAATTGTGTGGACATGTTCAGAACAGTACCAACAATCATTTTGTGTAAGCTACCAAAAAATTTCTGTTGGGGTTAGACCACCATTTAAAAAAAAAATGTTGCATAATCTGTATTTTTCGGTTTTTGGCTATATCTGGGTATCTTATTGACCTAGAAAGACCATTCAAACGTAAAATGGCCAGGCTTCGACTTCAAAATCATCAAAGCACACACACAATTAGGAACAGGTGTTTTATGGCTAAATTGTTTTGAATGAAACTAGGTACTTAAACCGAGTGAAATGCACTACATCTAGATGCAAAAGATCAGGACGCTGAAACTTATGTCATAAATGAATCATCTTTCACGCTTTTTATTAATGCGACAGCTTTTTATTAGTGCTTGGACAGCTACTCCCATCTCTTCTTTTTTTCTACGCAATGACAGGTTGTGACACCACATCTGCTCTCTATCGGAAAGTGAGATCTTTTAAAAAGCTCCAAGCAAATGCAGAGTTGCGCTATAGAGTTGCCATTTTCAAAAAGCCAGATCCCACGCATGCAGAAATTGCAGTGGCAGGAGAGGCTTTTCTGCTTTCGCTATATGGATGCTCTATAAGTAGCTCATTAGACATCGAACGATATTAATTTTATATGCGAACTGTTCCCAAGCAGTCGATTAAATCACAATTTGATTTGTCAAGCCTTCCACCGACATCGTCCCCAGCGGAGCAACACTCGTTCAGAGTATATCATCAGGTAGAAATCATAGTCTCTGAAATCTAGTGCTTGTTATAATTCAGATTCTGATTTTTAAGGTACATGTCTGGAAAGGTATCCGTTTACCCGCGACGCTATGGGGATGGGCGTTAAAAAATGGACGCTTAATACCAGTCCCTTCTACGGCCGATCCAGCCCCAGCGGATATTCTTAAAATAATATCATGCAATTGCAAATGCGAGCGTAATTGAGCTTGCCGTGACGGTTAAGATATTGCTTGATACGAAGGTAATGATTGTAAAACATGTTTGCGGTAATGAGCTGTTTAATTATTCCGTTATTATTTCCAGATAACGAGGAGAGCAACCGAAGCTGCTGAACAAATTTTAAAATTTCTATCACGATATTTCTTAAAGTTCCTTTATTTTATTGTTATAATAAGAACACTTAAGAAAACAGCTCCTGGCATTTTCATATTTGAGTCTTTTTTTGGAAACTTAACATCTATGATTATTGGTACTGTTCTGAAAATGTCCACTAAATTTCAGCTTTAATAAATAGTTCTGGGACATGGGTAATTTTTTTTTCGAAGTTGCGCTTCAATTATTTAATAACTGTGTTATAGTAGTTTCATTCAAAACAGTTTATCCATAAAACACCTGTTCCTAATTGTGTGTGTGCTTCGCTGATTTTGAAGTCGAAGCCTGGCCGTTTTACGTTTGAATGGTCTTTCTAGGACAATAAAATACCCAGATATAGCCAAAAAACGAAAAACACATATTATGGTACTTTTTTTTAAATGGTGGTCTAACCCCAAACAGAGATTTTTTGGTAGATTACACAAAACGATTGTTGGTACTGTTCTGAACATGTCCACACAATTTCAGCTTTATAAGAAATATTTATGGGTCATCGGTAATTTTTTCAAATTTGCACTGTAATTTAGTCTGTTGAATTCATTTAATTCAAAACAGTAGCCATGTAATACCTTTAACTAATTTGTATTTACTTTCCTGAATTTGGCTGTTTAAGCCCGTCAACTTGTCACTTGAATGGTCTTTCTAGGACAAACAGTTCCATAGATATAGCCACAAACATAGAGTGCAAGATGGCTGCTTTTTTTCAAGATTGTGGTCGTACGCCAAGCCGGATTGCTTGGGACTTTTAACAGTTGATTAAGAACACTGGTCTGAACATTTCCACTAAAAAATATACCTGTACAAAATTTTTTGTTAGGGCTTTTTTCGTCTAATTTGACTGGACATAATTGAATATTGTTTTTTAAGAAATAATTTTCAAATTCAAAATTAAAAAAAAAAAAAAAAAACCGAACCAACAAAGCTTTAAACTTTTTTGTTTAGTTCTATGATAGTAAGTATTGTTTACGTTTTCATTATTCGTAGTTTTTATCTTTTTTCAATCAAATATAATTTTTCCTTATCTTAACTGTCCTTCCTGCCCTAACGCTAGGAAACAGACTACTCGCCTTTTTATGGCATTCCGTGTAAATAACCCACACAAAAAACGTCTATTAAAAAGTTCGTTGTTCAGCTCTTTTGTTTGAACAAACAAACACTGAATCAAATTGCTAAATAATTGCCCAATCGTGCTGTAAATTAATTTTTGTCAATGGGAATGAGGTACGTAAGAGATTTTCCTCATTGGAATAATAATTGTAATAGACCTATTGAATTTCAAAGCTGAAAAACAAAAATGTTCCTATATGATAAAATATTGGAAGTACAAAATTAGAATGAAGAACTCTTTGTTGTTAAAATTGACTACATTATTTGTGATATATTTATTCGTCGCTGATACTTACTTGTATAGGTAGATGTTAAGGAAGGTTTTTATTGAGATCGCAAGAAATATATTTTTCACTTTTAGTGTAGAATAAATCAGTTGATTTTTCGACCTACCTCACTTATAAAATAAAATTAATTTCAAAAATACGTTTAAGATTTTTTGTCTACTTTATAAATATTTTAATGAATGAAAGACTTAACAAAGTCAACCGAACAATTTGTGGGTACGTTAAGAGGGAATTACAGATATTTAACTTAACAATATTTATGTCTGGTTTTGGCAGAAGCGCAAGGTCATAGAGAGTGATTTTCTTTTTTTCATAATTCGATTTCATTAAATTTTGAAACTAATACATATTTTTCGAATAATTTCTTTGATATAAAGTGAATCTTAGCGTTATGTTTTATCAAACAGAATAATGTATAATTTTTGTCAAACACATACCATCTATGAAAAGTGGTTAAATTTTGTATACTGCAATCTTAAAAGTTGCTTCTAAATTAAAACAAGATAGCACAATGACACAATGGTTAAAAAAACATACGGAAAGACCCACAAACAATTAAAACACATTTTTTTTATTGATTTATAATTATTAAATTAAATAATAGTTTTATTGCATACAATAATAATTTATACAAAACAAACAAAAACAAATCCTTTAAGGAAAGAACAACTCTTTTACTATACGACCAGTTTGATAAAACTGATTAAATAATAAAATAATTTTCATTACCCCCTAATAATGCTCTCGCATGCATATGCATTGCATATATAAGTCGCATTGCACACCCAAAGAATGAAAGTTGCTCTAACACCCAGCAATATGGATGACAAAAAATTGCCTAACCGGCTACCATCTATTTCCACAAAAATGGTCAGGAAACCTGGGATATAGAAAAAAAAACATCCCCAATGAAGCTCGATTGTGGCTTTATTTTATATATAATGTAAGGCCGCTCCACACTCAAACAAGCCATAAACGTCGGCGGCAGCAACAGCAAAACCGACCACATTCAAACGAAAGTAAAAACTAAAGCTTTGAACAAACAAACGTACGTGCAGAAGGCAACCACCATCATCATCTCCATTGATGGCTAAGTCCACTTTACCACGTTTGTCTGTCTGTCTTAGGTTTGTGTAGCCGCGCGCCTCGCTGCACTGAGTATGGTAGCAGGTAAGCCTGATTGAGAGTATTACAGCATAGATACTTTTTGCGCCAATACTCAAGCTTGTCTAGCCGTTTGAGTGTTTTACTCTCACTCTCTTACGCGGAACGCGTTTGTTTACCGCTCTACGTCACTCGCTCCGTCAAAATTCCATATGATTGTCGTTAGGGAGGGAGCTCTAGATTCGTTTTCAGTTCCATTGACTTGTGAGACTCTGTTTATATCGTTAAGTAATTGTTGTTTTGTTGTTTTCTCGGAGCATTTTTGTCGTCATATTACGGGGACTTGTAGATGGTGGTATTCGAGCAACAAGAAGTTACCGGTTAGACATGGAGTGATAAAACAGTGGCACTTCATACACGCAAGCTTCTAAGAAACAGTTGATATTTGCGGTTGCATATAGAAGACTGATTTTTATTACTTAAAGCTTCTCACAGAAATATTTATTTACAGTGGGTGTATTAGTGTTTGTGTGTGTTAGTGTTTGTATTTATTTCGGGCCTGCCATAGGAGCTAATCTAATACTACCAACCAAACGACGAACTTAAGCTAAGTTTAAGTAGGAAAAATTTAAGTCAAGTATTTTTTTTATATTGCTCACAGATAAAATAGTATAAAAGCAAAGAACTGACCACACTCAGCATCCAGTCAAAGGTTTGGAATCGAAACGGTTCTTATCCTTAATTCGGGAAATTAAAAAAAGGTGTGTGCCTTAAATTTATAAGAAAAGATTCTTTTAATTAATAAATTTTGTGTTTTTCTTGATATTAATTTAATTTTTTTTTCTATTTCTTTTCTCGATTAATACAAAAATCATCAGAAGAACTTAGATAAATATGAAAGTATTTGTGAGTATCTAGATAAAAGTGATAACATTCAAAACAGAAAACAATTCAGCGAAAAGTGATTACGAAATAAAAGACAATAATTGGGTGTTTTGAAAGTGAAAAATTGTGGTTCCTAAATGGAAACAAGTAGGCCTATCCAATGGATGGATAATTCGGATAAGATTTTATTTAAGAAAAATATATAGACATTTTTTGGAAAAAAAAGTGGCTTAATGCAAGTTATCCAGGTTCATTTTGAAAACGGATAAAATTTCAATTCTGTGAGAAAGCAATATCTTCAACGGATAGTGGATAATTCCTTTGGATAAAGAAATATGAGAGCAATTTAACAAAGCATTTTAAATTTCAAACCGATATAGAAGTGCTCTTATCACTTCGGATAAGGCAAACAAGTGTTCAAATTATTAATGGTCTTTCTGTTTAAAGAAAGGAGGTTCCATTCCAAAGATTTCCCTAGTTTCGATCCTTGGATCTGAAAAATCAAATAAATGGAGTTCTACAAGATCTGACAACCTGTCTGTGGATAAAATGTTAATATGCCTTAATTTCTTCTGATCTGTGAAATATCAGATTATTCAATTTATTTGTGTTATCCAGAGGTCTAGAAGATATCTACAAATAGAAACTTAAGTTATGCTTTGAGATGTCTTGTTTGCATTGATTTGAATTATTTCTAATAGTTCTGGTTGGTTGAATCAATTTTTAAGAGTTTTTGTTACAAATTACAGTTTTACCCGAGGATTATCCCATGGTCAAAACTTCCTTAATCTACGTAGGATTAGATTACGTAGGAATAAAGTAGGAATTAAATTTGTATCCAAATTTAAAGCATGAGTCTAGATAATTGATAAGCAAATAAGCATGTTTTTTTTTTAACAAACTACAGTTTTATCAGAGAATAATCCAATGATCAAAACTTCCTTAATCTACATTTAAAATTATAACTTTTCAACAAGGATTACGTAGGAATAAAGTAGGATTTAAATTTGTATCCAAATTTGAAGAATGAGTCTAGATAATTGATAAGCAAATTTGCATGTTTTTTTGTAACAAATTACAGATTTATCCAAGGATTATCCAATGGCTAAAACTTCCTTAATCTACATTTTAAACAGAAACAAATTACAGTTTTATCCGAGGATTATCCAATGGTCAAGACTTCCTTAATCTACATTTTAAATTATAACTTTTCAACAAGGATTACGTAGGAATAAAGAAGGACTTAAATTTGTATCCAAATTTGGAGAATGAGTCTAGGTAATTGATAATCCAATTCAAATTTGTATGTTCTTATCAGAGTTCTTAGGCAATAATTTAGATGGTATAATTCACTTCAAATATACATTTTTTTTCAAGCTTCAGAACCACAGAACTGATGGCAAAATATTAACTCTTCATCACTTAGTATTACATTTTTATCTGAAACTATAAAACTACTCCGGATAATTAGAACAAGATGCCAAAATATTTTTCTTATTCAAAATTTTATATTTTTCACTAATAAAACAGAAAACCTTATGAAGACAATTTCTTTGGCACTTATCTTAAGTTCTAATTCCAAATTAAACTTCATATATTTATAGTTTTTGATAGTTATTTTGAATAACTTCCAAATAAATAAATATCGACAAAAAACACCTATTATCTGTTATACATCCACTGAACAAATTATCCGGAGCTACAAATGCATCGCCAAAAGCAAAAACTACACTTTTTTCAAGAGCCTTATTCAAAACTCTGTTATCCGGAGCTTAAAATATAGTCGTATAAGAAAAAATCAATTCGATATTACTTTATCCAAAGTTAAAAAGTGATAAGATAGGAAATAATTATTTTTTTTATTTTATTCAAAGCTAAATAGTGACTTCTGGAAAAAATCGTTTTAGAAACAAATAGCACTATGCCTTTGTCTACCCAAATATATTATTATGAAGAATTATTCTACTTTAATGACTTTGTTTTAATAAATTACGACAGACTTATTCAAAACTCTGTTATCCGGAGCTAAACAAATAGTCGGATAAGAAAAACTCTATTTAAAATCAAAATTAAAAAGTGATTAAAATCACTTGCAAACAAAATACAAAGCTTCGAATATAGCTGGATAAGAAATAATCATTTTTTTATTTATTTTATCCAAAGCTAAGTAGTGACTTCTGGAAAAAAAATGGCTTTGAAAAAAAAACTAGAAACAAATAGCACTATGCACTTGTCTAGCCAAATATATTATTTATGAAGAATTCTTCTACTTCGATCACTTTGTATCAATATATCACAAGATACTTATTCAAAAATCTGTTATCTGGAGCTAACTGTATAGTCGGATAAGGCACATACATTTCTTTATAATATAAATTTTAGAAAAAATTGTCACTTTGCACTTTTTAGTCAATCTTATTAATTCTGGCTGAACCATTCTCCCATTTGAATAATTTTAGCTTTTTATTTATTAATTGTAGACATGTACAAAATTACGTTGTTTGTTTATTCCAATTCGTATTTTGTAATAATAATAATTTTAACTATATGCCTGTAAGACCTCAGGTCTTTTAAAAGCAATGCACGACACTAGTTAGAACGAACAGAAGGAAAGGAAGATTTTGAAAGGAAAGATATTTGTATTCAACAATTAAATCTTTGTTACTCTTCTAAGTCTACAAAGCAATTTGTAATATTTATTAAAATAATTGTTATAAATTAGCAAAATAGTTTATTCGGAGCTAAAAACTCTTATCCAAATGGTAAAACACAAAAGTAATTTTTTGTTACGAGATCTGCATTCAAAACACTTTTATCCAAAGCTAATTTACAAGCTCGGATAAGTAATTTATAAGCCTATAAAATTTTATCCAAAGTCTCTAGTTAAATATCACTTTCAAAACACTAAAATTTACTAAAACCAATCATTTCTGTGACAAGAATTTTCATAGTAAAATGGTTTTGGCAGTTATCCAAATTTGTATTTCTTATCCCACTTATTTTTACTTCTTTTATCTTAGTCTAAAATGAGAAATAATTGATGCCAAGCATTACTAATTTCAATCTCTAGTACTTACGAAACTGAAAACCTTATCCCACTTAAAAAAAGTCATTCAATTAAAAGTCAAATTTATTTTCTTGACAAATCTTTTATCCTAACTTCTAAACAAGGCCGGATAAGATCTTGCACATCACAATATATAATTTCCTTGCTCACTTACTAAGAATTCTTAAAATCTATTGAAAATTTGGTTTATTTTCACACAAATGTATTATCCGAAGTGTTATCCCGATTGCAAAATGCAAGCCAGGTGAAAATTTATCTGTTTTTACATACAAATAAAAGTATTTTAATATTTTTTTTTAAAAGAAGAATTTGGTTTTTCAAATACTTCCTTAAAAAAAATCTTAAATATTTCGCAAGGAAAAAAATAAACAAACCATCGCCCAACTGCAGCGTGTCAACAAAACGAAAATTAAACACTAATCACTGCGCATTCATTTATTATTTCCCAATCGGACCAACCGACGTGATCGGAAATTTTAAAACAAAATCATATACGTACATAATAGGTATATGTTTATATCCCCCGGATATTTGTATATCCATATATCGCGACGCGACGGACGCACCGATTTACCATTGCGTTCAGAATTTCACTTTCAACGCACCATAACCATCCATATATAGATTCCCATGTAAAAAACGTGATCACTTTCGCTGAAAAAAAAAAACAATAATAATTCATTTGCACACACTCTACACAGTTCATCAATTCCATTCCATCCATATTATCACTATTAATTCATTTATTATATTTTATTTGTTTGGATTAAACTTTCGATTAACATGTTTAATTAAATAATTTTACAGGTTTGTTTGGTCGCCCTTTTAGTGGCGTCAGCTTATGCCAGCGATGCCAAGAAGGGCATTCCATTAGAGAAGAAACTCGACAAAAGAGGCCTTCTTAACCTCGGCTATGGCTATGGTCATGCTGGACTCGATACCGGATACATCGGTGGTGGTCATGGTTTGATTGGAAGCGGCTATGGACTCGGAGGCAATTTCATCGGAGGCACTGGTGCCGGTTATCTTTTGGGACAATCTGCTGATGTTACACGCACTATTACCCAGGTTAGGGGTGTCCCAGTGCCAGTTGCCGTTGACAGGCCATACCCAGTGACAGTTGAGAGGCCAGTTCCATACCCAGTTAGGGTTGGAGTTCCTCAACCTTACGAAGTCGTCAAGCACGTTCCATACGCAGTAAGGGAGGTCGTTAAAGTGCCAGTTCATGTGCCACAACCCTACCCAGTTGAAAAGAAGGTTCCATATGCCGTCCATGTTCCAGTCGATCGTCCATACCCCGTCAAAGTTGGAGTTCCCCAACCCTATGAAGTCATCAAGCACGTTCCATACCCAGTTAAGGTGCCCGTACCACAACCCTATTCCGTCGACAGGCCAGTGCCATACCCAGTTAAGGTTGCTGTCCCAGTTCCACAACCGTACCCAGTCGAGAAGCGTATTCCATACCCAGTCAAGGTTGCCGTCGACCGTCCATACCCCGTTCATGTACCACAACCCTACCCAGTTGCCGTTGAGAAGCCATACCCAGTTGTGGTTGAGAAACAAGTGAACGTGAACGTCCCAGTGCCAGTTGACCGTCCTTACCCAGTTAATGTAGATCGTCCAGTGCCCTACCCAGTTAAAGTACCAGTTCCACAGCCCTATGCCGTTGAACGCCCATACCCAGTCACAGTTGACCGTCCAGTAGCTTACCCAGTTAAGGTACCAGTCGATCGTCCATATCCAGTTACCGTAGAGAGGCAAGTCCCAGTTGCTGTAGACAGGCCCGTGCCAGTTCCAGTTGGAGTTCCAGTCGGAGTCTCCTATGGACATGGTGGCGGATTCGGCGGTCAAATCATCTCTGGTGGAGGACACGGAGGTCTGCTCGTCGGTGGTGGACAAAGTTACGGTCTGAGCAGCGGTCATGGAATCGGTCTCGGAAGCGGGCATGGAATCGGTCTCAGTGGCGGCCATGGTATCGGTCTTAGCGGCGGCCATGGTATCGGTCTCAGCGGCGGCCATGGTTACGGTCTCAGCAGCGGCCATGGTATCGGCCTCAGCAGCGGACACGGAATCTCATACGGACACAAGAAGTAGAACAATTTTACCAACCGTCTACCACTACAATACCTGCCCAAGAATACCCCTCGACAAATACACAAAGGCAATGACCAACGCTAAACAAATTAAAATACTTTATTTAATTGTTGTTTAAAGGAAAAAACAACAACGAAGATGATACAAATTGGTATAAATCTATAAAACAAAGACAAAATCCTTCCCCCCTGGCCATAGTATGTAAGATTCTATTGTAAATTAATTTCAAAAAAAAATCTAAGATTTTTTTTGTTACTTGTTCTTATTTCAACAAAAATCAAAAAAAAAAAAACATCTTATAGTTTTGAAGTTCTGCTTCACATTTATATTATGTAATAACCTAAAGTCCGATAGCATTAGAATTGTTATTGATTTGAAATTTAGGTTTTTTTTTCACGACGATGACGCCAAGCTAAAACACATCACCTTATTGTTTTTGGTAATTTTTTTCGTTTAATTTTTGAATTTGCCTTCATTTTTATAGAAATGTTTAACAATATTTTTTTCACAGCATAATCTCAAATTAAATCAAAAACAAATATTAACCCCACTGGTATATTTTTTGATTGATTCTTGTTCAAGTTTAGTGATGCATAAGCACATAATTTTTTGATATTTTTGAGCTAATTTTGACTGGAATCTCATTGTGATAATATTAATCAAAATGCGGAATGATGTTTGGAGAGATTCATTTTAAAACAGTTATAATGGTCATAAATATTTTTAAAATTTTTTTTTGTGCATAATTTTTAATAGCAAAAAAACATCAGGAATTTGAATGAGATTTTAAAAAATATTCGATAAAAAAAATAATAATATTTAAATTATTTTTCTTATATAATTTTATTTAACTTTATATAATCAAACAAAAAATGTTGATTTGGGATTATGCAGGATGAATTATAAACTCTGTCTATTAAATGAAGGCTTTTTACAAAGATCAAATGATGCAAAATTAAGTATATAGCACTATACCAACAAATTTTATGTTGAGGCAACTTTTGTGTATGTTTTTATAAATATTATATGTAATTTAATTTCTTAAATTAAGAGAAAATGAAAAATAAATAAAAAAAATGAAAAAAAATATTTTTGTTGTTGATTTTATGCTTTTTAGATGTTCAATGAAATTTCAAAAAAAAAATTGCGTTTACGAGTTTGGGAAGATGATTTTCTGTAATTTACCTGAAAACGTTTGGCACTTTGGACCAACAAAATTCATATATAATGCTTAGTTGTAGTAAAACTAAGAGCTTGGTAAGATCAAGACTAAAAACAATGAAAACTTAAGTTGAAGTTTATTGTTAAGATAGTAGCATACTGCATACAAAAACAAGATTTTGTAAGACAGTTTGATGAAAAAAAAAATAGGGTTCGTGCATCCGCTCATTTGTTTCGTAATTTCAGTTACTTTGGAGCTATGAAAAAAAAACACTTTTTTAGAACCATTTTTTGTTTGTGTAAAATTGAACAAAAAAATTTCTAAGCAATCAAATTTGAAAACCGTGTGAAAAAAAATCTCTAACTATTTTTTAGTATTTTGAATATTCAACAAAAGCAAAATAATTTAAATACAAAAAAAAATTGTACTTTTTTACAGAATTATGATTACTTATATTTTAACAAAAAATAATTTACATTGGTTGATCCCATAATGAAAACGTCAAAAATATGAAAGGCTTTTAATACAAACAAATACTTATTTTTCTATTAAAAAGAAGATCGTATGTAACTACTTTCTTAATCACACTAATATTCTTTTATCAAAATCATAGTAGCTGTTTTCGAAATCAGTCAGAATTTTTTTATTTGTATTGTAATTTTCGATATTTTTGGTTCTAGGAATAAGTGATTTTTTAAGTATTCTAGAAATTTTTAAAAACGTTATTTCAAAATTTTGAGTTTAAGAAAAAATAGTTTGTATCCAAATTTTTTTTTTTGGAAAATGTTTAAATATGCGTGTAGGTATACATTAAGATATCCGTTATTCCTCAAATTTCAGTTTTTAATTTTACACCCCCTAAACGAAATAAAAAAAAAATATCTCCATAAAAACAAAAAAAAATGTCCGTGCTTTTCTTTTTCATATACAAATTTGTTATTTTTTTTTTTGTCAATTATAGTTTGTATTACTTTAAAAAATTTTTTTTTTTGTTAAATAATAATATCTTTAAATAACTACACACATTCAAAATTGTATGCTTAAACAATATTTTTAATTTATAAAACTATAACATATTTTTACATTTTACCCTTTTTAAGCACATATTAGGCGTGTTTTGTTGAGTTCCTAATGTAAACATTAAGAAATGTTTTACATTAGGCCAAATTTTTGCACACAAAAGCAACAAAAATAAGTTAACACAGCATTGAAACTTCAGTAACTCTAATGTGAATATTAGATTTCCAATGATTTCCAAGGAAATGTTCGTTGAATATGGTAGTTTTGAGCAGATTGTGAAAACAAAATTTTTATACGAAGATTTAGAACTGTACAACAAATTATTTCATGAAAAAATAACAGAATACCTTTTCGATGATATTATTAATATTTTCTTATTACAAATTATTCTCCACAATTGCTTAGAAAATATATGACGACATTCTTACAGCATAAAAGAAGCAATGGTTGATAACCATTTTTTATGAACACATCCCTTTGGTATATTGGCATTGAAATATTGCCCTTCTCGAACAGCTTGAAGAAAATATAATTTCTTTGTGGGAAATAGCCAGTTCTCTATTAATTTATAAAAAATAGCCTTATAATAGATAAATTTACTAAAATTGATTGTATTTAATTCTGATATTGCGTTCATTTTGTTTGAGAAAAAAATACACAAAAAACAGCAAGTTGTGCCAACATTCAAAATCGAAATTCCTTAATGTGGCTGGAAAGTCAGTGGAAAGTCAGGGTTGTTTTCTTGAACCAGTTCCTAATGTTCACATTAAGGAGCTCAACAAAACACACCTATTATAATTTTTTTCTTAACCATTGTTGAATAACAAATCTTTTAAAAAAACCCACTCAAAAATGTAAATTGAAAATAACTTTAAAAATCGAAAACAAAATATTTAAAAATACATGAAACGTAACTAATAGTTTTGAAAATCGGAATAAATTAAAAAATTTAGTTTTAATATACATTTTTCAGTGCACTCAAAGTTGAATGTATTATTAATGAACAATCAAAAACAAATATCAAACCGGATAGTTAAAGATTAAAACAAAAAAATAAAAGGTATCAACAGTAAAATTTCCAAACAAATTTGTATAAGGAAATTAAGGCTTTTAAGGCATAGTTTAATGACCTCGGGCAATTTTTTTTTCTTAACCTTTTTTGTGACATAAAGATTTATAAAAAATGAGCTTTGGAAAAAAGATAACGACTTCGGATTAATTTTATTCTTAACATAACTAATTACATAATACAGAATTGATAAAAATTAACAAAAAATCAAGGAACATTTTTACTTGCGATAGGTACTATATGGTTATGGATTCGTAAAAAACATCAAACTTGTGATAATAATTTTCCCTCACATTACGATGATAGAGAACGCGAAAAAAGTGGTGGAGGAATTTTCTTCAAACTTGGTATGTAGTGGTTTTTGACTAATATGCCCAGACATTTTCTTAAAATTTTTTTAGGACCAAAACTAACGGTACCTGCCATACAATTTTTTTTTTCGCCAAAATGGAAAATAATATTTTTCTCAAAAACTGGGTTAGAGGATTTTGTTCAAAAAAATTCAAATAAATTAAGTAAGGAAATGCTACTTTTTAATAATTTTTTATAAATCATTTTTTTGGTTTTTGATTTGCTCGAAACATTTAATTCGAAAATTATCATTTTTTTATGGTAAAACTTCTAAAAAGTATAAAATTATTGTGAACCAAAATTAAAAAAAATTTTTTTTTGAAAATTAAAAAAAGATCAATTTTTTCTTTTTGAAAACTAAATATTTTGAAAACGACTAGGTCAATATTTTCGAAACTAGGTGTAAGATAGTTTTTTATTATTATGGAGAATGCTTGAAGAAGTCATCTTTAAAATAATGGTACCTTCCATACAAATGTTGAAAAACCGTTAAGAAAAAAATTATTTTTCTCGAAAACGGCTGGAAGAATTTTGATAAAAAGATGGCCAATATTTTGATGAAAATAAATTTTACCAATAACGGTTAATAACGGTACCTGTCACAGAATTGATTTTTTTATTTTCAAATTTCTCGTTGACGGCTGCTCCGATTTCAACCAAAATTTTAATGCAAGAACTCCTTCATAATTCAAATTATTTTAAATATAAAACTTTTCAAAAAAAAAATAATTTTTGGATTTTTAAAAAAATATTGAAATTTTTTTTTTTGAAATGCAGTATCTTGAAAACGGCTGAATGAATTTTTTTTCTATTTCGTGTAAAATTGTATTGATTAAATACTAAATGTTGCCATACTAAATTTTAGTTTCGAGATGAGCGAAAAATTTTGTATATAAGAAATTAATTTTTAAGAAAACCGCTCCAACGATTTTTTATTTTTCATTAATTCATATTTATCAAACAAATCAGATGGCATACTTGATTTTGATCTCTAACTCTCAAAGCCATTAAAATAATAAATTTATATTAATTTAAAGTAATAATTTATTTATTTTTTTTTTAATGTAATCATAATATTATGGAACCAATAGTACTTGTACATCATCAATTTCTAGCTACGTCAAAGTTGTTAGCTACGAGAGCAAGTTTGTGCGATCCAGTCGTGCACATTTTTTTTTAAACTAAGAAAAACAGTTGAAGAATAATTTTTGTCTGAAACATTTCAAGAACAAATAATAATTCCGAACCTAGTCTATTTTTCTTCTACACTTATGATGTAGCTTACAACTGCTATTTCTTTCGAACAAAAAATCTTTAGTTTTTTTTTAACAAAAAAAACTGCAGGGAAAAACTACTTAGACGCATTAAGTTGCCAAAAACGACTTTTAAATGTAAAACTTATAAGAATTTTAAGGAAAATCATACTAAATTTTGGTATGTGTTGCTAATGACATGCTTTTATTTCATGGCGATGTTTTAAGGCAAATATGTAAATGTTTTTCAAAAGCACCATTGAAAAAATACAAGTGTGAGTCGCAGCCAGTCTCTTCTTAAATTTTCTTCAAATCAAACTTTTTTGGTATGTTTTTCTTTGAAAATTATACTCATAAATCTTGAGTATAAAATGTTAAGAATTTAACTGAAGCATTTTTGATTTTCGATAAATATTTCCAGTAAAACTATAACTTTTAAAATAATTTCAACTACAAGTAAAGAACGATCCAAATTGAGTTGGGGTCATACTTCTTCTGTCATCCAAAAATTTGTATTTAGTTAATGTTTTGTAACTTTTCTTTTATTATTTCTTGAAAAAGAAAATGATCTTTTTAAAAAAAACAAAAGTAGTTTTCAGAATATGATTCCGACTCCAAAATTAATGATTTACATGCAAATTCAGCTTTTTTGTAATTTTACTGGGTTTCATCGCTGCCAGGCCGATATAATATATAGTTTGCAATGATACAAATGATATGTCCACAAAACTTGGAGCGTTATAAAACACTTTGAGTAAATGTTCACCCGCTCACGGACTATTAGTCCTTCTTAGTGATATTTTATCTACCAAAGCAGATTTGTGTAACGCTCCTCCTGTGCAGGGCCCATGAGACGACAGAAAGCTCGGTCTTCTCTTATGATTTTTGTTATACTCATGTTACATAGAAGATAAAGTTCAAGGTAACCACAAGGTCATAATGGACATATACAAATAGTGAACAAAACTTTTATATTAATTCAGGAAAAATTGATACTTGATTTCGATTTTTAATTTTGAAAGAGGTTGAGCTATGTAGATTAAGCCGGTCACGACTAAGAACTTCTGACGCCTGGACGGCAATAAAACCTGTCTCATACTCACACTGAAATCGCAACACATCAAATAAGAAAAATCATCTTCTACCCAAAATGTATACTGTTTTAATAGAATTTTACGTAATGTATACAATGTACATCCGATATCTTGGTTTACCTTTTTGCATCAAGTCACTGATCTTCAAATCTCCCCAATCGAATGCAACTGTTTTCAGACTAGCTAAATACTTTATTTCCATAAATTGTAGATTTATCAATTTCTTGTCAATATAGGTATCAATTTAAATCCATTTTCAAAATTTTAAAGAATAAAAGGTTTAAAAATAAATAAATTAACAACAAATAATATGCATTTTGTGTATTGAATAATTTGCAAAATTAACATAAATAAATTTGGATACAAAAACAAAAGTCTTTTTGAAAACTTCTCATTGCGCAAGTGCGCGACCTTTAAATTTTCAATACCTGCTCAAAACAATAAGTAATTTGAATAATCAGTTTAGTATTGTTTAGACAGCATTTAGCGATTTTCATTTCAATTAATGTACATATTGTATATGTATAGTCTGTGACAGAAGAATTCAAATCAATTCATTTGTTTTGTGTTTTTTTTTCCCTTGAGATAAGATTTGAATAAATCTGCATTTCAGTGAAAGGTATGATTATAATATATGTATATTTTGTATACCTTAATTGAATGCAGATCAAATGTTAATACAAGTTCAATTAGTAAATATACAAGATCTTTTCACTATTTCCGCATTTATCGTTATCATATATTCATCAGCCTTATTCTACTATTTTGTTGTGTGCATGAAAGTTTATATTCTGCTATCCGTTGTTAGAATAAGGAGGAAACGATTGTTTCAAAATCCAATCAAAACGCGTATAGATTAAGATCAAAATAGATTGTATGCTCTTTAGAATTTTAAAAAATAAATAGCGATGCACAGAAGATTAAAAACAAATAAAATAATTTAAAGATAATTATGAATCATTTAGAAAATAAGTTGTTCCCGTATCACATTCTCATTTTGTGCTCATGGTCACAGTTACTGAAAACTTCACAACAAAAAAGCATATCTGGAACGATTAAGGTTTTAGCTAACATAGATCGGGTATTAAATAATGAGAAGTCCAAAGCATACAAAGACCACCATAGACCTTTCCTAACGTTAGTCTTATACGGTAATTCCAAGTTAAATTTTTATTAAACGTTACCTACTCCCAAATTTTTCGCAGAATCAACAAGACCAATTGCTGTATTCTTCTTTATCTTCTTCATTTTAACGGCGATTGTCATAATCGCGAGGGGGACCACAACTCTCCCACTCAACTGCTTCGCCTAAGGTTCCACTTGTGGGGTTCGCCGGGTTGACCTCAGAAAACGTCGACAGGCCTCCCGGTTTTGGATTGTTAAATGTATGAAGGCAACTAAATGCAGATCTCGTTGCAATTGTTTCATCCATGAATTTTTCCGCCTGCCTTGTGAACGTCTTGTGCTATTGCCTATTGCCAGCTAAGTTGGTCATCTGTATTTTGTCCAAGATGGTTATTTTGACGTGTACGCTTCTTACTCGATCACGCCTTGTCACTCCTGCTATCATTTGCGAAGCAGCTTCATTTCAGCTGCCGTCAATTAACTCTCATACTTCTTATACATTATCCAACACTGTGAACCGAATGTTCGTACAACTGCCGGGTAGAGCTATCCTTTCAGCTTAGGGGGCATTTTTCGATCACAAAAGATGGCAGAGTTTTGCCGCAACTTCATCCCTTCTACACTAACGCGATGTTTGATGTCGTCATCACAAGATCCTTCGCTATTGATCACAGATCCAAGATATTAAAACTGTTCGTACTTGGGAAGCACTGTTCCATTCAAATAGATGTCCGGAATAGGCTTGTGTGGATCAGAAAATGGCCAGCATAGGTATTCGGTCTTTTTCGCGCTAATGCGGTATCCATTTCGCTCAAGAACATCTACCCATACATCAATGCTCGTTGCAAGGACACAGGATCTTCACTTATGATGGCTCCAACGTCAGCAAAGAATAACTGATTCACTTTGGGGTCCGTCACCTTATCCTTATCAAGGACATTCAATAAAAAGTATTTAAGCGACCTTTAGTGCAATGCGTTTCGGTCCTGATAACAATTACAGTGGACCTCATCAGTTAGAGCTGTAATTGTTACCTTACTAAGACGCAACATTTTAGTCGATGGCTACCGACGTTTAAAAAATTTACAGCATAAACACACTGCAAATTATATTTTTGGACTAAAGATCGCTTAAATACTTTTTATTGAATTTCATTCAATACAGTCCACTAAAATAAAAACAAAAACAATATAACTTCTATTGTTTAGGTTTTTTCTTTCTTTCTTATCAAGGACAGTCATAAAGAGCCACTCTAATTGGACTTCCGGAACTCTTCGTTACTAAGTGCAACCCACATTAGATCTCGCGGTTGTCTGTCGAATGCTTTTTCAAAATCAACCAATAAAATATGCAAATCTCTCGAGGAATCCCGATATTTTTCCATTCTGATTCTTATACACTGAATAGCATCTGTGGTTGATTTACCCGAAACAAACCCGCACTGGTCGTCAGACAGTCGTATTATTTTTCGTAGGCGGCTATCCAATATCAGCTCAACGATCTTTATGGTGTGTGACATCAGCTGTCGCAATTTCGTGTATCACCCTTCCCCTTATAGATTGGAAAAAGATAACTTTCCCTCCACTGATTAAGCATTTGGTCGCCGCGCCGCAGATAAGTTTGGAGATGAGAATCATGAGCCATCTAGACCCGATGTCTCCCATATTTTTCCAGAACTCAGAGGGTATCTCGTCTGACCCAATCGCTTTTCCATTTTTGGAGTTTTTTACCGCATCACTAACTTCGTCGACTTTGATGTCGGCGACTTCTTCATTGTTAGGTGCGCCCAATGGAAAGTATATCCTCGGAAACTGTTCATTTAAAACTCCTTCGCAATACTCTTGCCATCTGTGAAGAATTTTGTCGTCATCCACAAGGAGTTGGCTTGTTTTTTAATACCGTTGTTTTTTTAATAATTTTTTTTAAATTTTCCCCCTAAATGGGGGAAAATAAACCCTCCCTCGTATACGCTTTTTATCTTATATCAACTCAACCTACACGCGCTATCTTTTTGTCACACCTTAGGCGAATTAACGTGTATAACTTTGACTATTTTCCACAAAAAAACCTTAAACCTGAAACTTATACTTTATTATTTGTTATAAATAATAAAATTAATTTAAGGACAAACAAATTAAATTACTTAATGCATCTCCCAAGCCCCCCCCCCCCCTTCAGACAAATCCTTGATCCGCTACTGGTTACCAGTAAATTTTTATATTTTCAAAATATAAATAAAAAGTCACATAAATATTCATAAATATATAATAAACTAAACATTCATTCCTCTTTTTAAAAAAGCTGTCACTTGCCTTCAAAACATAGCCAAAAGAAAGAAATTGACAGCATTCAGAGATAAAATCAAACAAATAATTTTTGGATTACATTTACAAATTGAATGTTTTTTTTGTAAAAACAAAAAGTGTAGTAGATTTTTTTTAAAAGCAGTAGGTCTGTTTTTCGAAGAAATTCGAAGAAAATGCAGTAGATCTACTGCAATTGCAGTAAAGTCACAACCCTGCTGGTTGTACGTGCGCATGAAAGAGGACCCCAAAAAGGAGTTCCAAATCTTAGAATCCACAAAGCGGGTCATCCAAGGTTATGTTGTCCAAAAAACTGTTGATACAATACTGCATTGAATTATGAAAATACACCATTGCAGACATTTTCTAATGTAGTTGGAAAATTCTAGATTATGCCCCAGAATTCTAGAATTTTCTTCTTTTAGAGTTCGGATTCTCAACTCGACATTCATTATGGAGTATTGACATAGTTATTATTATTATTTTTGTTTTCAAGTTCAAACCAACGATCATTCTAAACTGTCAAACTTATTTCCATTCACAAAATCAGTATAGTAGCATAAATAGAAATATAATAAACGTCAACGTTTATTTTCCAAACGGCAAAACAACTTTTTTGATGGATATATTTTTAATTAATTCATTTGGTTCCGGTCACTCATTCTAACTAATTAACATACATTTGTAAGTTTATTTTTAAACAAAAAAATATGAATTCCATTGCTTTATTTTATTTTCTGTAATAAAATGACATTGACATATATTTTACCGAAATTAAAACAAATTCTTTAATTTAGATGAATTTTAAAAATTTCTCAAACCATATGCCAAAGAATTTTCTTTGTCGTATAAATGTCCATCTATTGCATCATCTCGCAATTTTGCCAACTATAATTTTTGTTACATTAAACCAAAATTATCTGACACCTTAGTGGCCATTAGCACGTCCAACGTGCAGATTCAGATAAATTATGAAAATTACATACCCCATGGTAGGTATAATCTCTTCTATCTGCTTCTGATCTCTTGGATAAAACAACACAAATTTAAATCAATTAGTTTTCAATGAAACACAGTGGAATGGAATGATTTTGTTTGGAACGAAAATCATAAAACTTGGTTAAATCGTTTAAATGCGCACAAAATTCTTAAGTCTAGATTTTTTTCCATAAAACCGTGACAAAACTTTAAGTAAGTCAAATTATAATTAAAAAGCCAAAATTCCATTAAAAAATAGAACCAAAAATGTTGAACAAGAGACAATTCTTGTAAACAAATGTGTAAAGAGGTATTGATGGGTATAAAAAGTAAATATATAAGACGAAATAGGGCAGGGCACAAACTAGTCCTTGGGTTGGTTAAAAGCCCCCAAAAGGCGGAGGAACTGCAGGTTGCGGTCAACGGCATGATAGTCTGGTGGCGGAGGAGCCTATCTTGAAAGGCCAACGGCAGCAGCAAGTAGCGTCTGTAACCCATAGTGGGTGGCTACAAAAGGCGTCTGTTTCCCATAGGGGGCGGCCTCAATGAGTAATGTGTTCAACCATACAAAGGGCGGGTGTGTCTGTGGAACCTGAGCTTATGTATGTTATTAATCGTATGAGTCCCCACTAGGTAACCATTTTTTTGAGAATCCTTCTACAGCTTCGGCTGCAGTAAGCCGCACATCGGATTTGGGTGTGCGGCATCTTTCATGTTCCAGCGTCAATCAAGACGCCATAATAATAATAAAATCGTCACCAGATAGTTGAAGTCTTTCAAGGAATGCAAATGATACTTTTGGCTACCGCATACGTACGAAAATCGGAGTATGGAACGTTCGATCCTTGTACGCGAACGAAGGTACGAGCAGTTGGAGCGTGAAATGCTTCACCTTAAGATCAGTATCCTGGGAATAAGTGAAACTAAGTGGAGAGGAAGAGCTGAATACAAATCTGACACTGGGCAAACGAGAATGCTGTATTCCGGGGAGGATGAAAGAGAGGGTTGGCAAAGGCTGGGGTTAGATTTATGTTGAACGAAGTAGCGAGACGTTGTCTTATTTCTTGGGTGCCCATATCTGCAACAATAATGACAGCAAGGTTTCGTTCGAAAATTCGCAACATCACAATTATTCAGTGCTACGCCCCCACAATCGAAGGTACCGAGGAAGACAAAATCGCCTTCTATAATCATCTAAGCTCGGTTTACAGAAGTGTTCCGAAGGCTGACATCATAATCGTCATGGGAGACCTCAATGTCCAGACGGAACAGACAATTACGGCCTGGAACGCGTGATGGAAAAAATGGCATGGAACTCTTGGATATCTCGAGACACCTGGGATAAAATTGAGCGTCGTAAATTATTAAAGTTGCAAATAAATGCCGAGGCAGATGTTCACGGAAGACAGATTTGCAAAGCGATTATCGGATAGCACATAAGTTGGTCTATCGTTGTGTGAGACATGTGTGATAGGAGGGTTATGTTGGACGGTCTCGCAAGTAATGCGGAAAACACTGCAAGAAGAGGAGATATCAAACAGTTGTTCCAAATATCCAAGGAAGTTGTCGGAAAAAAAGGAACACTAGTCATCCTGTAATGGATGTAGATGGGACACTTTTGGTGTCAATTGAGGATCAACTACGCAGATGGAAGGATCATTTCTGTGCCATGCTGAATGAAGATTCTGCTGGGCAGGCGCAGAGTGCTGAAGTGCCCCAGCTAAACGAGATGCGCAGGTCCAGTAGAGGTATTGCCATCGAACATACTTCAGTAGCAGAAATCCAATTTTTGATAAATCTCCTCAAAAACAATAAAGCAGCTGGACTTGATGGAGTACCAGCTGAATTCCTGAAGAACGATCCCGTCACAACGGCTAGTATTCTACAGCCGTTAATACAAACCTATCCCAGGGACTGGAAGGATGGAGTGATTGTTAAGCTGCCAAAGAAAGGTAACCTTAAAAATTGCAACAATTCTGGTTGTACAACCATTTTGTCCGTTTTCCCAAAACTAATGGCAACCATTGCGTTTGAGCAGATAAAGGCTAGAATCGAGTCTACACTAAAGAGGCACCAAACTGGCTTCCGGAGCGGTCAATCGTGTGTCGACCATATCAATACCCTGCGTATTGTCCTCGGACAGTCTGCGGAATTTCAATCACCGCTTCATCTCATGTTCGTTGATTTTGAGAAGGCATTTGACCGAGTTGACCGCGATTGTATATGGAGATCACTTCTTAGTAGAGGAATTCCTCCAAAACTTATTGCCATTATAAGAGAGTCCTACAATAACGCTAGGTATTTTGTTTTGCACAATGGTCAGCTATCCGACTCTTTCGAAGTGCGGCAGGGTGTAAGACAAGGTGATGTTCTATCTCCGATTCTTTTTTCTGCTCGCAATAGATGACGTATTTTCCGGCCAGCGTTGGTACAGCAGAGAGACAGGGCATATTCAATGGAGACCGTTTAAAAGGCTTAGTCATTTAAATTATGCAGATGATAAATATCTCATGGCAATCAACATCAGTGGGCTGAACGGGATGTGTCAAACACTGCTGGTGAAAGGAGAGTCTATTGGTCTAAGAATAAATAGAAAAAAGACAAAAATAATGCTCACAGGCTGATCCACACATCAGCGTATAATTGTGGGGGGGGGGCGCCAGTTGAAGAGGTCGAACAGTTTAATAACCTTGGAAGTACTGTATCAGCAAACAGTGGTAGGTGGTACAGATCTGGACATTAAAGGTATATCTTTCGGGGCCCTGTCTATTCAAATCTCCTTACGCACTAAGTTGATGTTCTTCGAATCCAACGTCAAATCCGCGCTCCTTTATGCTTGCGAAACCTGGTAAGCCCTGGCTACCATCTCGGGGAAACTGCAAGCTTTTGTAAATCACTGTCTGCGTCACATCCTGAAGATTCGCCGGCCACAAATTATTTCGAAGCAGGAGTTGTGGCGCAGGACAAGCCAAGATCGGCTGGACGTCGACATAAGAAAGCGGAAATGACAATGGATTAGTCACTCACTGAGGAAACTAAACGACGATATTGCGAAGCAGTCCTTTGAATAGAATCCTCAAGGTGCACGGCGGGTTGAAAGACCAGGAACAACATGGAAATCACGAGTTTTAGCAGAAGCAAATACCCAGAGAAAGACGTGGCCCCAGTTAAAATATCTAGCTGCAGATCGCGAAGGCTGGTGACGATTTGTTGTTTGGCGCCCTATGACCCGATCGGGGTTACATTGATTGAATTGATGATGATGATGATAATCTGTATCTAACAAATTTCAACGTCTACTTTTCAAAATACTTCATATTTTCTGCCAATCCCACGCAAAGTGTGCCACTGTCAAGTAAGTATAAGTTGTAAGTTTCTTTCCAAACTTCTTGGTTTTTAATTTTTTTTTTGTTGGTTTATTTGTTTTTCTTTGTTTACCAAATCCAATCATCCAACCACTTCAGCCCCAGACATTTTCTGTATATGTTTGTTGACAGATGATTGCACTGACCGCAATTTTATGTCCCTCTTCACGTCTCCGTATAATTGTATCATGGACAGTTTAAAAACAAAAATTAAATCCACTGAAACATTAAAAATAAAAAAAAAGATCAAACATTGCACAAATTTCAACATCGAATTTACAAGATTTTGCAATGTACACGATAGTAATTGCTAGATAATTGACACACATACGTGCATGAGTGATTTCCTGTTATTTTCCCTCCAAAAAGAAATATACCAACAACAACCAATTGTCAAATATGCTACAAGATAAGCTTTTCCCTCTTCAATTTATGACAACAGTCAATTTTCTATACTATCCGAATTCGTGATTTCTAAGGTCAAGGTCGTCTGTCATCGCACAGCCGAGTCGTCACGTCGTGTTGAAATAATACCAAATAAGCCAAAAAAAAAAACACTATCAGGTAGTAAGAAGAAGATGAAATAAAAGAGACTCGTATAATAATGATTACTTAAGACGACACAGAGCAGCAACCGGTGATGGAGAGAAAAAATATTCATGTTCAAGGTCAAATTCGTGAAGATTTATTAATTCTTTCAACATGATGTTGGCGTGTGGCGCCCAACGTTCGTTGGCTGTTCCAATGATGATGATGTGATGCGCTCTTAACTGTTTAAGTGCGCGCTCATAAATTTAATTTATCACCATTAACGGTTAATGAAATGAAGATGGCCCCTTACTACCTATTTTTTTCTTTTTTCAGTCTTGTTTGCATGAGGATGATGCACGGCGGCTGTTTTCAAGAGATCTTGTTGTGTCTGCGTTGTTGCTGTGTTGTAGCGCGCACAATGACCCATGGCACTTTTACTATTAACGAAGACGTGATGATTATAAAATAGCTAGCAACGAAGAAGACGCAATGCGGTTAAAGAAGTCAAGTATCACTGCAAACTCAAATAAAAATACGACTATTGATGAAACGCTTGTTAAAAGAGAAATTGCAATAAAAATAGACACAATGACGAAGGTTTCATACAAAAAAGAAAGAGCTTTTATTTGTTAAATGGATAATATATTTTTTATTTAATGATTGTCATTGAAGAAAGTGTAATGATAGAAATGTTGTGGAATAAGTTGGGTCTGCTTTTAGGCAGCAGGAGAAAAGTTGACGAATTAAGCTCTAATTGAATTAATTTTATCGCAGAAAATATGCTCTGATTTTTAACAAAAGACGTAAGACGATGAAATTGATTGATTATTAAGGAAGTTACATAATGTAGTTGATAGGGTTATTAGGGCCCTTAGAAAATGTTTAAAGGGCAGATGTGATTTTTGTTTTACAAGGAAAGATCCCTGAGTGAGGGGAAGTTAGACGAGCCAGGAACTTGTTCTGAAACTTTAAGAAAAATTAATTTACTGATGGGTACAGTTGACGTTCGTGTGCTTATTACATTTTACTTTATGTACCCGGACTAAAAATGTATATATTAATACGCTTAGCAAAACCTAAGCAAAACCTTACGGTACACTTTTCTCCGTAAATACTGAACGGATTCATATGAACTATAAAACGTTGGAAAGGTTTTGCCCTACAGATGTGCAGAATCCAAAAGTTATGTTTGTATGTAGCCGTCGAAGTATTAAATGCATGTTTGCATTTTTGCAGATACATAATTTTTAATATTTTACGGGGTGGGTTTGGAAGATTGAAATTTTGGGAGATGATAAAGTTTATTGATTTGGATTTTTTGGTTAAAAATTTGAATTTATATTTTTACTGTAAGATTAATAAAGTAAAATTTTTTAATATTTTTGCTCCAAAATAACTTCCATAAGAAGTTGTAAATATAGATGTTTATTAGGCGAACCTTAAAAATGAAAAAAATAAATCTTTTTTTGTATGATAGTTTTTGTAAAGGTGAGTTTTTTTTGTCGGAATGAGTACCAAAGTTTTCCTTTATTTAAACCTTTTAAGCACCTACAGTGTGGCCTAACTTCAACTGGACAGCTTGCAGCTGTCAAGATAATCGCGTTTTACAGACGGTTCTTAAACGAATGCTGGATAAAACAACGTTACCGTTTTTTTTTAGTTGAAGTGTCCAGGAGAAAAACGGCTTACCTAAGTTCATTTTTTGAAAAATGAAACTAATTATGATATCGTGTAGTTTTCTGTTAGTACTTTTTGATGGAATATTACTCTTTCCACAAAAGTTTTGGATACCTCTCTAAATGTCACTTTTTCTAAAACATGTTTTCCAAAAGTTTGGTTTTGGCTTCAAAACTTTAACAAAAGTATTTTGGGAAAAAGTTCGTATACAACTGTAAGAGCACATCTTCGTAGTAATAGTTCAACCAAAAATTGACGCGATATTTTAAATACTTCTGCCGTAGTGTTGCCAAAATAAATTTAAATACTAAACGGTCTAAGGCCTCTTTTCTTAATATTTCTTGTGTTTAAATATACATATGTACGTAGATTTTTAAAATCGAAGGATGTATGAATAAAAAAGCAAAAAACCATTTCTAATAATCATGATTGTTAAGTTCCTTCGCAAGAAATTTTCAAAAACTACCTTCAAGTTTTCGACTACCACGTAGCCCGTAGACGAAACACTCCTTAAATGCATATTATAGTATAAAAATGTACAATTCATAAAATGAAATTAAATTTGTGTTGTATAATTAGGTACAATTTATTGGACAAATTACTTTCATGCTTTATTTAATTTTTCTTAGAATTTAGCATTTGTTTTGAAAATAAACTTATGTATATAACTATGTAGCTATTATCGTTTTTCTCGGAATAAACTTAAGTGGACTTAAGGCGTTTTTCCTCTGGACCCTTCATTTCCTTAGAACCATATTTGCCTCCACAAAAGTGACAAATCACTACCACATTCAGGTAGTGATTTGTTTGTGTCACAGAGTTTAGTTTTACTTAAAGTAAGTGTAATGTTTGATTGAAATAAATTTGTGTACTGTAAAAAATGTAATGAAATAGGAAATTTACCAAATTCTGTCCGTCAAATTTTACTTTATTTGAAAGAAACACAAAGCCTTTTTACTTCACTGTGAAGTTAGCAGAATGAAATTTTATTCAAATAAAGGACTTCAAAATTTGGAACTAGAATTTCTTGAAATGCAAATTAAACTGCTAATTTGCTTCAAGGTTCTAGCGTGCTTGGTTCTGAAGACGCACTATATGACCTGCTGTAACTTCACTGTGAAGTTAGCAGTTCACTCAATTACACTTACTATTTGGTGAAATGCAAAATCGGGAATAGAAATGCAAAATAAATGCAAAAAAAACTGCAAATTCCTGCGTTGGTCCCGTTTCTCTAGCTGAAAGTTGCCCTGCCAACTTCACAGACGTGTATAATAGGGTAAAAAGAGAATTCATAACGCAAAAACTATTTGGCCGATTCGGATCAAACTTTAAAATGTTGTCTTATAATACTCTAGGCTATTTGATTGCAAATTTTGAGCAGAATTGGGCAATTTTTGACCTTTTTTTTGTGCGCTTCAAAGTTTTTCAAATTTTTTTTTTACTCATGGTTAGATAGCAACTCAAATATAACACACATGAATTTTAAACTAATGTGGCCTTGTAGAAAATTTTATAACAAACAAGAATATAGCGGATAGTTTTTTCCTAAGTTGCGTATTTCCAAAGTTATAAAGGAAAATGTCGGGAAAAATTGGGTGATTTAGCGTTTTTTTCACTAATGCATTTTTCCTGCACAGGTTTTTCGAAGTTGCAAACTTAGCTACAGACTACTCTAACATGCCCGCTTTGCGAATTTAGCTCTTTTTTTGTAATTATTGACTGGGCTAAACAAATATTATTGATTAACCCTAGTTTACAGCCCCAAAAAACTTACTACTTTTCTTGCCTGTGGTGTGTTACACCCCAACAGTTCTAAGCGCATCTAATTGTTTTAATTAATGTTCTGGTGCATTGTTTACGTTTTTTTTTTTCCAATCGAGTTGACATTGGAATTGTAAGTATGAAAATATTGTTTTCTAACATAAATCTTAAAATTTAAAAAACTTTGTAAATGTATAATTTGTTTTAGTGTCTAATTTAGATAAATTATTGAAAAAATATAATAAAGGTGATGAAGAAGAAAGGGCAATAGCGTTGAGAGCAATGCTAGACTTGGAATCAGATGAAGAAGACGAGACTGATCCATTTAATGCTGGCGGAGATGATGAACAAAATGATCCAGATTTTTTGCCAAATGGTGAATTCGATTGTAAATATTTTGTTTTGATATTCTGTATAAATCGTTCTTTGAATAAACTTATTCCTTAGCGGATTATGAGGACATCTATGAAACTGCGGCAGAGATGTTGGGACCAATTGAAAGTTTGCCTGAACCTGATGAAGCTGGAAGTGATATTGATCAAGAATCAACGACACCAGTTTCAAATGACGTATTTTTTCTTGCTCATAATGGTCGAAAATGGATGAAAAACCCGGAGACAGCAGCTCTGTCTCGTGTTCACGGAAGCAATGTTTTCAAGCCTGGTGGAACTGTTGGACCTACGATTAATTTGAAACACTCGTCTCTTATCGAAATTTTTAATCGAATTTTTAATCTGGATATGAGAAACGAAATCATCAAACGGACAAACGAAAAGGCTAATGATGTCTACTAAAAATTAAATTCAAAGCGAACAAAGCAACGTTTTTGGAAGCCTTTGAATATGAATGAACTGCAGGCATACTTTGGAGTTTTGCTCTACATTGGAGCAATGAAAGATGATCACCGCCGTCTACGTTCGCTTTGGGATCCAATACATGGTCATACAATTCTTCGCGCTGTGATGTCATTTACACGTTTTGAGGAGTTGAATTTATTTTTGCGATTCGATGATTCAATTGGCCGTCGAGGACAGTCAGCCGAAAAAAAAAACATTCTCCAGCCCGTTGAATTCCTTTTGAAAGAACTGAATCAAACCTTGACATCAAATTACATTCCATCCGAAAATCTGACCATTGACGAGCAATTGAAAGCCTTTCGTGGTTGCTGTAAGTTTCGACAATATATGCCAAGCAAACCTGCTAAAAATGGTATCAAGTTTTGGTGGCTCAATGAAAGTTCAACTCCATATCCATTGCAACTTTCCATATACACTGGCAGTAGTGATGAAAGTGTAGGCCTTGGCCGTGGCGATACGATGTTGTGATGTCATTGATGCCAAGATATTTTCACACCGGAAGGAATCTTAGAGTGGATAACTTTTTTACTTCTGTAAATTTGGCACTAAAGTTATTGGACAGAAAAATTACTCTTCTTGGGACTATTCGCAAAAACAAACGCGACATTCCCAAACCATTTGTTGTCAAGGAACTTCAAAATGAATATGATATACCAATCAAAATAAACAACAAAAAACAATACCGTCCACTTTATTCTTCACTTTTCGGATTTTCGGAGAAAATGGCATTGGTTTCATATGTTCCAAAACCCAGGAAACAAGTTGTGCTGCTTTCAACACAGCACATTGTTGAAAAAGCAGTTTTCGGACCTCAAAATAATCCTCTCATGATATTGGACTATAACAGAACAAAAGGAGGAGTCGACGTGTTTGACCAAATGGTTTCTTTATATTCATGTTCTCGACAAACCAATCGGTGGCCCATGGTTGTATTTTACAACTTGTTGGATGTTTCAGCTTTAGCCACAGTTATTATTTTTCGCCATTTTAACCCCCCTTCAAGAAATATAAAGTTATTTAGAAACGAAAAGCTTATCCAACTTGCAGAAGAACTAATGGAAATGGAGTTGGATGATCGTTCACAACTTTCTATGGAAAAAATGTTATCCAAAGTTAGTCTTTATGCTCTCCGCACTATGGGAAGACAATTGCAGGTTTTTCATTCAGTTGACGAGAAGCTTCCACGAAAACAGGTATTGCTTATTACAAAAAACAATACGTTTCTAAAAAGCATCTTATTTTCAGGCCAGATGCCACCTTTGTCCGAGATCAGACGACAGGAAATCGAGATCAACTTGCGATGTCTGTGAAAAACACATTTGTCATCGCCACATGAATACAGTTTGTACTAAATGTCTCCCAGAACTTCCATCTATACCAGAGTAATATTATGCATCGAAATGTTAATTATAATTTACTTATAATTCATGAAAAATAAAATAAACACTAAAAAAATTGATTTATTTTACATTTTGATCATTGGGGTGTAGCACACCCCAGGCAAGTGTAGGTGACCTTTTTTCACACGAAATTTCCAAAAAATCAATTTGAAGCTCTTTGATGAAAAAAAGAAGAAACATATTCAGAAAAAAGAATTTTGTTCACTGATTTTTTATCCGAAGTCGAAAAACTGATTTTCAAAAAAGTTACAAGCATTTAAAAGTCGTCTGGGGTGTATCACACCCCAGGATTTAAACTAGGGTTAATAGTTTTTTTTTTTATGTTAATAAAAAAAGAGGAACAAAAAACATTTTTTTTTAAATGGTTCTTATTTTTTGTCTCTCACTGTTTCGCTTGTAATATCTTTGAAATACTGATACTAAAAACGACTTTCGAAGCTTGGTCAACTTGCCCCTCTCATAACATAGATGAAAAAGCAAGCCTGCGAGTGGTTTACAAACGTTGCAAGAAAGAAGCAAAGAAAAAGGGTGCCCAACTTCAAGCAGGGAGTACGAAGAGCATGTATCGAGAGCCGTTCGAGCAAGCTGATGTCACACACCATGAAGATCGTTGAGCTGATATTGGATGGCCGCCTACCAGGTGCGAACGCAGTTAGGGGTTTTGGTGGTTGAAACCCCCCCCCCTGAAATGTCAGTAAGGAAATTAAAATAACTTAACCACTATGAAGTTACATAAAATTTTTCTTAAAAATGAATTAGTTAGACATCTTCAGTTTGTAAATTCAGCATTCAGGTTCTTATAAATTACGATTTTATGAGGCCTACAGAATATCAATGGTTTAAGTACACCATAAAATGGTTCATGAATACGTTTATGGTGCTGTGATTTTTTTAAATTTTAAGCAAACTAGAAACGAAATATTCAATAATTAATTTTATTCTAGTGTTTTTGCTAAAGGCATGGACTTAAAGCTAAATGAGATATTCGGCTAGCTGCCATACAACGAACTTTCTTGAAAACGACTCTACAGATTTTGAATTAATTTCGCGTCTGAAATGAATAAAGAAAATTTAATTAAACTGCATTGAAATTCAAATTCAAAACAAAACAGAAAAAGGATTTTGGCGTCTTTTTAGTTGAATTTTTGGGTTATTCCCGCATAGCTCTCACGTAAACGTCTAAGATCATTTTGAACACAGGTCCTTCTAAAAAGTAGGTACCTACATAATTTATTCCAAATATTTTACAAAAATAATTTTTTTTATAAAAAAAGCTAAATAGGCAAGAGAAGAAATTATTTGTTGCTACTTTTGACTTCATTCACATTATTCCATAATAATTCAAAAATAATTGCATTTGTGTCCTAATTTTGTTTTTGTTTTTTAAAGTGAACCGTTAGGGCTTTCACATGAAAAAAGTAAAAATGCTTATCATGAACGTATTTTTTTGAATAAAATGGCAGCGAAATAAAAAAAACGCTAGAAACATTGCGTTCGCTAATTAATGGTGGGAAAACAGTATTAACAGCAGATTAAAAAGTTATAGACTAGGATTTAACGGTTAAAGATTCTAGATTTAATAAACAAAACTTTTCAAGAATCTGTTGGGGTTCGGTGAAGTTAGAGGCAGTTAAATGAAACTTGACTTTTAATCAGAAAAACCGTTATAACTCCTAAACGGAGCGGAAACAAGAAAAGTGCCTCACAACTATTTGTCTGTGGAAAGGCTGATTTGATGCGATTCTCATTATTATAGAAGATTTACAGGTGTTCATATAATTTAATAGTTATAGCCTTTAATAGATACAAAAAACACGTTTTCGCAAAACGGCCACTATAATTTCCAATTTCCAAACGATTTTCAAAATTTGTATTTTTTTTTAAATGTTGGCAAGTGAACTGTGATTTTAACACATCAAACATTTGTCTACCTTAACTACAAGCTTCAAGAAAGGGTCTCAAACATTCAAAATTGAGAAATAAAAAAAAATTCTAGTCAATTGGTCAATCAAATGTTATGGTTGTAAAATGATAAATTAGATTTAGGGAAATGGTCTCCACTATCTTTTTGCTTAGAATTAATTACTTTGTGTGTTTTTATTCTTGTTTGTTTCATTACAACATGGCTTTTCTTTGATTTAGTCGTTAAATTTTATTTTATTTATTTGCAATTTGTGAATATCTCCCTGAATATTTGTGTTTTCGTATACATTTCGTTGTCTTCTTTTGTTTTCGTTTCGCATCAGCAGCGTACTAGACTTAAACAAAAATTGAAATCTGACTAAAGCAGCATGCAAAACAATTTACGTTCGTAAACATCAAAAGTGTGTAGATTTTAAGTCGGTGTCGGTCAGCCCGAAAAAAAAGTAAATTCTGCAGAAAAAAAAAAAATCTATGCAAATGAATATGAAATAATTAATATTTTTTTGTCGTTTTAAAAAAAATCTAAAAAATCATGTGCTGTAAGGCTGCCAGGCTTAAGTCGAGAAAATGTTTTTTTTTTTTAATAGTTGTTTTCATTTAAATCGGAGTTCAAACATTATTGGCCTTCAAGCCAAAATTTCGACTTTTCGTGATAAAATTTATAATATTTATCAACATCTTAAATTTGTCAAAACACCCCCCGAAAATTTATTTGTGCGTTCGCACAGTGTTCCCACTGGTCCTCTGCACTTGATGCTGGTGGCGGACCTCCTGAGAGATTAAGAGTTACGTGGTCTGCAAAAGTTCTGGCAGTCTCTTGCGATTTAAGCTTCTCGACATCGAATCTTTTCACAGCGTCTGCTCTGCGTTGTCGCGTCATACGTAGTCTAGCTACCACCAGGTAGTGATCCGAGTCAATGTTGGCCCCTCGGAACGTTCGGACGTCGAAGATACTAGAAGCATGTCTCGCGTCTATCGCAACGTGGACGATTTGGTTGACGGTTACTTGATCACGCGACCGCCAAGTCCCCTTGTGTATATTGAGGTGTGGGAAGTAGGTGCTTGAGATGATGACATTTCGCCCCGCCGCAAAGTCTGCCAGCCTGTGTCCGTTGCCGGAAGTTTCGTCGTGTGGCTGTGTCCTCCGCCTATCGAACCAAAGATGCCTCCTTTCTGAATCTTGCGTTGAATTCCACCAAGAATGATCTTCACGTCGTACTTCGGGCACATATCATACGTTGTCTCCAGGAGATCGTAGAATGCTTCTTTGGTTGAGTCCTCTCTCCTTTCATGGGGGGCGTGAACACAGATCAGCGAAATGTTCTTAAATTTGCCTTTAAACTGACTTAGTTATTTTAAGCAGAAATAATTCTAATTTTTTTCAAATACTCGTAGACTACAACAGAGTATGAATATTTTCTTAAAACAAAAAAAAAAAAAATTATGAAACAAACAAAACTGATAAGACTTCCCTCTATTATGTAAACAACTTTCAACATTTTATTTACTAACAAGTCAACATGTCGTTATCAAATCAACTTCATCTTATCATCGCACAACAAAAGTCAAAAAGGTTAAGTAAGTACGCTTAAATGGGTCGTTGTACTACAAATTTAAAACAAACTCCAATTGTGGTTTGCGCACAAAACAAAAAAACCTTTAATGAATTTATAACACATACGTACAATTTATTAAACAAATGTTATAATCTGGTTTTATTTTTATTTTCGCAACTAGCGCAAACCGCAAACAAAAAAAAAAATAAAGCAGAATTTAATGTGGTTAAATTAGGGTTGGTGGGAATTCAGTGGGAATTAATAATAAATTGAATACCACCATTACTTTCATAAATTATGAATATTTTTAATTCTCTTCTTATGTAACCCATCAGTCTCATTTAAAATTGCATCAATTTGAATTTTAAAAATAAAACATTCAATTTCTTACAAATATTTTAAAGTTTAAAAAAAAAACTATAAAATGGACAAATATTCAAAATGTTTGTATATGCAAATTGGTGACTTTCGAAAATCATTAAAGTCGACTATAGGCCAGTCGGCAGAGGCAAAAACGATCTTTCGTGATGCAAAATAATCCGCTCAAACTTTAGGACTGAAATTTGTAGGTGGGTTGTCTTTGAATATAACAACATGTTGACTTGGTTGTAAATATAATAGCTAAAACAGCTTTTTTGGAAAACACGTTTTTAACTAATCACCCTATCGGGAGATGTTATAATTTTTGCAAACGGCGCGGCGGTGTTGTACGTCAATCATATTTGACATTTGAGAACTAGACAGCTGCAGTATACAAACATACAAGCAATGGAGCGCTATACTCTGCAAGAGCAATATTTCCATCACTCAAAATGATTTTTTTTCTTTTATTTGGTAAAAAAGTAATTCAAAAACAAAATTTGATGATTAATATTGCGTCACCTTGTACCTAATCTACTATGAGGATTACGAGTACTTAAAAAAAATTTATCAAACTGATTAATCCGCACTTTTGTATTGTACCACAAAGCCGCGACAAGATAGGTTGCATTCTTTAGACATTAGACAAACGTTACCGTAACATTCTGTCTTTTTTGTGTTGAAATCAATGAACTTGAAGGCCGCCGAAGCCACGAAAGAACTCTTTTATTTATGTACAGGATGTCAACTTCACCGGAAGTGTGATAAAATAAAAAAAAAAAAAAAAAATCCTAAAAACTAACACAAAAATATAAAAGCAAATGTTCCTAAATTTGCCTTTAAACTGACTTAATTATTTTAAGCAGAAATAATTCTAATTTTTTTCAAATACTCGTAGACTACAACAGAGTATGAATATTTTCTTAAAAAAAAAAAAAATTATGAAACAAACAAAACTGATAAGACTTCCCTCTATTATGTAAACAACTTTCAACATTTTATTTACTAACAAGTCAACATGTCGTTATCAAATCAACTTCATCTTATCATCGCACAACAAAAGTCGCCTACGAAAAATAATACGGATGTCTGAAGATCAGTGCGGGTTTGTTTCAGGTAAATCAACCACAAATGCTATTCAAAGTATAAGAATCAGAATGGAAAAAATCGGGATTCCTCGAGAGATTAGCATATTTTATTGGTTGATTTTGAAAAAGCGTTCGACAGACAACCACGAGATCTGATATGGGTTGCACTTAGGCAACGAAGAGTTCCGGAAGTCTACGTGCGGATGATCATGGACATGTACGACCAAGTTAAACCAAAGGTAAGATGCCCCGCAGGAATCACCGAAGAGTTCCCAATTAAAGTGGCTCTTTATGACAGTCCTTGAATTTCTGCTTATGGATAAGGTGACGGACCCAAAAGTGAATCAGTTTTTCTTTGCTGACGATGGAGCCATCATAAGTGAAGATCCGGTGTCCTTGCAACGAGCACTTGATGTATGGGTGGAAGTGGAAGGACAATGGATACCGCATTAGCGCGAAAAAAGCCGAATACCTATGATGTCCATTTTCTGATCCACACAGGCCTATTCCGGACATTTATTTGAATGGAACAGTGCTTCCCAAGTGCGAAAAGTTTAAATATCTTGGATCTGTGATCAATAGCGAAGGATCTTGTGATGACGACATCAAACATCGTGTAATTGTAGGGGGTATGAAGTGACGGGAAAACTCTGACATCTTCTGTGATCGAAAAATGTCCCCTAAGCTGAAAGGAAAGCTCTACACGGCAGTTGTTCGTCCAGCGCTTAAATACACAGAGTTGGACAATGACAAGAAGTATGAGAGTAAATTGACGCCAGCTGAAATGAAGATGCTTCGCATGACAGCAAGAGTGACAAAGCGTGATCGAATAAGAGAAGCAAGAGAATCCGAGGAAGCCTACACCTCAAAAATACCATCTTGGATAAAATACAGCATGACCAACTTAGCTGGTACTGTCATGTACAAATAAGATGCCATGAGAACCCATTTCAGGAGGCAATAGCACAAGACGTTCTAATACCTGAGTAAGAAGACAGGCGGAAAAACTCCTGGATGAAACAAATGCACCGACACCTGCATTTAGTTGGCCTCAGATATGGAACAATCCAAAATTGGGAGGCCTGTCGACGTTTTCTGAGGTCAACCCGTCGAACCCCACAAGTGGAACCTTATTTGAAGCAGTTGAGTGGGAGAGTTGTGGTCCTCCTTGAGATCATGACAATCGCCGGTAAAATGAAGAAGAAGAAGACTAATACTACAAATATGTGTTAACATATGAAAATTATTTTAAACTATATTTGTAACCCTTTGGAAACCAATATTTTTGTTGACACGCTGAAAGGCCTTTTTTTTGCATTTTGGTAGCGTTAGCCTTAACCAACTTTACATACTTTCTCCTAAGTTTAGCTTAAAATATATTACTGAAATAGTATTTTTTGACTTTAACGTACATAGGAAATGGACTCAATATTTTATCTCAAAAATTGTCAAATTTAAATAAAACTCAAGTAAAAACATGACGTGTCAAAGTCAAAAAGAGAATCAGTGGTGCATAAAGGTAAACGAACAGCAATAATAAAGCGTACTTCACTTAGAAAAATGCTATGTTTCAATGAAAATACAATTTTTTTATTTACATCTTTTGTTGTGAGTTAAAGAGTTAAAAATGTTCATTTTGGACTTAGGATATTTCAACAAACTATTTGATCTCCATCAATTACATCAAAAGTGCCATCGTATTAACCATTCAAATTTCCATAAAATATTTAGCAATATTAACGTAGCGCTCCATCAGCGCCAGTGTTAATTTTTCAATCAAACCACACCACCAATATCCAGTATCACGTTGATCGTCGTTGTTAGTAATTCTCATCATGAAGATACCACACAGAGACAAGATATGGGCGTCTGGTTGTTGCAAAGACGAATAGACGAAAAGTCTGCTAACAAAAATAACGATCATAAATGTATTCTCATCGTGGTTATAATAAACCACCACTGTTTATATCTGCCACATATTTTAACTACTGTTTTGTGGCTTCTACGCGATGTGATACTGTTTTGAGAAGGCGCTCTGCCGACAAAATAACAGTAGTGTGTTATGTTATGACATAATTTAGTAATTATATGCATTTTTCTCGACTGAACTTTGGCAACATTAATCATCAGGCATGTATACTACACAATGAGTCACGACATGCGCGCCAATCTGTGAAACAATACTGTTTCTTATTGCATTGGAGAAAAATATACTGATACTGAATGTAGATGCAGAGATGGGTGTTGCATGCATCTTTGGGTTGTATTCTTTCACTCTACTCTACTCGTATATAATAACTGACGTAATCCACTTTATTGATGGTGCAATATGCACAAAAGGATATCGTTCATTCGGTTATAATGCTGACATTAAATACAATCATTTCACCAATCAATCATTTTGTTCCTCTAAATGTATGGTAATGTGAGTATGGTAATGGTGGTAGCGGTGGTGGCGTTAATGGCAGCAAACGACCACCATCCAGGCAAAGAGAATTGCTGATCGTTTAATTTCTGGACGCAATTTAACACCCACTTAATAGAGAGGCTGATGCTTAAACAAAAATCCATATAAATACTCTATATCACTGTTAACCTAAGAAAAGTGCGGGTTGCTACAAATAATAAAAAATACCATTCTGTAATTTTCAAACCAACGACGGACGACGACTAGTAGCCTGAAGCTTCTGGTTTTTTTGAACTGCATTCGATCATCAAATTCACTTTAAAATTAAATCTTGGAGTGTACCTGCACATTCCTGGACACCACCATTTTAACATAAGCGAGAGCTTAGAAGAAGCAAAAATCGGTGCATGCCTCTGATCCTACAGTTTGGTGCACTGCCACACAAAGTGTGGCACCATTGAATGGACAGACAGCGACAGAGACGATGAGAAGGAAATTGGATTGCATAAGACATCATGTTCGTCTGTTATTTAAAAGGGGGTTCTCTCTGGTGGTGATGTGGTGGTGGCGATGGCGCGGTGTGTCAGCCAGTCTCTCTCTATGTGCAGTGCGGATGAAGTATCAACATTTTGCAATTTTTTGTCTTTCTTTTTGTTTCTAGTTCAAGATATTGTTCGATGATTATCCATTTAAGTGTTATTGGTCTAAATTATGAAAAATTATCATAAATATGGAACCACACTTAAAGTGGATGCTTTGTTCGATTATTTATTTTTGTTGATAAAATCAAGTTCGTGTAACAACTCTTTTGTTTTAACATGTTTTTGTTTTGGTTATTGCAAAAGTTTCAAGTTCTTCTGAGCTAAATGTATCTGTAATTTCTTGAGAAAATATGATACAAATATGACATCATCAGAAAATTTTGAAAAATCCGGCTTAATGATGATTTCAGCAACCGTTTTATTGTCATCAGTGCTTAGTTTTTTTCATGTTTTTACTAAGAACTTGGTTAATTTATTTTTCAATATTTTGAAAAGTAAAAGTCGTAGAATTATCCGGTTTTCAGGCTTTGACTAGAAATTAAGAAAAGCGCTGAATTTTAAAAATAAAAACCGTACTTTAAAGCGTAAAATTTTGAAAAAAAAAATCTCTAAATTATTGTTTTTAATTTTCAGTTTGAAAATTAATTTTTCAAAAATTGTCTACTAGAGCAACTTTATTTAAACAGAAAATAAAAGAAAAGATCTCTGGCCTTGCAAAAAAGAATTACATTGATTTCTGGACTTACAAAAAGTATAATAAGACATTTTTAAAAATATCATTTTTTTAATAAAATTATTTATCTGTTTTAACTAAGTTACATGCTTTAGATTTTTGTTTTAATCACCCTGCCTAGTGCCAGCCAATATACTTTGCTCTATAGGGCAAATATAAATGTGCTCGCGGTATTTTAAATCAAATAATTCCTCAATTTTATCTGATCACTTCTCAATTAATCTATACTGCTGCTGCTTTGTATTTTTTTTTTTTAGTATAATATAATATATTTTATTAAAAGGAAGATTTTGCAATATATAAATTAAATCCAAATTGGAAGTAGTGAATTTAACAAAACTTGTTGTGTCAATCAAAAAGACGATTGAGAAAGAAAATTGCTTATAAGACATACAATCAATCAAACACTTGAATTCTTCAAACTTTTAGTTTAAAATGTCTGACCTACATTTTTGTCAATTTGCTCTTAAAAAAATCATCTTTATATATAGTCTTTCCATCATACACTATCGTGGCCAAATTTGTGATTCACAGCAACAATGTATTTGAAATCGTGGTTTATTTTGCACACCCGTGATGTACTCGTATGGCTTCGGTGCTTATAACTAAACAAAAAAAACACACTAGACTCACAGTATGCTTTGATGATAAATAATACCATACATACTTCTAAAACGAAAAAACAAAACCTTTAGAGGGAAACTACACAGGTGAACCAGCTACTCATTGGGTTCAGATCAACTTGTTGAAAACTTTAACTGATATCAGCAATTCGAAGTGATTAGCCAGGGTAGGATTAATGAAATTTCAAATTTAATGTAAGGAAGGTTCTGTAGAAAATTTCGTATCCTAAAGAGACGGATAGTTTTTTTTGAAATAGAAGCAAGAGATAAAACGCTGTGCTTGTTGAAAAAACCGAAGATAAAATAAGAATTTTGTTAGACAAAGACAATGGTGTCATGAATACATTTTTTTCCAAGAAACTTATTACGTAATCTTAAGGTACCAATATGCTTTAAAAAATTCAATTTAAATATTTCAAATTCGGTCACTGATTTTTGAGAAATCGTCAATTTAGGATTTTTAGTTTTCGGCGGATTCTCAAATAGTTCACTGGTGGTTAAAATACTCAACTAATAATTTCTCGAAAGCTAATAAACGGATTTGAAAGATTTAAATGGAGTTTTGAAGAATAATATTAGTTATTTCAGATAAAGTATCAATTTTTTTTGGATACGAATCAATTCATGACAGCATAGCCTTCGGCAGAAAAATTCATTCTTATCTGAGTCATATCAGACAAAGTGAATACTTTGAAATAAGCAGAGATTAATTATGTTTGATGCGTATGAATACAGTTTTTTCCAGCCCCAGGTGTAGTTCAATAAATGATAAATAGTAAAGATGATCTAAACACTACAAAAGGATGTCCTCCCTCCTCCAAACTTATCCGTTTACGTACATGTTCAGTGATCCTCAACGCCCATTTTTAAATATAACGATTTAAAAACAAAAAAAAATGAATCGCTTACTTGTGTTCCCCCATGTCACCCTATACTTGTAAAATCCCATAGATCCTATAAGTGATTCTCAATAATCATCTACTAAATACATTTATTACTATTCAAACATAAAAATAATGTTTGAAATCAGGTATATATGTTGCGTTTACCCAATCTTACCCTAAGAATGGAATAATTTTTAAAATGTCTTGAAGTGAAGCGATCTTTGTAGACCATGCTTTAAAAATATACTATTACATATTCAAACATGGAACATGGTATTTTTGAAAACAGATATTAAATTTTGTTGGGTCACATCGCATGTTACTCTATACTAACAAATCTGAGTTCTTAAAAAAATCTATCTCTTAAATGATCCCTGAAGTTTATTCTTTAATATTTCTATTGAACTACAGAAATAATTTTTGAAATCGAATATATTTTTGTTTATGAATGTTTGAATGTTCAATAACTATCTGATTGGGCTACCACCATTAAATTTGGCTGGAATTATTGCAATTGTCCATAATTGCAATTGTTTGTAAATCGTGTACGGAGAAAAGAGAAAGAACCCGAATGATCAACAACCGACTTGTGTGCGGCTAGTAAAAATGCTAGTTGTCTCAAAATTCAATTTATAAAGACAAAACCCAACATTGGATGGGCATGATCAAGTGACCTCGGTGGCGCATTGCGTAGTGCATCAGCCTCAGATGAAGCTGGTCTCGGTTCAATTTCAGTTGACGCCACTAATTTATAAATTAAAAATTGAACATAAAGATAAAGACTAAGCATCACTAAAGGAATCTGATGATTGATGTGGCAGCCATGAAATTGCAATATTTCTAGCCAAATGTAATGGTGGTAGCCAACTCAGGTATTTGTTGAACATTCAAACATTCATAGTTAATATAATGACGGAGCGTAAGCTATGAAGCCTAACTGCGAGTGTGTTATCACTACAAAAAAAAAAACAATATATTTTTTTTTTATTTTTATTCAAATTTGCCCTAATGATTAATGATTCATTTTTATAAAAAAAAATTTCTTAAGATCCATTCTCTAAGTAGAACTTTTAAACAGCAAAAGATTTTTTAAAATGAGATGCGTTGTTTCTGAGATAAGTCCGGACAAACAAACAAAAAAAAATGTGTGAATGCCGGGACTTAAGGGGAGCATACCAAACTTTCAGTTGGTTGCTTGGTTCTCGAAAAAGGACTGCCTATACCACATTACCTACGTGTACCACATAACCATTTTGGCTTCCATGAGTTGAAAATGTTCGTTAAACAAAATGGTGCGGAATGGATATATAATGCTGTTATCGTGACTTTCCTACTTTTAATTTTACCCATACCAAGAGCTTAGATGTTGACACTCAATAATCAAACAAATTTTCCCTCCTCTAAGTTGTTCTAAATTTTGTGAAATTATTCTCGAGTTTTTGCGAGACCAACGTACGGCAAATGATTTTTAAATATCTAAAGAACGATAGATAGAGAACTATGTTATCACATATTTGAATTCTTTTAAAGAGAGGACAACTGCGAAGAGATATTGGCATGCTGTCGATTCTTTATTGTCACATTGTGCAACAAGCTAATAAGCTATATCAATGCTTGAATGATGAAAATTCGATTTTTTTCATAAATGTCATCTTGAGTGTAAAAGAAAAACCAAACGTAGTGCCGTACTTATCTGGCAAATGAGGTTATAGTAATACGGAAGTTGTGTGAATTTGCATTCCCGTATTTTAGCTTTTGTCTAAACATTAACAAAACCGGTGGTCGGACAAGGTTTTTCAGGTGGCAATTTTTATTGCGTTTTTGGCTTAGGATACCTTACCCATGATGGATTTTTATGAATGGGGTATTAAATGAAAGCTAAGACTGCCCTCTTTGCAAAACCAGTGGTCGGACAAACGTGTCGTTGATTATCAAATAGAGGTTTAAAAATTCGAACATGAAACCGAGTAAAAGGGCGAAAACCTGTAGTTTCTAAAATATTCAAGATAATCCAATGCAGTAAATTTTGTTTGATTGGGGGAAGTTTTTTGTATAAGATTGACTAAAAAAAATAATAAAAGGACATTTTATTTTCGTCTTGCAGTGAAATGTTTTTTCTTTTTAGGCAGTTTTGTTTTTTAAAAACGCGCATTTTGAAAATAGGTTTTTTAAATAGTGCCTTTTTGATTCTAAAATGCCTGTAAAATAAAAAAAAGACAAAAATTTACTAACGAAATGTTTTTTTATTCCTTAAAACTTTTTTACCACTACTATAATAAATAATATTAATAAAATAAATAAATAATACTTTTTCTTTAAAAACTTTACATATACATTATAATAATTCACAGCATTTTTTTTTTTGTTTTCATAGTTACATTGGAACGAAAATCCAAAATTAAGGGAACACCTAAACGCAGCAATACTGAGTTTCTTTAAAAAACTCACACACTTCAAATGGTTCATCCTCAGGTTCTTGCAAAACTTCTGTACCGATAGTTTCCTTGTAAAATTTAAAATCTTTGATTTCTCTCCATTTTTCTTTAGCTTCTAAAAGAGGAATTCCTGAAGGTAATGATCTTAGATGATTCATATCAACTCTTTTACCCGGGCGCATAATGGACCTTGAAACTTCAACGTCAGATTTGAAGCTCATCTCACCTTATAATGCCACAAGCTCTTTTCATGAGAAACGGTTTAGTTGGCTTGAACTTAAAATGCCATACTAGTTGGCTTGAACTTAAAATGCCATTTACTAGTTGGCTTTAAGCTTTCATGGGCAGCCGCTTTCCAGTCCATTAAACTCCGCTTTTTCTTAAATAATTAAATTGAGGAAAAATAAAAGAATATTACTTACCTACAAAATAGTCTACAAATAAAACTTACCGAAAAGAACAACCTCTCGATAGCACATCACATGGCAAACTGAAGATTTTTATAAGGAAATGAGCCAAATTTCAAATTTTGGCGGAAAAAATTATTTAGCTCCCTTTTGTAAATCAATCGTATATATTTGAATTAATTTAGAGGAAAAATAGAGCAGTTTTGAAAATTAATATAACTTTGTATGAAAGATAGGTCCGTTTTGATTATTAGAAAAATAATATATAGCCTCGTTTTGATGCCAAACTCAAAATAAAAACAATAATAACTTCTTCATTATTTCGTTTTGAAACAAACATCTGATAGCTCTCTGTGATGCGCAAATTTTGGTATATCACACTCAATATATTAAAAAAAAGTGACTTTAGCACCGTTTTGATTGTCAACGTCACAAACATTTGTTGGTTGTTGCGGCGAGTCCGACCACTTTTGTAAAAAGAGCATTTTGTTAAACTTTTCATTTAAAATGCATTTATGTGGTTAAAGCTTTTTTCTAGGCTATATGAAATAGTTTTGCATAGTTCTTCACGTGTTAAACGAAAAGGATAGAAAAATAGCTGTTTTTACAAAAGGTGTCGGACTCGCCACCTTTTTCTGAAGCCCCGATGAGATAGGTAAACCTACGGTCGCCTTCCGTATTATGAGAAGGAACACATTTTTCAATTCAATCAATTTAATTTTGATTCCGTTGAATTATTATGAATTAAATTGTCAATTAAATTGCCTTCAGATAATTCAGACAAATTTTGCGAACACAATGTGTACATCTTCAGGGTTAATTGATACTTTTAAGTAAGTGGACATTATGGGCTTTATAAAATATTCACCTCTCGAAAACATTCGAATTTCAGAAATTAGTCTGTTGTACCACTATTTCACAAGTGTTGACAAAACATAGAAATTACTAATTCGTTTGCTCTATTTAGCTCAGCAGCATTTTCCATAATGTACAGTACATTCATATTATAAATCCGGCACTGATTTGCTTATGCCTGGGAGTCTGAAAAACTTTTTTGTGCATTTAATTTCCTGAATTGGTGTAGATTATATGTGTGCGCAGTTTCAATTTTCGTTTATTGACCAATGAACACAGATAGAAAAAAAAGGCGTGGATCAATGCACACTGTGCGCACACACAGATTTTAGCTTGGATTAGATTTTTCTCCAAGTTTGTCGCTCAACTCTTTTGTTTCTACGATATTTTATTCTTTTTTTGTTTTCTTTAACATGATAAATGGACTATGACTTTCGAATGGTGGTGAAGGGATTGATCATTATTTACTCTTAAAGGGAAGTAAATTTATAAGTCAAAATGTCATTTTCAGTAGCAATGTTCACCAAAAGCGATTATGCATTAATTTAGTTTAATTTTCAAATTGAAAGTGTATGTATAAATAGTACCTAGCCGACCATATCATACATAACCATGTTAAAATTCACAAAGCTACAACAAAAACAAAATAAGACACTTTCGCAAAAGTCATATGGTAAGAAGAAACTTAAGCATATCCATTTACAAGCGGCAGAGACTTTATTCATATTTGAGCCTACAACAAGCTCAAATGACAAAGCCATTGCACAATTATTGAATGCAACGCTGCTATTCATTTACTTATTTCATAATAATTAGTCTAACATAGAAGTAGATAGATAGTTTTTTAGTTAATTTGTTATTGTTAGCATACAGTACAGGTATGTAGCTGCACCATTATGATATTAAGAATGCAGATACGACTGAACAAAAGTATTCATGAGTATTCTGCCGCCACAGTTTTTTTTTTGTAATGATGTTGCAATATTTTGATCAATTTGAACGGATTATACACAACACATTGTGTGATTTTTTCAAACAAGAGTGAATACTATAATTTTTCTGTTTATGATGTGAATTTTGTGAAAGGAAAAAAATATAATTTTACTTGCGATAAATCATTGGGTGTGCGTGAAAATATTTCTAAAATTTATAATTAATAATGTTGTGTTTTTTTTTTTTTTGGGTTAGGAGGCAATTTTTAGTCATTCTTGGTTAAACTGGCAAGCAGTTATAAATAAAAAACATATCAGTTAGAAATGTGAGTTGTAAGAGATAGAGAAAAAAAATTTCTGTTGCAACAAATTGATACAACGAAGTTAATTATTTTTTTTTATTGCAATCGAAATACTGGGAATAAGTTATTCTGGGTGATGATAGTATAGACAATGTGGATTAATTAATTAAGTTAATAACTGCTTGTTGTCATCGTGATAATAGCACACACTGAGTTTTAGCTACAGAATTCACTGCAAAGATATTTCGGTAAGGAAATTCCAGGTCAGGTAGGATTTTAGTTTGAATTTTGTTAAGAATCTCTTCTTTTTACCTCTTCAAAAACTGGTCAATATAAAGACTAAAAAGGTGCCATCTTCTGCTATCAAAATTGCAACCACTGTTGGGATGGTATGGTAGAAGTTGGTTATATAGTAATGAAAGTACATAGTTCAATTGAATTTGAATGATTTAATTTTTTTTTCTTTTAAACAAAAAAAAAAACCGACATGCATGGCTATCTCAGTCTCAAGTCTCACTTTTGTCTGTTTATTTCAAACAAAACTGAGATTTCAAGATAAGATACAGTTTTTGCATACCAACCAATACCTGCATCATCTGTTTCTTATGACCTCTGGGTTGGGCGTCAAATAAAAGATTTTACGGGCTTCATATTCACTCCAACACAGAGCCAACACGTAATTTTAACTTTCTCTAAGTATATACCAGAGAAAATCAAAACTACCAACAAAACAATATTAGATAAAATTAAGCACACAACTTTCGTTTGTATTTAGCTACTCCCTTATTCCCAAAAATCAATTTTTTCCACGAAAGTCTCTGGAACCCATTGAAATGTATACATAAATATTAGAAAGGTTTTGTCTAATGATATCAGCACATCCAAAGCAAACCCTTCTACAAGGCCTAGTTTTTGATATATGTATTTGCATTCAAAGTATTTTTTTTTTTTTTAGTTTTGAAAGCTTGGCTATCTTAAGTTGCCTACAGTTCCGACTTTTCTCTTTCTTTTTAAACTAGGCCAAACTAGGCACATAGTTAATAATTACTGTACACGTAAGCTTTGTGTTATCTTAATCAATAAATATAACAAAATTAACCTTATTGATAACACTTAATTTTTCAAAGATAATTAAACAAAAAACTTAATTATTATCAGTCGTGTGCACTGATGATGATAGACAAGTTCTATCGAAACGCGTCCAGGTATTTCAATTTAAATAAATAAATGTAATTTAGTGTTTTGTTTATTTATCTTTGAAAAATTAATATAAGTGTAATCAATAAGGTTAATTTTGTTATATTTATAGGCTCTTAAAACTTGCATATTCGTTGGAGTTGAAAAGTTGGAGTCGGAGTTGGGTTTGGAGTTAGAGTTGGAGTTGAAGTTGGAGTTAGAGTTTGAATTGGAGTAAGTGAGTGAGCTAGTTAGTTAGTTAATTACTTAGTTAGTTAGTTAGAAAGTGACTGAGTACAAATAAGATTTTCGTGATCTACGCGTATTTAAATATTCCTATAACTTATTTAAGAAACGTTTTATTTTATATTCAGCTCAGAAAACTTTCCATTGGTAAAAAAAAAACAGCTTGTCCGTGTTAATTGCTGGCTTATTTATTGACACTTTCTAAGTTTTGTTTTTACCGAGAATAATTTTACTGCGCTAGCTATAATATTTTCACAAAGCGATCCAATACCAACATTACACTATAAGCCAAATCCATATTTTTTGATTCGCTTGCTTAGTTATTTTTGTCGAAGTGGAAAAATTAGAAGAAAAAAATTGTTTTAAATTAAAAAATAGGTCGCCGAAATTAAAGGTTTAGATATGTTAAGCCAAATCCATATTTTTTTGATTCGCTTGCTTAATTATTTTTGTCGAAGTGGAAAAATTAAAAGAAAAAAATTGTTTTAAGATGAAAAATAGGTCGCCGAAATTAAAGGTTTAGATATGTTACACTTTCAATTAAATTTTTATATGAAGTCGTTGAGGAAATAAAACCAGGCGGGAAAATTCTATGGGGTTGAGTTCAGGTTTGAAATAACCGATAAAATCTCTTAGATCAGATAAAATTTGAACAGCTTTTCTGTACTTAATCAGAGCAAATGAATAAATTATTCAAAATTAAAAAAGACACCAAATATTTGAACGTACATATTGTTTGATGACATTAATTAAAACACTTTGTGTTGAACTGGTGGAAGAATGGTAGACTGCATCCCAGACGAGACCGAGACGAGACTGTATTTTTGGACCGAAATTTGCAGAGTCTTATAAATTAAAAAATCCAATTTCGATTAAATATTTATTTTCTTCTGCACATATTCTAACTATAATGGAAAATATTTCGTTCCAATAATCAACAGGTTGTCCGAAAATCGTATTTTTCGGAGACGAGACTTAATCATACGAGACCCACACGAGCCCCAGATGAGACTAAACACTTTCGATTTTACGAAACGGAGACGAGACAAAAGTCTCGCCGAGTCTCGTTTCCTCGCCAGTCCTATTTGGAAACCATTGGGTGTACAGAGATGCTTTTGTTCTCAAGTTGAAGTAGATTAAGTTACTTTGAGATCGTAGAACAATGTTTTCATTTAAAGTTAGAACTTTAGTACTTAAATCGCCAATAACTGAAAATAACGCGAAAAAATCGCGTTTTTTACTGATTTTTGACCCTGAAGTGGTCGCCGCTCGAGGTCGAAAACTTAGGTTATTTACAGCAATAACAACTGACCAAAAAGCCAGAACTATAAGATTTGACGCAAACGGTTCCTTCCATACAAACGAAAAGATTACTGAACTATGGGCTATATAGTTCATATTTTTAATTAATCAAAAAAAAGGAATACAAATACAATACAAATATTCAATTAAAAAAACCTTAAACGCAATTGTCCTTTTTTCCTTTCATATTCCAGTATATTCAATAGCCTACAAGTTGTTTATTACATATACTTTAAATTTCAATTTAAAATTTTACCTCGGGTTATAAGTGGTGCTCCGAGCAATTCGTAGTTCCATTCGGCATCCATAAACTCATAATGTAGTTTTCTGCACTTAAGAATTAACTACAGAAAGAAACAGTACCATTATTTTATGGGAAACCTTCAAATTTTATGACAAAAATTCGTAAACATAACAAAATATTTGGTTTAAAAAAAAAACTTGACGACCATTTCAAAAAGTTACCTACCTATTAATAATCAAATTGCAACTTAATACCATTTGTTAAGATTTGATCTGAAATCACGTCATGACTTAAACAACTAACTTCATAGTATGAGATAAAATTTATAAAATTATTACCAAGAATTCCGATATGGGTAATCAAAAAATATAAGGTATATGTGGTGCAGCAGAAAACTATAACTTAAAGTTGGTGTTGCAAAATTTAATAAACCACATGCTTCCCTGTTACAGTGTTACAGTGTTACCATTCCTTAACTGTAGCTATTAACTGCTACAAGGTATGTATATTATCACGCATTGACTTTTAGCCGTCATAGTTTTCCAAATCGGTTTTTTAAGAAACGATCGCGTATAAGAAACTTTACCTTCCAATCTTCAGTCACGTAATTCCAAACATTGAAACGGGTATTTGCCAGGTAATAATGTTATGTTTTTCTTTATTTATATTAATTTTAATGTCTCAAACGAAAATACGATAAACAAAAAAAAAATGGATCCCATATCGTAGAAGGGGAGTTGGATTAAGTAATAATCATTTGTTGTGTTTATAGGCGAATAATGCACCCGGCTTCATGATGATGGAGACTGGGTATAGTGAATACAATGCGGACTGGACATGGACACTCTATCGTCTCATGGTATGTTGCTGCTGCATAAAGGTGAAAGAAATGGGATCGGTATACATTTCTTCGATATGGATTTGGATTGGACGACTGACCGACGGGACGGCGGCAACGCGACGTGCGTTAATCGTCCAATGGTCCAATGGTGGTGCCAGTCCCACAGTGATGCATTGCCGGCAACAAGTCATTGTTCAAAAAATAGAGAAAGACATATAAAACACCAAGAGGAGGTGAATCGAAAGAAAGAGATTGTTTTGAGCCTCTGTGCTAAATCTAATCTGGGTGAAGGAGTTGCTGCTCGCTTATAACGATGACATAATCTTATACTTCGCTCAGGTATATTGAGCGGTATAGTTTCGAATTTTAGCAGGACAATGCATGCGCGCATATAGTGGACGACCGACCGACACGGCCAAAATCATGTTTTGTCTGGCCAACATTTAAATTAGTAGGTAGTTTTTTTTTTTTTTTATCGAAAGTAAAGATTAAATGAGTAAGTTAGATATGGCTATTTGCACCTGAATTGGCTTTCGAATATATTTTTTCCTGGCTCCAAATTTTGTGCAATTAAAAATTGTATGTAATTTTTTTAATATTTATATTTTTTTTTTAAATATTTGAGTGGTTCAGTTTGTATACAAGGAATGGTATGAATAAAAGGGACCATGTCCTCCAGAGCGGCTGCTCCAAAAGAAAAAGCTACATTTCGAACAACAATGCAAAGGGCTGTCAGTTCCCTATTCAAAAACGTCAACCGCAATCTCCTACGAGCCTTTTTTTGGAATGTTATAGCCATTTGAAGACTTTCAGTTTTGGGTCAAAAATAAAAGAATGACTTTGAATTCAAATATCTTCGCAATCAGACCTCGTAGAACGTTCTAGTTTTCAGCTATGGATAGCTCTCAAAAAACTAATTAAGCATTTTAAGAACCGCAATGTCCTCCTAGGCTTATTTGCGGAACTGTAGGCATACCAAGGTTTCAAAAGTCAACAAAATAACTTTACATGTAAATATCTCAAAAACTAGACCTAGACTACGCGTGCATAACGCACGCGTTACGCACGCGTTACGCATGTTACGCGTTACGCATGCGTTACGCATGCGTTACGCACGCGTTACGCACGCGTTACGCACGCGTTATGCACGCGTTACGCATGCGTTACGCAAGCGTTACGCATGCGTTACGCACGCGTTACTCTCGCGTTACGCACGCGTTACGCATGCGTTACGCATGGGTTACGCACGCGTTACGCATGGGTTACGCATGGGTTACGCACGCGTTACGCTTGCGTTACGTACGCGTTACGCATGTGTTACGCACGCGTTACGCATGCGTTACGCATGTGTTACGCACGCGTTACGCATGCGTTACGCATGCGTTACGTACGCGTTACGCACGGGTTACGCACGCGTTACGTACGCGTTACGAATATACGAATATGAAGCGTTTCCACTTCATTATGCAGTACATTCTTTTTTATCCGGCAGCTTTTCGATTTTTAATCGAATCAAAAAGCGCCATGTGAACACCCCGCTGTTTGTTCGGTGAAACCCGAATACGATAAAAAACATGCGGTGTAATCTCGTGTGAACTAGGCCTTACGCACGCATCACGCATGCGTTACCAACGCGTTACGCATGCGAAACGCTTCATATTCGTATTATTCGTCATCTGGAGCGTAGCAAAACTTCTAATCTGTTCAAAATGCTATTTAAAAATTATAGAAAGAAATAATTTGAAATGAAATATTCTTTGTTAATTTCTGTCATTATATTTAATAAAACTTTCGTTTTCAACCGAAACAATTCATTTTAAATACATTAATTATTGTAGTGTATTAATGTTGATGAATTTACTGTCGTTATTATAATACTTTTTTCATTTTGATGTAAAGGCTGGTAATATTGTTTCGACTATAAGTTCTTGTGTTATATTTCAAGATAAATATAAAAACAAACTTGTTTTGGAGCCCGTAGCGTAATGGTTAGTGCGTTCGACTGTCACGCTGGAGGTCTGGGATCGCTTCCCAGCCTCGTCCACCTAAAAACTAAAAAGTTTTTTTCAGGGTTACTGCCTCTTGCGATGAATTGACAAATCCTCCAAGAGTATCACTTGTCACGAAAAAGTGCTTCTCGTCTAGCCGTTCGGATTCGGCATAAAATTGTAGGTCCCTTCCATTCCTGTCGAAAGGCGCACACAGGAAAGGTTGCGAGTTGTTAGTCACTAGGCCCTGGTTCTTCATGAGCCGTTGTGCCACCCGATTTCTTTTTATTTTTTTGTTTTGGTATCGTAAAAAAAATCTATAAAAATCCTGTTTAGAAGCAGAAGGCTAGTAGGTATACTAAAAACAATGTTAAAAGCCTAGTATACAGTTCTTTTGAACGAAAATAAAATTAGTGGTGAGATTTTTTTTTCGGAAATAAAACATCTGTGGTGAAACGAAAAATATCTTCTTTTTTTTCCCACATAACATTGTCACTGACGCGATTTTTATAAAAATTTTGTGATTTGTCCCACAATATGAGTTTTTGTTGCACCAAAGAAACAAAAAAAAAGGTCCAATAATGTCTATATTCGCAAAGAGTCGGCCGTCATATTTATATAAAATCGTTAGATCACTCCTTTCTTTACAAAAGATGTTACAACACTGACCACACAAAATTCCTATGAATTTTGAAAATTTCCCAGTTTAAATGGCGACTTGAATTTTAATGGAGAAAGAGTGAATAAAATATATTGATTACTGAATCATACAAATAAAAGTTAAGACCTCGATACCATCATCGGGCTATGAATATGTTAACTTAAGGCGGGCCATGCATAACACACTTCTGACAATATTTTTCTAGGTACATAAATTCAAATAGAGAGTATAACATTTTAAAAATTAAAATGATAAAAATTCAAAAAAGTTTGATTTTCACTAGTATCCGGACAGCAAAATTTAGTTTCCGGACGCTTTTGTTTTAGTATTCGGACGCAATGTTTTGGATAAAATTTTGGTGCATTATTGAATAGATTTAATGAAAAATCGTAAATTTTATAAAATATAGTTTTAACTTAATTTTAATTAACTTTTTGATTGAAAAAAACAAATCTTTTCAATTTCAATGGAGATGCAAAGTTCTGTCCGTTCTGTATTCAAAAACGTCAACCGCAACCTCCTACGAGCCTTTTTTTGGAAACTTATAGTCATTTGAAGACTTTTAGTTTTGGGTCGAAAATAAAATGATTATTTTGAATTCAAATATCTTCGCAAACAGACCTCGTAGAATGGTCTTCTTTTCAGCTATGGATAGCTCTCAAAAAACTAACTAAGCGTTTTAGGATTCGCAATGTCCTCCAAGGCTTATAACCGGAACTGTAGGCATACAAAGATAACCAAGGTTTCAAAACTCAAAAAAATTACTTTGCATGCAAGTATCTCAAAAACTAGACCTTATAAAAGGGTTGGCTTTGGATGTGCTGATTGCATTTGACAATACCTTTCTATTTATGTACATTTCAATGGGTTTCGAAGGCTTTTGCAAAAAAATGTTTTTTTTAGTGAAAACTAGACCTTAATTACTTACTTTACTTTTGATGGCGCTCACAGCCCAGGATGGGCTTCGGCCTCAACTAACAAGCCCCTCCAGCCAGCTCTGTCCCTAGCTAGCCGCTTCCAGTTGCGCACACCGAGTGCTTTGATGTCGTCATTCACTTGATTGCGCCACCTGTTACGGGTTCTTCCTCTGCTGCGTACCCCATCAGGGTTGGATTCGAAGACTCGTCGGGCAGGTGCGTTGCTGTCCATACGCTCCACGTGCCCCAGCCATCTCAGCCGCTGTATTTTCAGCTTTTTGACCAGGTCAACGTCGCTGTATAGCCCGTATAGCTCGTCGTTGAATCTTCTCCTCCATACTCCTTCGATACACACCGGACCGAAAATCACACGAAGAATCTTCCTCTCAAAGCACCCTAGCAGATTTTTATCCGAATCTTTCAGTGTCCATGCTTCTGACCCATAAAGCAGGACCGGGATGATTAGGGTCTTGTATAAAGTCTCCTTGGTTCTCTGAGAGAGGGCCTTACTACTTAAATGCCTTCTTAGACCGAAGAAACAGCGGTTGGCAAGAGTAATTCTTCGCTTGATCTCTGCACTGATGTCATTATGCGATGTAATAGTGGAGCCCAGGTAGACAAAGTCCTTGACAACTTCGAAGTTATATCTGTCCATCGTGATATTTTGCCCGAGTCGACGATGTTGAGATTCCTCTCTCGATGACAGCATATACTTCGTCTTGTCCTCATTAACCGCCAATCCCATTCTATCCGCCTCCGATTCAATGCTCGCAAATGCCCCTGCCACAGCTCGCTTCGTTCTGCCGACAATGTCTATGTCATCCGCATATGCAAGCAATTGAACGGACTTTTGATAGATTGTACCGCTGGTGTTGACATGTGCGTTGCGTACAATGGCTTCAAGAACGATGTTGAATAGGTTGCATGATAACGCGTCGCCTTGCCTCAATCCTTTCTCAACATCAAAGGAATCGGTGGTGTTCTTACCAATTTTGACGGAGCAGCGAGATTTCTCCATCGTCATCCTGCACAAGCGGAAGAGTTTGGCAGAGATGCCGAGACTCGACATGGCTCTGTATAATTCGTCCCTTTTCACGCTATCATACGCGACTTTAAAATCGATAAAAAGGTGGTGTGTATCGATCTGGAATTCCCGGGATTTTTCTAAAATCTGTCGGAGTGTGAACATTTGATCGACGGTTGACTTGCCGGGCCTTAAACCGCACTGATAAGGGCCGATCAGATCGTTGACAAAAGGTTTTAAGCGGTCACACAGGATGGCCGACAAGATTTTATAAGCGACGTTTAGGAGACTAATTCCTCTGTAGTTGGTACATTTCAGAACATCTCCCTTTTTATGGATGGGGCACTCTATACCGAGGTTCCATTCATCGGGCATACTTTCCTCCGACCAAATTTTGCAGATGAGCTGGTGTATGCTCCTGGCCAATTCATCTCCCGCTGATTTAAATAGTTCGGCTTGTAAGCCATCCGCACCTGCAGCCTTGTACGACTTAAGTTTGGATATCGCCAGCCGAACTTCGGTTAGGTCGGGTGGACGGAACTCTTGGCCATCATCGTCCAAGTTGAATGGAGCGTTCTGCCTATTAGCGGCAACTTGGCTGTCTTCGCCATTAAGCAGTCTAGAGAAGTGTTCTTTCCAGATCCTCAGCACTGACTGTGTGTCTACTACCATATTCCCACTCTCATCTCGGCAGGCTTCCGTTCTAGCCTTGAATCCTTAAGTGGATCGCTTCACCCTCTGATAAAATTTTCGAACATCTCCCCTACCGCTTTAACCCTCAATAGACTCTACCGCCCGCTTGTCGTGCTCTCTCTTTTTCCTCCTGAGAAGTCGTCGTTCCTCTTTTCGTTTCAGCCCTTAGAGCTCCCGGGCTACTCTCTCAGCAGCTCTTGTTCGAGTCTGCAGCATTGAATAGTAGGCCTCGTCCTTAGCTGCATGCGCTAGCCGGCACTCTTCATCGAACCAGGAGTATCGTTGTATTCGCCTAGTGAAACCCAGCGCATCAGAAGCAGCACTTCTGATGGCTTGTTGACAGTGTTCCCACTGGTCCTCTGCACTTGATGCTGGTGGCGGACCTCCTGAGAGATTAAGAGTTACGTGGTCTGCAAAAGTTCTGGCAGTCTCTTGCGATTTAAGCTTCTCGACATCGAATCTTTTCACAGCATCTGCTCTGCGTTGTCGCGTCATGGATATCCGCATACGTAGTCTAGCTACCACCAGGTAGTGATCCGAGTCAATGTTGGCCCCTCGGAACGTTCGGACGTCCAAGATACTGGAAGCATGTCTCGCGTCTATCGCAACGTGGTCGATTTGGTTGACGGTTACTTGATCACGCGACCGCCAAGTCCCCTTGTGTATATTGAGGTGTGGGAAGTAGGTGCTTGAGATGATGACATTTCGCCCCGCCGCAAAGTCTGCCAGCCTGTGTCCGTTGCCGGAAGTTTCGTCGTGTAGGCTGTGTCCTCCGACTATCGAACCAAAGATGCCCTCCTTTCCGAATCTTGCGTTGAAGTCACCAAGAATGATCTTCACGTCGTACTTCGGGCACATATCATACGTTGTCTCCAAAAGATCGTAGAATGCTTCTTTGGTTGAGTCTTCTCTCCTTTCATGGGGGGCGTGAACACAAATCAGCGAAATGTTCTTAAATTTGCCTTTGATGCGGATTGTGACCAGGCGCTCGCTTACACTCCGGAAGCCCAAGACTTCTTGCCTAAGTCTTCCCCTTATCACAAAACCACAACCAAAGAGCCGCTGACCCTGTTCCTTCAAGCACCCGCCGTAGTAGATGTCACACGTTTTCAGTCTCCGTACGCCCTCTCCATCCCATCGCACTTCCTGGATGGCTGTTACGTCAGCCTTTAGCCTGTCCAGGTTCTCCACTAATTGTTCGGCTGCACGTGTTCTGTATAAGGACAGGACGTTCCACGTGCAGATCCGAAATTCATTGTCCTTGTTTCGTTTGCTGGGGTCGTCAACTTTAAAATCATCCATATCCGAGGCTTGTTGTTGTTTCGGAACAACTTTTTTTTACGTGGTAGGGAAGTTACCCCGACGCACAACCCCCGACCCGGAGGACCAGACCCTTCGTATAACTCCAAGGGTAGGGAGCCGGATAAACCGCTCCTTATAGGCCTGAGCTACAAATATGTCGTAGTAGCCCATATAAGGTGTTCACTAAGTAGTTCAACCTAACTGGAACTGTAGACGCCACCGTTGATTCCATCTAGAGAATTCGTCCGCTGCCGCCTCGATGAAAGGAGAAGTGCCTTAGTGGGAACACTCCTCCCCCCTCTCTCGTTGGCTGTCCCCAACAGCTTTCCACGGGGATTTAAACCCCGTCTCCAGCTGAGGTACTAGACACCCGATGTTCACCACGTGGAGGTGAGAGTAGGAGTTGGTAGACAGAGGTGGGTTTTGAGAAAAACCTGTGAACGCTTGTGTCCTCTTGAATGCACATAACTACCCTTTTGAACAAAACTAGACCTTGCATAGTTAATAAAAATAAAAATTTTATAAGGCCTTATAATATCGCTTTTTCTAGGATATTTAAGAAAATCTCTCATTACAAATCAATAAATAAAAATATGATTTTACACGCTTCATAACATAACCATAACACCCTAAAACAATATTCCATTAATTTCTTTATGTTACCCCTCTTTGTATCAGTTTCACAACTGCCTCCGTACATAATATATAAGTCAATTTAATGTATTGTCTTCTTTGGTCTTCAGAGTTCCACTATATAGAAAAGTTCCTCGATGTTACGCATTGTGATCCGTTTAAATGAATTACATAATATGTGCCAATATCCACAGTTGATCGCTTACACAAACCTCTAGTTCGTTGATGTTTAATTTTTTTTTTTTTTTTTTGTATTAATCATGAACAATAATTAAAACAAGAATTAAGTAATTAAAACGGAATGTTGAAAGTAATAACTAATGAAGAAAAATAAAAGAAATACGATGCCATATTGCAATTTTATGTGGGTTGTTGTAACATTTTCAATAAAAGAATAATTTTCCCACTTGAACAAAAAAAAATAACATTAAAGCTAGAGAAATAATAAAATCAAAAAATAAAGATTTCGTGACTTAAGGTCATCGCATGTGGCACCTTCTATAACTCTTAACTTCACAACACTCATGACATTGATGGTGTCTGTCTGACTGAGTCTGACATGCATTTCGGAAGGTGATAATTGGTCCTTTCACTTAAAGCTAAGCCAAGTTATAATTTAATTTGCCAAAATACCCATCAGCAACCGTGTTAAAATTGACCTTGTACCTTTGGTTGTGAACCCTGAATACCCGTATTAGTTTAAATATGTTTGTTGTTGTTTCTCTTACAGCCATCCAATTACTGGCCATCATTTGATAATGTTGAAATTATCAGGACAATTTTCTGCAATCCATGAATTTTATTTTGAGTTAAACATCTCTTTTCCTCCTCAAGATTGCACAACATTCTTTGACAAAAATACAAAACCGAAAAAAAATTAAACTCTAAGTAAGACAGAGAGTAATTCATTCATGTATTCCCATGGTAGGTGCTAGCTGGCTTGGAAAGACAGCGCAGATATTTTCGCGAGATCTACAGTCATTTTTTGTTGTTGTTTGTATTGTATCTTAAAGCTTTCGGCAAACAAGCATCAAGTCGCTGGTTGTGTTACCTTACCACAGTGGTAATGGTAACTTCTTAAGTTGAAGATATAAGAGTGGCACTAATGGGCCACTCGAAGCGCTCTTTGTAATGCAATGGAATTTGGACTGAGTTCGAGACAGATATATATGTATAGTTTCTTTTTTTTTTTGAGTTTAGTTTGGCGTTAAGCTGTTAGATGTACACGACCACCAATCGCGATGATGGTTTGCTACTTTGAGGGCATACAAGAGTTGCTATTGAACGAAACAAAGAAGTTTTTTTTGGTAAGAAAGAGACTTTTGTTAGTCGTGTCGAGTTGAGTGTGTTTTTGGAATTGCAATGTTTTGAAGTGAAGCAGGTCACGTCAGAAGCTGTTTTATTTATGCTGATTTATTAATTATGTCTTTTAGAGCGGGAATGCGTGGAATAATTTCAGGAATTTGCTAGAAAGAAAAAGAATCTTGGATTGCATTATGGCGATGGGACTAAACATTTTTTTAATAAAATCAATTAATGCTTTTATAATGAAGATTAATTAAATTTTCTCAATATTTTCTCTTATGAAGAATTTAATATTCTTCATATATTAAAAGCGAAATGCAAGTGTTATAAACTTTGTTCATTGGGTGATTGTTCTTGTAGAAATTAATTGTCTTTAAATTCCAATTTTTGTGCACTCTTAGGAATTTTTTTTTTTTTCAAATTTCAATATATTTTATGTGGTCTAAAATTCCTTCAATGGTATCCAGCATACCTACCCTAGCTGCCAAGGAACCACCCCAAACTAGCCTGTTTCATATTTTACTGCATAAATCGCGTACTTTGAAAAGAGTTCGGAACTCGATTTCCCCAAAACCATTTACCACTTATTTGAACCATAAGATGTAAGACTTTGCCTCATAGTTGAGATTGCTTTTTTGCAAAAGATAAAATCTGTGGAACTATGGTCGCTTGCATAGATTAACAGTTTTATTCTGTTTAAAGAACTTATTATTAATTTTATCGGGCAACTCTCTGTTAACTAATGTTAACATTTTTGAAAGTTGCATTTTAAACGCCATTGCAAAGTACCAGAAGTAACTTCATTAAAAGTTTTGACAATTCGCTCGTTGATTTTGTATTAATTTCGCCGATATCGATACGTTTTTTTCTAAGAGTTATATACTGCTCAAGTGATTTAACTTGCATTTTGCTTGTTTACAACTATCCAAAAGTAATAGAAGCCTCACCATGTTAAGCAAATATTAATCCTTATTATAGAATCTATAGGGTAATTAATACTATACACGAAAACGAATACGAATTTTGTCTTCTTTCACACAAGTTTTTGGCTTTTTGTTAATTAATGTCCCATTCTTGATAAGAGATGGTACTTTTTGGGTGTTTTGGGTGTCAAATATTGTTCGCATTTGTTTGTGGTCTTTGAAATAATTGTACAAGAACTGCATGTTAGCTACTGTACGAATACGAGTTTGATAGATGTAATTCAACTTTAGGAGCCAATAATTATTCTTTTAAATTAATGTCCTTAACTGCAGTCCCAATTCCCTTCCACAACCAATTCCAAGATCCAATACTGGACGTAACCCGCTTTTTCAAAAGTTTTTAATTCTGCGCATATAATAATTAAAACTAAATGACATCCAAAACTAAGTTCTTGCGTTTTATAATTTCAGCTACCCGGGGTTTAGACAAGCGAGTAGAACTAGTAGCGTTTATGTGTGTTAGTGTATCTAAACACGAGAGAGACGACTAGCAAGGCAAATAGTATAATATTTTTGCCTGCGAGTAGCCTACCAGTTATCCTGCTAGTGTAGTGTATTGTTTGCATTTTAGTTTTGTTTCCATAGTTTCCATAATTTGTATATTTTTCTGTATGAAATATTTAAAAAAAATCATACTAGTTGACAAATCGCGCAGAGAGCTACTAGTCACACAAAAATCCATAAAACTAATACTATGATACTAATGCTACTAGTTCTACTCGCTTGTCTAAACCCCGGGTTGATATTTGAGTGCAAAAAATAGTGTAACCTAACCAATATGGATTAAAAAAAATATATTAATCTTTCATTGCTTCTGGTTAAAGAAATTAAAGATACAATTTTTGGCAGTGGATATTCCATAATTTAAGCTTCATAGAAAATAACAAAATAAATCTAAAAACATCTTTCTCCCAGTAAATTGGGTTAACGCCCCAAGAAAGAGGAATATTTTTTAACTAATTTAAACCAGGAATACAAATGTGGTGTAGCATACTTTTTTCCGAATCTAAGCTAAATTAAAAAATGGATGGACTACGGGCTCTACCAACACGCCTTTCCAGCCAGCTCTGGCCCTAGCTATAGCCACTTCCAGTTGCGCACACCGAGTTCTCAACTTGTGCGCGCCACTTGTTATGGGTTCTTCCTCTGCTGCGTACACCATCAGTGTTGGATTCGAAGACTCGTCGGGCAGGTTCGTTGCTGTCCATCTCAGCCGCTGTATTTTCAGCTTCTTGACCAGGTCAACGTCGCTGTATAGCCAATATAGCTCGTCGTTGAATCTTCTTCTCCACAGTTCTTCGATACACACCGTACCGAAAATCACACAAAGAATCTTCCTCTCAAAGCACCATAGCAGATTTTCATCGGATTTTTTCAGTGTCCATGCTTCTGCGTTCTACCCAATAGAGCAGGACCGGGATATGACAATGGTCTTGTATAAAATCTCCTTAGTTCTCTGAGAGAGGGCTTTGCTACCTTAATGCCTTCTTAGACCGAAGAAACAGCGGTTGGCAAGAGTAATTCTTCCTTTGATCTCTGCACTGATATCATTTTGCGAGGATATATCATTTTTAGTGGAGCCCAGGTAGACACAGCCCTTAACGATTTCGAAGTTATTTTGCCCGAGTCGATGATGTTGAGATTCCTTTCTCGATGACAGCATATACTTCATCTTGTCCTTATTAACCTCCGATTCAATGCCAGCAAATGCGCACTGGCTTCACAGCTCGCTCCGTTCTGCCGACAATATCTATGTCATGTGCATACGCAAGCAATTGAACGAACTTTTGATAAATGTTACCACCGCGCCGCTGGTGTTGACTTGTGCGTTGCGTACAATTGATTTAATAAGAACGATGTTAAATAGGTTGCATGATAACGCGTCGCCTTGCCTCAATTCTTTCTCAACATCAAAGGAATCGGCGGTGTTCTTACCGATTTTCCCGGCGCAGCGAGATTTCCCTATCAGTATCCTGCACAAGCGGACGAGTGTGGCAGGGATGCTGTATAATTCGTCCCTTTTCACACTATCATACGCGACCTTAAAATATATATATAGAGAGATATAGAGGTGGTGTGTATCGATCTTGAATTCCTGGGTTTTTTCTAAAATCTGTGGGAGTGTGAACATTTGATCGAGGGTTGACTTGCCTGGCCTAAGATCACACTGATAGGGGCCCATCTATAGTCACACAGGATAGCCGACAAGATTTAATAAGCGTTGTTTAGGAGACTAATTCCTCTGTAATTTGTGCATTTCAGAGCATCTCCTGTTTTGGTGGATGGGGCACACTATACCGAGGATCCATTGATCAGGCATACTTTCATCGGACCAAATTCTTCAGACGAGTTGGTGTATGCTCCTAACCAATTCATCTCCCGCTGATTTAAAAAGTTCAGCTGGTAATACATCCGCACCAAAAGCCTTGTACGACTTAAGTATGGATAGCGCCAGCCGCACTTCGGTTAAGTCGGGTGGACAGAACTGTTGGCCATCATCGTCCTAGTTGAATGGAGTGTCTTCGCAGTTAATCAGTCTAGAAAAGTGCTTTTTTCAAGATCCTCAGCACTGACTGTGTCTATCTAATACCATATTTCCACTATCATCTCGGCAGGCTTCTGTTTTAGCTCTGCATCCCTGGGTGGATCGTTTTCCCATAACTCTAACCAGAAAGAGATGCATTTAAAATGGTTTCAGAATTTAATTAAATTTAATTGTTAATCTGTAATACTGTTTGTTTTATAAAAAAAATAAACTCCCATCATAAACAATACACCTCTGTCTAAATACAAACTAAATTGTCATTAACACTTCAACAATTCAGAGGAATTTTTTCCGTGCGTATCCATTTTTGGTAAATTGCTTTAAAAAATGGAGCAAATGAATATTACATTGTATGTATATTGTGACTTCAAAAAGAATACAATTCAAGGTATACGACATGGCTGGCGTTGCGACTCATAAAACCAATTAAAACTCAACAGCATTAACTATATCATTTTCAAGTACAAAGATAATCATTAAATTAAAACATTTATAGACCATAATTAAAACCAAAATAAATAAATTAAATTCATTAGAAAAAAAAATACCAACATATACTTGGTAGCTAGCTAGATATCAGATGCAGTCTTGAATTGTGTAACAAATTATTTCGTTCATTTTGTAATATTTTGGTTCCAATAGAGAAGGTTCATACTATGTTCCATGGTCATCACAGCAGCATTGCTTTCCAAATCACAATTAAAATGCAGTTTAACACGAACTATTTGTTAATAACTTATACATTTTGTTCTTTGTTTCTCTCTCCGTCTATACTATATTTTGTTGAGGCACGAAAAAATGATCAATGTTCCTTTAAGTAGGACAAATTTTTTGCCGATTAAAAAACAATGCATTTTTGAACAAATTACTTTACTAAGTTGTAAGTCATGATGTCCAGCCAGTGCTCATTGTTTTATCTAGATATTCCTATAGCTCCACCTGAAAATCGGAGGGAAAAATTCGAGAAAAAACCATGAGTTTCGGCGGTGGAGCCTCAAGTAGACGACATGATTAAAAGGCAAAATAAAATAGATAAAAATCATAAAACAAAGTACTTTTTTAAGGCAAAAAACAATTATAATTATTATTATCTCCAGCGAGTGTCCTACCTTGACAGAGTGATTTTTCTGCAGATCCAATTCAATGGTCTGATTATATCTCTCTCTAACACGGAACTGCAACACAGACCATAAGTAGAATTTGTTACGAAGTATTAATTTACCAACATACAGCATTAATAGATATATGTTGATATGTAATCATAAGAAAATGCAAACAAATAAAATAAAAAAAAACTACCATTTGATTGTGCAAGAGTTGTTTAAATCAACAGTGTGACACATAAATCAGCTGCTAATGGGGGGAATAGTTTGAAAAGCTGCAGCGCTTTATCCAAACGACGAGCAATTAAACATAAGAAATTAATCACACATACTCTTGTACGATTTTTATTAATGTTTTAATTTCATTAAATTATAAAGTAACTTTTTATGATCTTTGATTGTGACGTTAGAAATTATATTCACTTATAAATAAATTATGATTGAAACGAAAGACATGAACAGCAAACTTGATTTAACGAAATTATTTTTCTTATTTATACGTGAGAGCGTTGGATTTTTGTTGTGTTTTTAGTTTTTAAGCTAATGAATTATTTTAATAAATTTTAAATAATTTCTTGCTTTAATCAAAGATGTTTGTCGAAAGAAAAGAAAACCTGGAACACGTTTACTTTCTGAATACAAATATAAAAAATTCAATTCACTTTATTTTAGACACTCATTATGTTCAATGAGAAACATAAAATGAAAAGATATTAAGCATTAAGAAACTACAAAGAAGTATGATAGTACAACAAAATTGTCAGCTTAAATACCGATTATTCAATCAGGAAAAAAAAAACCTGGACATGAATATTTAATTTCTGAGCTTAAGAATTTAAACAAATTCATGCGTACACCATCAGGGTTGGATTCGAATACTCCTCGAGCAGGTGCGTTTTTGTCAATACGCTCTACGTGTCTAAGCCATCTCAGTCGCTGTATTTTTAGATTTTTGACAAGGTTGACGTCGCGTTGCTGTAAAACCCGTAAGGCTCGTCGTTGAATCTTCTCTTCTATAATTCTACACACCGGACCAAAAATAACACGATGAATCTTCCTCTCAAAGCAATCAAGCAGACTTTCATCAGATTTTTGTTAAGTATAGAGATTTGTTCATCAGTCATACCGCCAGAATGTGGAATATGCTTTACCCGGCATTTTTTAACAAAGGTTTGCGCAAGACATATCCTTTCAAGTTTTTCAATGTGGGGTTAAGTTAAACCTTACAAAATTCGTTGAGTTAACTTTGGATTAGCTCAGAAAATGTTAATGATATTTTAGCTTCCGTGTTATTAAGGCATTCCGCATTTATCATCAATTAAGTAACAGCTCCCTGACGTAACTGTAGATAGATCTTTTTTCAGAGTTAACTAACTCGGGCTTAACCCAACACTGAAAAACTGGGCATAAGTAATAAATTCCTCCGCAATAAGTTCTACTTATCACTTTGAATTTATATATGGTTTGTTTAAAATACTTAAAGTGGCTGAAACAACAGATTTTATTAGAATTATTATTATTCAATATAGTAAAAGACATCAAATTGCCATTTAAAAAAAAAACAATAAAATAATAAATTGATGTAACAGGATTTTTCTTATTTACTCTCAACAAGCCCATAACACCTTCTCATAGCCCAAAAGTGTAACATTAATTGATCAATCTACCTCAAACTAGCCCACCATTTATAGAATTCAATCTTGTCCAACTTGTCTTGTCCAAACTTAAAATAATTTCATAACCAAAATGCAATCGAACAAAAAAACATTCAATGAAATAAAAAAGCGTACGAATATCTGCAAGTCAAATGTAAACTAGCGCAGTGAGCGAAAAACTTACCGGAAAATCACAAGGTCATTGATGTACTCAACTCATATAAGAAACTATTTCATCAGACGGATAAACCGCACTTAAAAACGAAAAAGCAATTCGAAGAATCATCAAAGCAGCAACGTCGTCTCCTGATGGTTAACGCTTTCCTTAACGGACCGCAGAGCACGTAGAAAAAATAAAAAAAAAAAAACAAACAAAACAAAAATGTATACAGTTCAAGACTTTTTGTTTGAGATATAAATCTAATAACGTACCTACTGAACCCCTGATGGTAGCCATACTCAGTTGAATTGATGAAGCCAAACGTGTGGCTCATACTGGTGATACAAGTGGTACACTGAAGAAATGCACATATGAAATAAATGACCATTTAGAGCAAGTTAAATAACAACAACAAAAAACGAAGATTATACTCCGAAGATTCAACCAACAGAGGCATAGCTACTTTGTGGTGATGTTAAGCTTTGTTAGTTTATACCCAATGTGCATTTTGGACGAAATACGAAATTGAAAATAAAAATATTTGGTATTTAGGTTACACTCACACACAATGTCCACACCACACAGTTTTAATGTTTTTTCCTGTTTCTTTCGATTGACTCCGTTTTAGTCGTAGAATTGCAAAATGAAGTCGAGGAAGATTGCAACTAATAGTCTCCAGGTGAAAAAGAGGATTTGAACATGTAAACAAAAATGTAAAAAAATATGGGCAAGTGGGAACAAATTAATTCATGAAATATAGATCTTTCTATTTGAAATAGTTCTTTAAAATTTCAAAGTGGAGAGAAATAACTCTTTGGTCATTTTTATGAATGGGATTTTTTTTGCACAGCTTCTTTTCAATTAACCTCAAATTAACTTATAGTTAATAAGTTCAGCTCAAACCCCTGGATGAGATGTTACATACATAATGTTAGCAGTTAGGTACCAATAACGTTTAGTTCATTACATTGGTATTACCTGTGAGCGAATAGTAAAATAAATCACCTTGCTTAAATTTTAAAGTAAATAGGAATAATAATAGTCCAGGCAAATTGGGATAAAATTAAAGCACATGTGGATGTAACATATAGCATCTTATATTTTTATGGGATTCGATCAGAAAATATGTAAACAACAAGAATATAAGGTTGCTCCCGCTCAAAAAGGTGTGCTATTTGCAGGAACAATCAAAACGTACATGAAAGTGCATTATTAACTTCCTGTTTTTTTTTGTTGTTCTCCTATATAACTTTGGAAAAATTCATCTTAGGAAAAAAAAATGCAGACATAATTTGTTTGTTATAAAATTCTTCACAAGATGACATTTATATAAAACTTTCTGGTGTTATATTATTTTTGCTATACACAGCGTTCACGTAAGAAAAAAGCTGTAAAAAACAGAGTGGTTTTGAAGCGCTTAACTGACAGATAAAAAATGGTCCAATTCTACTAAAAATGTGGACTCAGATACTCTAGGGAATTACAAAATGAAATATTGAAACCCTATTAAAATCGGTCTGATAGGTTCGGCATGAGAGGTAATGTTAATAAAGTGCACCGCCAAATGTTTGCATCAATGATGTGGTCAAAGTTAGACATTTAAGCTGGCGCAAAATTTTGTATACATACTTGGAACCCTTAAATATCGTAAAGTATAGTTACAATATTTATTTTATTTTAGTAACTTTTGAAGCGATTTTAAAAGAGGCTTTTTTTAATAAAATAATAATTTGTATTTGTATCCAGAAAAGGCTTCTTTTATTTTGTTTTCTAATAATGTGCTTTTAATAAACAGATTTTGAAAACGTAATTTTTAACTCAAAATTTTGAAAAATAAAATTGAAAAAAAATGTTCAAACTATTTTTTGCAGAGTTTTACTTAATTAAAAGACCAACGAATGAATGAACAAATGGGATTTAAAACATTAATAAACCTAAATTCTTTACAAAATATAGACAAAATGGAAAAATAATCTAAGAAAGATAGGATCGGACCAGGGACAAATAAATTCATGAAATTATATTTCTGGTATCGACGCAGAATTTTATACTCAACAACATATCCAAAGTCCCCCAAAATCCCCGCATTGGCTTTTTGTATAGGCACATTTTAAGAGGTGAAGAGAGATTTGTTGGAATACAATTTAATCATATGACACATGTTCTTAGGGTGCTTTTCAACGCTGATTCTAAAGAGACCAAAACTTAAAAGATACATCTATCCTGTGGAAAGTTAGTGTGATTTTTATGGAATGATCACTTTTTTTTAAAGTACAACAAGTAATATATTACCCAAAACCATTTTAAATTAATGGGATTTTAATGAAATTTGTTATAAATGTTTCATATTGCATGTTTACTAAGAATCAAAAGAGTACCCAAAAATATCTGTAGTGAAAGGGTGTTTTTTTGAGGGCGAGATGTTAGTGCGTCATTATTACCATAACATCTATGAATAAGTTTTGACACTGATAAAATTTGCTAAAAATATGAAATATTCCATGGCTTCCAAGTATCAAAAGAGTCCATTAAAATAACTTGATCCAAAGAGTTTTTTTAGAGAGTTTATGTTTGACCTGTCCTATACGGAGCCAAATGTTAGCTCTTACGAAAAATTGTATTTTCGTGTTATCGAGATAGTACATATGTCATATGATGTATGATTTAAAGGTATTTTTAAGGCCGAATGTAATAAAAGAAAAACCAATATGATACAAGCACCCTAAAAAAAGTCAGATTAATATTGAAACAGAAATTACTGGTTTTTCCGTTAAGCAGGTCAAACATTACACCCCAAAAACACACTTGGACCTTAGATATTTGTACGGACTCTTTTGATCCTTGGGTGCCAATATAAATTTAATATTTTTAACAAAGTTCATAAGTGTCAGAATTTGTTCATGGATTTTATGATAATAATCACTGACTTGCATCTCTCCGTCAAAAAACACCCCTTAGGCAAAAATATTTTTGGGGACTCTTTTGTTTCTTGGTAAGCATGCCAAATAAAACATTCATACTAAATTTCATTAATATCCCATTATTTTAAAATGGTTTTGGGTAGTATATTACTTGTTGTACTTTAAAAAAAAGTAATCATTCCATAAAAATGAGATTAACTTCCCACAGGATACATGTATCTTATCAGTTGTGGTCTATTTAGAATCAACGTTGAAAAGCACCCTAAAAATATGTGTCATATGATTAGATTGTATTACAAAAAATTTTTCAGCTTGAAAAACTCCCGCCTCCCTCCCCTCTCCGCCTCTTAAAATGCGTCTACATATAAAGTCAAGTCAGGGATTTTGGAGGACTTAGGATATGTTGTTGAGGATAAAATTCTGCTGCGATACCAGCAATAAAATTTCATGAATGAATTTGTCCCCGGTTGCCCATATTAAATTTCCTATCTTTCCAAGACTAGAAATATAATTGAAAATTATTTTAAGATAATAAAATTTTCATTTTAATTGCTAAAACAAGAGAATTTTAAGAAAACAATTTGTTCGTCGCGAATAGCCGCAATTCGTTACGACCAATTTATTTTCTCAAATTTCTCATATGTAGGTAAGCAAATAAAAATTCAGATTTTATAATTTTAGAATTAATCTTAAATTGAATTCTACCAATTTGACTAGATTTTGTGAAATATTATATTAATTAGTGGGGCCTAACGTGAGCCAGACACTTAAAATATGTCAAACTAATGGTGCCATTTATGTTGTAGTTTTAAAGCTAATATTTATATGTTTTATGGGCAACTGTTTAAAAATAGTTCCCCATCAGCTATACATCTACAGTGGGGCGTATTCATCAGCCAGACATTTAAAACAGCTAAAGTAAGCGAAAAAATCACGATTTAGTAACAAAAATTATTATTTTGACAGGTTTACAGTGATGTAATGCCCCGCTGCAGGTGTGTTGCTGATAAGAAAATATTGTAGAATATTTGCCCAAAGAAAAAACAAAATCTTGATTTGATTCTGTTATGTAAATGGCACGATTAGTTCGACAGATTTGAAGTGTCTGCCTCACGTTAGGTCACACTGTAGATGTCTGGCAAGTGTCAAATAAATTAAATGACACCATCCCCTAACACGTATCAAAAATTCAGCTTTGATAAAAGAACGCAATGTTGCAACATTTGTTCATGCGTGTTGCAAAATGTTGTGCCTTTTTACGCAAGTCCGCATTGCAAGGACCGTGCGCGGAGGGCCAACATTGGCAATGCGCATGAACAGTCCCAAAAAGTTGTGTTTGTCGGTTGCAGCAACTGAACGCACCCCAAACCCAGTATTATTATAAATACTGGGTTGTGGATCGTGCTTTTAGTTGGTGGAACCTAACCAACTTCGCTTCATATACTTCCTTGTGAGCAAAACCTAGATCATTCCATTCTTGCATTTGGCCCCTTCGGCAACTAAATTTTTTTTCTTCTTAAAATTAAACGATGTGTTCTTAAAATTAATTTACAATCCCTTAAAATATATTAAATCTAACTTAAAAATAATGTGATTATGTTATTTGAATAACAAAGACCAGAAATCCAAAAAAAAGAACACGAAGTTTTTTTTTGTATACAACGTCGTTGCTGCGCTGTGCTGTGGTGGTTTTCTGGATTGCAGCGCTGTTGCCTTCCCGTATGGGAGTTGCTGCTTGCACCAGGGCATAACTCTTTTGGCCAAATTTTGTGCCAAAACAATATTTGTATGCAACTTTCACACTCGCCACCTCTTAATTGCAACCGGATTGAAGATTCTTAGTATCCATTTGTTCTTAGCTACCATAGTACCTGTTCGCAGAAAAAATCTTAGCTTTGATAAAATGACGTATGTCTGGCGGCCCTGGGCTCTTAGTCTATAAGTACTATACTTTTTTTTTTCAAAATTCATTGCTCTTGTCAATTTTTATTAAAACATGGAAAACCGAGGGGTTCTAGGACTTCTTTTTTTTCAAGATATTAAAAATTAAATGAACCACCTTTTTTAAAGCTAAAAAGAATCCGACTTAATGATCATTTCACCGTTGTTTAGAAAATTGACTCTCCCACCTAAGCAAGGGAACAAAACTCCCTTAAGATGCTTTGCATTGTGTTGACTCAATTTAAATGCACTAGATTTTTGTCACACCATAGGTGAATCACCCTGTATATCTAATAATATACTTAAACAAATTGCACCTCTTAATTTTATTTTGCCGTCATACTTCCTTTTGTGATGTTCTCAATTCATAATAATAACGTATTTATTCTTAGTTATAATATTTACACTTTTTCCGAAAGAATTAAAGGAATAAATTCTTTTCAGTTTTCTTTAGCGTTTTTAGAAGAACTGTATCTCTGTCAAAAACGGTATTGGGATGAATCACAAGGAATTCGAAAGATTAATTTTTTCAGTTTTAGTTTATATTTTTTTTAATTTGAGGGCACTTCAAATGACTTGAATTTATTCTTTTCAAGATTCTTTGAAGACATTATAAAGATTATTTTGTTTGATTCATTGCTAACCCATTGGTAATGGTCAAAGTTATACAAAATTGATTAAGGAACAAACTGTATGGCTAGTTCCTAGGCAAAATGTTATGATGTAAGCTTCATCATTCATCAACATTAAAAAACAAATGTTCGCTTACAGTTTTCTATGCCGAACCGCATAGAACACCCCCCCCCCCTAAAATGCGATCAAAAAGTCTATGTAAGATTTCTTTTAAATCGGTTAACGTTAACATCTGTCACCAAGCAGTCGAAATTTCCGTAGAAAATGATGTTTGGTGTGGTGCAACCATGAAATTGCAATAATTCCAGCCAAATGCAATGGTGGGTAGCCCACTCAGGTGGTTGTTGAACATTCAAACATTCATATGAAAATACACGTTGTTTTTATGGCTTCTTTTTTTGTTTACCATAAAATCGGTAAAAATGTGGTTGTTGGAGAATATTTAAAACTGGCCCTTGTATTAAGTTCCTAAGGAACCATCAAACAAATATTTTGAATTTCTTATCACAAAAACAACGATATTGATATCGAAATAGTTAATTGTATTTTCAGGTAAGAATATTTCAAAAACCTGACCTGGATGATGCAAATTGCACAATTTAATTTTTTTAAGCGAAAAAAAATATGCTATGCAATTTTAAATTACTTAAAATTTCATTCCATTAATTTTCGCCAATAAAGAAAAAACATCAACTTGTTTCCCAATTAAGTACCACCAACTTTTTTGCATTAACTCCCATCAAAGACCAGAAAAAATGCCATTATTTTACAATACTCTATTTATATCACTTTAAAGTGATCTCTTCAATGGAGGTAAACTAAACGAGTAATTTTAGTATAACAAAAATTCATTGCACGTCAGCAATGAGATTTAAACAAACAAAAAAAATAGAGGCATATAATTTATATTCAAATAACGATTTGAACTTAACACACCTCTAACAAGCATTAATTTAGTGTGTTTTATGATCATTCGGCATGCAACTATTGTTGGTTAAATGTAGGTAGCTCTTCTTGTGATGCAAACAATTGCACTATCTTAGATTTTTTGTCATCATTATGTCAAATTTTCTTATCGTTTCGTAGATCTTTGTTGTTGCTATATAAAAAAAATCACTATTTATAGAGTTTGTATTTAGGTGAGTATATGTTTGGCAAAAAAACAACAATGGGATTTTGTTTATAAAAATGTTGTAATAGGCAAAAACTATACGAAAAGTACAAAGTCTGGAGTTACATTTTAGTCAAATTAGTATCTATGTTAAAGCATTTTTAGTATAAAACTATACATGGGTTAGAATATGATGGATTCAAATTTAGAAAATTTTATAAAATTGCTTAAAAATCAGAAAAATTGAAAAATATACCTAACCATAGGGCTGTTCAAAAATTTGCGTCTCTGACTTCATCAACAATACAATCAAAACCTTTTCTTTTGCATTTAAAAACCCATATCTTAAATTTAGCCATTTCCTGACCATCAGCAGTTTTCTATATGTTCCTGATTTAGTAGGCCATTTTATAGTCACCTTTATAGATTTAAAACATCAAACTATATTTCAAGGTATCATTAAATATACTTCTTCGCATCCATAAAATTGAACGCCCTCACAATTTATTTTACAAATCAATAAATCTTGTGTCCATCAATTTTGCTTTTCACTCTGCTAATAAATACAATTTTGTACCCAACAAAATGAAGTTATCTTTTATAATGCATAACTTGAGTGATTTTAAATAATAACTTTTTAAAATAATTAAATTGTTGGACTTTGCAATTGATTCAAAAGCAAATTACAAGGTAATTGAATTAAAAAAAAAGTAAATCCAATCGACCAAAACCTATAATAAACCAATTTGTTAAGTTATTTCTTCTTTTATTTTTTCTTAAACTAATCAAAACCACAGTGCGGTGTGTTAAATGAATTAATTTCATGGGCACGGGATAGTGATAAAAATGTTAATTTATGTTAATTAAGTTAATTAAGTTAAAAATTTTATTGTTAGGGTTTGCGTGAATGTTTATTTCATATTGATTTATTGGGTTTATTTTTTGGGATATTTTAAGATTGCTTTAAAAGGTTCAAAACAAGTGGTGATTATTTTTTATGGTTTTTTGTTTGGATTTGTTGCATTTTTATTTTGAGGAAATATAACAAAAAAAAAACAAATATACAAAATATATACAAAACCTATGCAATAATAACGGAAAATCATAACATTTAACGAGAACTGGTCAAATCTTAAAGATGTAGGTAGTATTTGTAAAAGCCTGTGAATACTCGTATAATTTTTTTTTTTCACTTTAAATAAATGAAGGTCATTATTACCAATTGCTTTGGCATCTTGTAATTTTAATTTATTTCGATCGTTAAAATGAAACTTGTTAACACAACATAATTGCATTGCATGCAATTGCATTGCAAAGTGTAGCTTGGGGAAAATTTACGATTTCATGAAATTACATTGAAATTATATGGTTTAATGGTTTTATTGTTTCAATTGGCAACTAAGTCATACAAAATGAAAATATTAACAATTAAGTTACTGGTGATCCTTTTTAATTATAGAGACAAGTGGGCGTATAATTAGCATTTTAAGTTTAAGTCCAGTTATTAACGACGGATGCTGGATTTTGGTACACAACCTACTCATATAAAAGAAACTGTACAAATTTGACATCGATGTAAGTGCCATTCACAATTTTAGACGGTGGCCTAAGGCCTCTAAAAATGTTTTTCTAAAACTCCCTTACGATCACTTAAAACAAATTTCAAGATTTAGCTTTTGGCTTATAAAAATATAATTTATAACATTTTTCCTACAACAACATTTGTTACGACTTTTTTTTATAAAAATAATCCTTTTCGAAATAATTTAATGAATATAGTAACTGGGAAAATAGTTAATAAAATAATTAATAGTAACTGGGTAAATAATTAATAAAACCAACAACTTTGATGATTTTAAAAGAAGCGGAGCACAACACAGTAGGTAGCACCCAAAAATTGCACATGTCTTAATGAGCATGTGTTCTATTTAGGGATTCTCAAAATGAATCGTCAAAACTTAAACTAAGTCTATAAGGAATCATAATAAATAAATAATGGAAATAATAAAAACAAATAATGAATGGTAAAAATTTCGTTTTCATTTTATTGGGTAAAAGTAACAAAATACATTCCTTTGGAAAATTTTTCGAAAAAAGGTCAAGCCAAAAATGTAAGCTAACAAAATTCTACACAAAAAAGATAGTAACACTTCTTTTGGAGCACCTGATTTTGAAGAAAAAAAAAACACATGAAAATATCGTACGTGCCAATGCAGTAATTGCACACATTGCGAAAAATATGTTGCAGTAAAAAAATGTATTTTGATATTTTTTTATTCTTATTCCGTTAACGAAAAAATAATACAAACAAATTAATAAAAAAAAAATAAAAAAACATAATTTTTTCTTTGATTTTATTTTTTCGGAAAATAAGATTACTTATACAAATTTCAATTGCAATATTTGTTGCATAACTAAGAAGTACTGAATCGCGAAATAATGATAAAATCAACCAAGTCAATGACGAGATATGAGGAAATATACCTAAACAAGTATAAAAAATAAGGCAATTCAAAAAAACCCATATTTTTATTCCCATCATTATTCGTATTTTTTTGATCAATGGATATCGCAATAGCGCGAAAAAGATCACACAGGCATATTCCGGGAATCTATTTGAATTTAACAGTGCTTCCCAAGTGCGAAAAGTTTAAATACCTTGGATCAATGATCAATAACGAAGGATCTTGTGATGACGACATCAAACATCGTGTAAGCGTAGGGTGGATGAAGTGACGGGAAAACACTACCCCTAAGGGGGCAGTTATAGCTATCATTGAAAATATTAATTGTCAATTTTGAGAGATTTTGAAGAAAAAATAAATGATTATTTTGATGCCAAAGTAAAGCTAATTGACTTAATAATTATTTCTAGGTAGGTACAACAAAATTTAATTTGGCACAACTTTTCTCATAAAATGACCTTTCGAAGGGTCTCAAAATCAACAGCTTACTTTTTCAATGATGGTTTCAATGATAGCTATCACTGGCCGCTAAGCTGAAATTAACGCTCTACACGGCAATTGTTCGTGCAGCGCTTACATACGGTTCACAGCGTTGGACAATGTACAAGAAGTATGAGAGTAAATTGACGGCAGCTGAAATGAAGATGCTTCGCATGACAGAAGGAATAACAAAGCGTGATCGAATAAGAAGCAAGAGAATCCGAGGAAGCCTACACGTCAAAAGTACCGTCTTGGACAAAATACAACATGACCAACATAGCTGGTACTGTCATGGACAAACAAGATGCCATGAGAACCCAGCTCAAAAGGCAATAGCACAAGACGTTGCAACACTATCGCGGAAAAAAGGCAGGCACAAAAACTCCTGGATGAAACAAATGCAACGACACCTGCATTTAGTTGGCCTCGAACATAGAACTATCCAAAACTGGGAGGCCAGTTGATTGATATCAAAAACGGCTCTAACAAAAAAAAAATTAGAAAAATAAATTTATAACGGTTATTAACGGTACCTGTATACAACCAACTTATTGGTTTTCAAATTTCTAGTTAACTAATCGCTTTCAATTTTAACAATTTTGCATATAAAAATTTTCGAACAAATTATTTTTGGATTTTTAAAAAAATATTGAAATTTTTTTGGAAAATTCAATATCTTGAAAACGGGCTGATGATTTTTTTTTAATTTTTAAGTAAGCATACCAAATTTTATTTTAAAAAATGTTCAAGATTTTTTATATATAAAAAATTAATTTGAAAAAAAAACGATCTAACGATTTTTTAATTTTTACTTGCGATATATAAAGGGCAAGTTTAGGATTCGTGCAAGAAAAAAATTCGAGATAATAATTTTCCCTCACATTACGATGATAGAGAACGCGAAATTCTGTCTGTCCGTCTGTACTTCGACCTGCAGCCTACACGGCAGAAGCGATTTTCTTTAAACTTTGAACGACTAAGGGTTCTTATGGGATTCCCTAGAGGGGAAATTGATTTTTTTTAGCTTAAAAAATAACGGTACCTGCCATACAACTATATACAAAAAATTTTTTATTTCAAAAACGGCTCTAACGATTTTGAAAAAAAAAATTACGACCTACTATAATTACTACAAGTTCAAGTTGTTAGCTACAAGAGCAAGTTTGTGCGATCCAGTCGTGCCCATTTTATTTTATTTTTGCCAAGACCGTATAAGACATTTAGCATCTCATTTTTGTCATATTCATAGCAAATTAGGACTTTCACATTTATTTGTTTGAATGTCTTAAAATTGAGGTGCTAAAATACATAATATAAAACCTTGAAAAATCTTTAAAAAAAATATGGATAATATCTATGGCTGACCAATAATTGACACTAGCTGACCTTTTTTGACCAATTACTGAACATTTTAGATGGCATACTTCTTTTCTCATCATAAATGTGGTGCTAAATGTCTTATTATGTGAGTTCGAAAGAAACTTTCATTAACAAAAAAAAGATACATAGACCAATTCCTGAAACTAGATGGCCTTTTATGACGGTTTGTTGGCCTAATATAATATGATGTTTTAAGATCCCCAGAGCCTCAGTTTTTGTTAACTTTTCCTGCTTAAATTTTTTATAAGATTTTTTTATCCATGAGACCAAATCTCAAATTTGGCCTTATTTCGCTTTGAAAATGGAAATAAGGCCAAATTTGCTTTATTTCTATTTCCAAAACGAAATAAGTACCAAATATCATTTGGAAACAAGACCAAATTTGTTTTTACGAAAACATTCAATGATAACAGAAGGTTTGAAAGCAGACCAACTGACGACATAGGCGCGACCGACGCACAGTGTGAAATTTTCCAATCCAGCAGAACTTAAGTCAAGAAAAAAAGTTGAACTGTCGAGTACAAACCCGATTTTTATCAGTTCTTAACATAACGGTTGATTCATTTTAGGTAGTAAAAGCTTCATGTTTCCATTATATTTTGTACAGCCATACAAATATTTTTATTTTAGAAAAAAAAGGAATAGTTTGAATGTTTTTGAAGTTTGGCACCCAACTCTAATTAAGGAAAAGTTTCAAAAAGTCATCAGATCCACTGCTTTCGTTAAGATCAAGGTTTTCAAGAACTAAATGTCATGATCTTCCTGAAGAAACAATTTCAAACTGACTGTATTTCAAATTATTTTCAATGATGAATTTATTTTGTATTTAATAAATTTGCTTTACCTAATTTATTTTTAGTTAAAATAAAATTAAAAAGAATTATTTAATTTAATTTAATCTGATATATATATATAAATCATTTCCACGAAAACAAATTAAAAAAAAGATATTATTTAAATTAAGACTTAAGTTCCGATAGAATCTGAAAATTTTACACTGTGCGACGGAGGCGCGTGAGCGGGACAGAGGACCCAAAAAGGCAGTTAAAATCCTTGAACCCGCGAAGCTGGCCAACCAAAGTACTGTTTAGTTCAAAAACTTTGAAGCATGGACGCCTGCTAGTTCCCAAAAAAAAAGGAATTAAACCCCATATGGCAGGCACCTATGTTGTCAGTCGCTCTACTTTCAAAGTGTTTATACTAAACAGTGATTTGGGTAAAAGTCTTTATGAATCATATATGTATACATACATGAAGTGTTGGTCTTAATGTCAATTCTCAAAAGCACAAACACCTGCTGGTCTTATTCCTTTTTGTGGTGGAATTAACCCACGCGGGTTCTTTTTTGGGAAATTACAACCGCGGCGGCTAGTTCCGTGGGCGTTTATGCACTGTACCGAATGAAAATGACATAACGGCAATTTGTTTTGCAGTTTTCTGAAAAACAAAAAAATTAAAACGAAATAAAGCCAAATTGGCCTTATTTCGTTTTCTAAAGCAAAATAAAGCCAAAACTAAAATTTGACGTAATTTCCATATTAAATGCGAAACAAGGCCAAATATTTGATCTTCGGCTTTATTTCGTTGGGCCTTATTTCATGTCACCGAATATCTTTTTTCTCACAAAAAGTTTTTTTTTTTCAGTTAAATTTTCGAATCCAGTGGGACCGTTTTCTCAGAAATGCTTGAGTTTTTAACAAAGGTTTTTAACAAACTTAAATTAATAATAAAAACCCTTAAATGCAATTTTATATAAGACCCTTTTTAGATTGGGAAGATTGAGTACAGGGTCTAAGTTAAACAAATATGTAGATTAAATAAAGGAATTATTATCCCAAAAAGTGGAACACTTAAAAGACTAAAGCTCATTCATACAATTTCTTTATATTTTGCAAATCAAAAGAAAACATAATTTGTATCCATATTGTACGGATAAAAATCTCACTGTGTGTGTATATATGTACTTTTAGCGACCATTTAGGGTTAAACTGATTCCTCGACACACCAAATTGAGGAACATAAGTTGTTCACCCATTAGCTTGCAGAATTTACTGTTTTATTAAGGTTGTATAACAAAAATGTATGTATAGCTAAATCAAACACACGAGAAAAGTGGGCGTGGCAGTGAGCGGATATTAATAAAAAAAAATTCGAAATTTTTATTTTGCTTAAAAGAATAGTATGTGAACATTTTATCAAAATCTTTAGAGCCGTTTCCGAGAAACCGAAAAGCATGAAAAGTGGGCGTGGTTGTGGGCGGATATCACTAAAATTATTTTTCGATTTTTAGTCTTAGTCATATAAATAGACTCTGAAAATTTCATTCGAATCGTTTCAGTAGTTTTCGAGAAAACCAGCCATTTCAGTGAATTCCATGAATCAAATAAAAATTAAGAGGGGCGTGGCAGTGGGTGGATTTTACTCAAAGTATTTTTGTAATTTTTTTCTTCTTTATAAGAACAAACTGTGAAAATTTCATCCAAATCGTAGGAGCCGTTTCCCATATACACAATTTTAACTCATTTAAAGTAATAAGATACGTCAAACTGGATCCGGATCTGGATCCGATGATCCGACACTATCCGGATCTCGGATCCAAGTTTTGGATCCGGATATCCGGATATTTCGGATATAGGATCCTGGATCCGGATCTGATTCGCATTTTCGGTTCCGATCCGGATATCCGGATAGTTTGAGGATCCGGATTTGATTTTAAGCTCTACTTTTAACCACCATTAGCTTGGTATCTTACTTCAGATGCGGAATCGAATTGAGAAAATTAAATGACATACAAAAAAAACAGCCCAAACGAAAGTACGAGTCAACATTCGAGACATCAAAAATTCAGACAGTCCTTTCCCTTTCATTGTCAAGTTGGTTAATGTGAGTCAAATCCCAACTTAAACGCATGCAACGCATTGAGTTGAAAACTCTGAACCTCAAGCTGTTTGCCAATTACCAAACAGTATAATTCATCCTGACGTGCACAAACAAACAAAATGAAAAAAAAACCCGTCACTAGAGAGAGGCACTACTTGGGGCACCTGTTGGTTTCTTTATAAATCGAAAAGGGTGGATTTATGATGTCACGCTATAGGCGGAAGGACTTTGTACCCTCTGGAGCTAAGCTGCCAATGGGTTTTGTAATCCGTTGCGTCGTCGGTCGGCACTCAATCTGAGACTAAAACTATTCGTGAAAGTTGCTCATATGGGTAAATATTTCAAAATATGCTTCCTAGATTTTTCGTAAGGTCTATCAGTGAGTGCAAATATAAAATAAAAATAAATAATAATTCATAAAAAAAGATACAGCCCCAGCAAGCGAGTTGAGAAATTGGAATAGGTATGTGGTTTAAATTGCAAAGCGTGTGATGGAAGAAATTCAATCCACGGAAATATGAGTTCTTTGGTTTTGGGTATAGTTTATTCAACTTCATATAGTTTATACAACCATCAGTGCGATGCTGATTTATTTATGTGGTGAAAATTGAGAAAGATAGGATTTTATAATAAATATGGCAAAAATGAGGAAACAATGAAATTTGAGAGTGAGATATTAGCGATGATATAAAATTAATAGACCGTTTTTGATTGCAGTTTTATTTGTATTGCATTGCTTTTAAAGTTTTGTGAAATAAATGAATCAAGTTTGATGATGGTTTAAACTGGAATTGGATCAGGATTAATTAATTTTTTTTTTCTTTGGAACAAGTTCCTTGCGGAAAAAAAACACACAAAATAAAAAACTGGAATGCAAATATTTTATATTTCCTCAAAATAAAACTGTTTCAACAGAAATTAAAACGCTTTCAGTATAGATTACCTAATTATTTTGTTTATAAACGAAAAATCCAACAAATATTATTTCCTTGAACCAGTCGAAGAGGAAGACACATTTCATGAGGTTGATTTTGGTATCGATAACCTACTGCCTTCCTCTAGTTTGCTTTTGGTTGAGTCATTTGTTTTTTTTTTTTTAACTACTTAACACACACAAAACGAGTACATACAAGATTTGATAGGCGTTAGTTGAGTTTAGTGGGGAATTCAATAATTTAGAATTGTATAATTACTTTTTCGAAAGGAAAAATGTGGATCATGGAGACTTTATTACTAGTTATTGATTTGAATTAATTGGGGGATTAACTTCGATTTTTTCCAAACAAAATAATAACAAATAGTAGGGGCTGAATCACAAGATTTATACAAGGTGGGACTATGCATTTAGTTGTTGCTCAAAGATGTCAAACAATACTTGCTGTATTCGCCCTACAACTCTTGATCTCCATAGCTTGTCTTTAATTTTTCAAATTGTTGCCAAAATAATATATTGAACAATCTTAAACGTAGTTTTAACTGGGCTAAATGAGGGAGTTTCGTTGCAAAATTTCCAAATAAGATCCGAAATTTCCTCATTTCCCATACAAATTCTCGTTTCCAAATGAGCTAATTTAAACCAAATTTGCACGAAATACGATCGGAAATTAGGTGAATGCATCCAGCGTGAACTAGTTTCAAAAGCTCTGAAAAGCTTTTGTATGAAAATATCAAAACACAATACTCAACAACATAAAACAGAAAGAGAAAACTACCAAAATAAACGTTTAACTGCCATTCCAACTTCAAAATGAAATGAGATTTCAAACGAAATTAGCTAATTTGATAATGAAAACACTTTTTTGGTAATTTTCGAAATTACATCATTTCGGCTATAATGAAAACGTAGTATTAGACAATAAATGTTCTCTCTGAAGAATCCAAAGAAATACGAGTTGGAATTTTCGGAAAAGTTCAAGAGTTCAAATTTTAACGTCAATAAATATTTACAACAGCAGTAAACGCAACAGTAAAATGAAACATGAATTAGGAGCTTTAGGAACGGGAATACCCGTAACGGGAGTAAGGGAAAAGATAACTAATTGCGGTGTGTGGTAACATTTTGAATTCCCTTATAATAATTAATTTTGAAAGCTAAAAAGTGGCGGAGTTAGATATGTAAAGTTATTTTTTAATGCTTAAACCTTTAGGACCAAATAAATGCCTGTTACAGTTTTTTCTTGATGTGATGAAGTTAAGATGGTAGGCGAACAAATTGGGTGCCGCAATTCTGTGTTTGTCTGTCATCTGTCTGTATTAACCTCCACCTGAAGCATACGCCGATGAATCGATTTTCTTTAAATTATGGTTTAAGGGAAGGTACCTGCCAAAATAAAATACAAACCAATTTTCTCAAAAAGGGTTCTAAGGATTTTGCTCAAGCTGTGTACTAGTGAATTTATTGTGTATATTTTGGAAAGAAAACATAATATTTTTTTTTTAATTCGGAAAACGGTTCAATGAATTTTTTGAAATTTTGTTTTAAAGTTCATATAATTGTCGTTATAAAGTTTTGTTGGAAAGTGTTTAACAAATTCTATAAATATAATAAATATATAGTTTGTTCCGAAACAACAACAAGCCTCGGATATGGATGATCTTAAAGTTGACGACCCCAGCAAACGCAACACACAATGAAACAATGAATTTCGGATCTGCACGTGGAACGTCCTGTCCTTATACAGAACACATGCAGCCGAACAATTAGTGGAGAACCTGGACAGGCTAAAGGCTGACGTAACAGCCATCCAGGAAGTGCGATGGGATGGAGAGGGCATACGGAGACTGAAATCGTGTGACATCTACTACGGTGGGTGCTTGAAGGAACAGGGTCAGCGGCTCTTTGGTTGTGGTATTGTGCGATAAGAGGAAGACTTAGGCAAGAAGTCTTGGGCTTCCAAAGTGTAAGCGAGCGCCTAGTCACAATCCGCATCAAAGGCAAATTTAGGAACATTACGCTGATCTGTGTTCACGCGCCCCATGAAAGGAGAGATGACTCAACCAAAGAAGCATTCTACGATCTCCTGGAGCCAACGTATGATATGTGCCCGAAGTGGGACGTGAAGATCATTCTTGGTGACTTCAACGAAAGATTCGGAATGGAGGGCATCTTTGGTTCGATAGTCGGAGGACACAGCTTACACGACAAAACTTCCGGCAACGGACACAGGCTGGCAGACTTTGCGGCGGGCGAAATGTCATCATCTCAAGCACCTACTTCCCACACCTCAATATACACAAGGGAACTTGGCGGTCGCGTGATCAACTAACCGTCAACCAAGTCGACCACGTTGCGATAGATGCGAGACATGCTTCCAGTATATTGGACGTCCTAACGTTCCGATGGGCCAACATTGACTCGGATCACAACCTGGTGGTAGCTAGATTACGTATGCGGATATCCATGACGCGACAACGCAGAGCAGATGCTGTGAAAAGATTCGATGTCGAGAAGCTTAAATCGCACGAGACCGCCAGAACTTTTGCAGACCACGTAACTCTTAATCTCTCAGGAGGTTCGCCACCAGCATCAAGTGCAGAGGACTAATGGAAACACTTTCAACAAGCCATCAGAAGTGCCGCTTCTGATGTGCTGGGTTTCACTAGGCGAATACAACGAAACCCCTGGTTTGATGAAGAGTGCCGGCTAGCGCATGCAGCTAAGGACGAGGCCTACTATTCAATGCTGCAGACTCGAACAAGAGCTGCTGAGAGAGTAGCCCGGGAGCTCTAAGGGCTGAAACGAAAAGAGGAACGACGACTTCTCAGGAGGAAAAAGAGAGAGCACGACAAGGGGGCGGTAGAGTCTATTGAGGGTTAAAGCGGTAGGAGAGATGTTCGAAAATTTTATCAGTTGGTTAAGCGATCCACCCAAAGATACAAGGCAAGAACGGAAGCCTGCCGAGATGAGAGTGGGAAAATGGTAGTAGACACACAGTCAGTGCTGAGGATCTGGAAAGAACACTTCTCTAGAATGCTTAATGGCGAAGACAGCCAAGATGCCGCTAATAGGCAGAACGCTCCATTCAACTTGGACGTTGATGGCCAAGAGTTCCGTCCACCCGACATAACCGAAGTGCGGCTGGCGATATCTAAACTAAGGTCGTACAAGGCTGCTGGTGCGGATGGCTTACAAGCCGAACTATTTAAATCAGCGGGAGATGAATTGCCTAGGAGCTCATCTGCAAAATTTGGTCAGATGAAAGTATGCCCGCTACTCTGTGTGACCGCTTTAAACCTTTTGTCAACGATCTGATCGGCCCCTATCAGTGTGGTTTTAGGCCAGGCAAGTCAACCGTCGATCAAATGTTCACACTCCGACAGATTTAAGAAAAATCCCGGGAATTCCAGATCGATACACACCACCTTTTTATCGATTTTAAAGTCACGTATGATAGTGCGAAAAGGAACGAATTATACAGAGCCATGTCGAGTCTCGGCATCCCTGCCAAACTCGTCCGCCTGTGCAGGATGACGATGGAGAAATTTCGCTGCTCCGTCAAAATTGGTAAGAACACCACCGATTCCTGTGATGTTAAGAAAGGATTGAGGCAAGGCGACGCGTTATCATGCAACCTCTCCAACATCGTTCTTAAAGCCATTGTACGCAACGCACATGTTAACACCAGCGGTACAATCTTTCAAAAGTTCGTTCAATTGCTTGCATATGCGGATGACATAGACATTGTCGGCAGAACGAAGCAAGCTGTGGCAGGGGCATTTGCGAGCATTGAATCGGAGGCGGCTAAAATCGGATTGGCGGTAAATGAGGACAAGGCGAAGTATAATGCTGTCAACGGGAAGGAATCTCATCATCGTCGACTCGGGCAAAATATCACGATGGACAGATATAACTTCGAAGTTGTCAAGGACTTTGTCTACCTGGGCTCCACTATACATCGCAGAATGACATCAGTGCAGAGATCAAGCGAAGAATTACTCTTGCCAACCGCTGTTTCTTCGGGCTAAGAAGGCATTAAAGTAGTAAGGCCCTCTCTCAGAGAACCAAGGAGACTTTATACAAGACCCTAATCATCCCAGTCCTGCTTTATGGGTCAGAAGCATGGACACTGAAAGATTAGGATACAAATCTGTTAGGGTGTTTTGAGAGGAAGATTCTTCGTGTGATTTTGATTCAACGATGAGCTATACGGGCTATACAGCGACGTTGACCTGGTCAAAAAGCTGAAAATACAGCGGCTGAGATGGCTGGGGCACGTGGAGCGTATGGACAGCAATGCACCTGCCCGACGAGCCTTCGAATCCAACCCCGATGGGGTACGCAGCAGAGGAAGAACCCGTAACGGTGGCGCAAACAAGTGGATGACGACATCAAAGCACTCGGTGTGCGCAACTGGAAGCGGCTAGCTAGGGACAGAGCTGACTGGAGGAGCTTGTTAGTTGAGGCCGAAGCCTTACCTGGGCTGTGAGCGCCATCAAAAGTAAAGTAAGTAATAAATATATAATCTAGCAGCCAAGTTCTGGCAGTACACCCTTTTTACAGGATCAAACTCATGATATTTTCGACCCCCCCCCCCCCCTCCTCCAACTTGAGTACCAATAAAGTCAGAAACTTCAAACTCGCAGCATTTGCTAAACATACCAGGTTCAGGCAACTCACCAAATTTCAATTCTTTAGCGTTAGTGGTTCCAAAGATGTAAAAATGGCAAAAACCGTAAATTACCGACCGACTGACTGACTCACTCACTGATAGATCATCAAAATTATAGATCACTTCCCGACATCGTAGGTTCTTGTTATTTCGTAGAACGCAACGGTAGGCCGGTTTACTTGACAAGTTTTCTTTTATTACCTAATTATTCAATTTTGAAATAAAAACTTGACTAGTAAACCAACTCAATTTAAGTCAGTAAACATTAAATAACCGATTTCTCCGATGATTTTGAGGTTCTTTCATATTAGTAGTAGCCCGTAGCGTAATAGCTAGTGCGTTCGACTGTCACGCTGGAGGTCTGGGCTCGCTTCCCAGCCTCGTCCACCTAAAAACTAAAAAGTTTTTTTTTCAGGGCAACTGCCTCTTGCGAGGAATTGACAAATCCTCCAAGAGTATCACTTGTCACGAAGAAGTGCTTCTCGTCTAGCCGTTTGGATTCGGCATAAAATTGTAGGTCCCTTCCATTCCTGTCGACAGACGCACACAGGAATGGTTGCGAGTTGTTAGTCACTAGGCCCTGGTTCTTCACGAGCCGTTGTCCCACCCGATTTATTTATTTATTTTATTTATATTCATATTACTCTACTTTAAATATTTGATATTTAACATTAATAAACTTAGAACTTGGCGTTTTGTATATAGAAGAACTTGGTTTCTTTTTTAACACTTATGTTTTTGGTATGATTTATTTTTCATTAATGCTTAGGTGGATACTTATTAAAAAAAAAATGGTATACTAAACTATGAGCTCGAAGGATTTGAACCGTGTATTTAAATAACGAATTTTATAGTAATTTATAGGGGACTACTAGGGGAAACCCAGCAGCAGGGAGAAACGAGCTTGAGTCTACGTACCGCATGAAGATGAGGGAAGTTCACCGTAGTGTGCGACGTGATAAGCGTAGCTACATCAACGCATTGGCTACAGAAGCAGAAGAAGCCGCTAGTAGGTGTGACAGTAGGACCGTCTACAGAATTACCAAAGAGCTCACTGGTGTCCAGAGCTCTAAACAACACCTGGTTAAAGACACAAACGGATCCCTGCTAATTTCGGATGAGGACCAGCTCATAAGGTGGAGGGAACACTTTTCTGCGGTTTTAAACCGCGTTTTCGCAAGTGAAGTGAACCCTATTCCCACTGAGCTACCCGAAGTAACAATTTCCCGAATACGCACCGTACCCCCCAGTAAAGAAGAAATTATCACCGCCATCAAAGCACTGAAGAACAACAAAGCGGTTGGACTTGACGGTATTCCTGCAGAGCTCTTAGGAGCAGCCCCAACGACATCGAGCGAGCTACTGCACCCACTTATTAAGAGAGCTTGGGAAGCAGAGAGCTTTCCTGAAGAGTGGAAAAAAGGAATGATTGTCAAGCTCCCAAAGAAAGGAGATCTCACACAGTGCGAAAACTGGAGAGGAATATGCGTTCTGCCTGCAGTAGCCAAGATAATAGCAAGGATAATATTGGACCGAATTAAAGACCACCTCGAAGACACACTCGACGCCGAACAAGCAGGTTTCCGCACTGGATCTTCCTGTGTTGATCACATCAACACCTTGAGGATCATCATCGAACAGTGCGTTGAATATCGATCACCACTTCACCTGCTGTTCATCGATTTTGAAAAGGCGTTCGACAGTGTCAATAGAGAATTTATTTGGCTTGCTTTGCACAGGAGGGGCATCCCAGATAAATTGATTGCTATTATCAAGGCTACATATGATGGATCCAGGTGTCACGTTTTGCACAAAGGTAGGCTGTCAGAGGAGTTTGAAATCCAAAGTGGAGTTAGGCAAGGCTGTATACTGTCACCAATACTGTTCCTGTTGGTGATAAGTGACGTACTGCACGCAGCTTTGTCAAATGGAAATGGAGGAATTCAGTGGACTCTGCAATCTCACCTCAAACATCTGGACTACGCGGACGACGTATGCTTACTCTCTCATAGGATCATGGATCTCCATCAAATGACAACAAGGGTGGAGAGAGAAGCAGAAATCGTAGGGCTTAAGATCAACTCGGCAAAAACTAAAAGGATCAGCCTTGGAACTTCCTCATCAATCCAAGTAAATATTTCTGGACAACCGGTAGAGATGGTAGAGGATTTCCAATATCTTGGGAGTATTATCTCTACGGGTGGCGGAACTGAACTGGACGTAAACAGCCGAATCAGAAAAGCAAAGGCTGCGTTCGGAATGCTGTCCAAAATATGGAGAAACAACTCTTTTAGCTTAAAGACCAAGCTACGACTGTTCCGCTCCAATGTTGAATCCGTTCTGCTTTACGGCTGCAGCACTTGGAAAGTCACTGAAATTGTCACTAGGAAGCTGCAAACCTTCGTTAATAGATGTCTACGAAACATCTTGAGGATTTTCTGGCCCAACCGTATCTCCAATGCCGAACTTCATGCGAGAACGGGTCAGGAGCCCATAGACTCCATTATACGAAGAAGAAAGTGGCAGTGGATTGGCCATACGCTTCGAAAAGGCGATCGGTGCATTGCATCTCAAGCAATGCAGTGGAACCCGCTCACACAGGAGGGAAGACAAGTGGGCCGGCCTAGAAGTACATGGCGAAGAACGGTCGAACAGGAATCGGCACGACTGGGGAAAAGTTGGAGAGAGCTGAAATATATTTCAAGAAATCGTACACGATGGCGCGTAGGTGTAGTGGAGGCCCTATGTCCCGTAAGGGAAACATCACGGACGTAATAGGTCCGAGGACCTAAAGTAAGTACTAGGGGAAAAATAAATGTTTTCTCAACAGAATGATACCACTCAGGCGATTCATTTTCTAAATTCGCATTGCGACGGTTTCGAACGTAAGTCATAAACTTATTTGACAAAAATAAACTCTAGCCCCAAAAAATGTGTTTAATCTTAAATCTTGGTGTTTTTAAGGATTTGGCTAACATCTCGAAAAACTAGCTGCTGTCGTGAATTTTTCGATTTTAAGAATTGATTATTCTAGAAGTCTTAAATTGAACTGTTTTGACTGATATCAAAATAAAAAGAATATATTTGCAATTTTCAATGGTGCAAGTTTTTGACATCAATTTTCTACATGTGACAGTCATTGAGGTTGAAAAGGGCTAGGAATCACTGTTCTAACAAATATCTAACAAAAGTCCCCTGAAATGACCATATTGTCGTTTTGCATATAGTCACGTTTTATTAAAGAGATATGGAAAGTGCAATTTCAGGATGACACATGCCTTGTATGTAATGAGATAAACACCAATTGGTTTTGGTTTCAGTCTTACAGTGTATCCAGCCTTAACCTGCTTAAACAAGAAGTCATATTTACCATAATGCTTTGGTTTTTACACCCAGCAACTAATTTCAGTTTCAATTTAATTTCATATTGATCAACTTTCACTGCTCCCTCCATTTTTCTTATCTGAAAGTATAAAGTCCAGATAAATTAAAATTCGGGCAATATTTAATATTAATAATCTGCATTCAGCGGTACTATTAAAAGTCGTGAAATATGTAATTTCAATGAGTGTGTATACCCTTTGACACACAGAAAATATAGATTTGTCAATGGTGAGAATAGCAATTAAAGAATAACAATTAAAGGACCTTCCTAGGAAAATAAAGATCCCAAGACACACTTACTTTACTTTAGATGGCGCTTAAAGCCTAGGATGGACTTCGGCTTGTTGTTGTTTCGGAACAGAGTTTTTTTGCGTGGTATGGAAGGTACCCCGACGCACAACCGCCGACCTAGAGGACCAGACCCTTGTAGTATAACTCCAAGGGTAGGGAGCCGGATAAACCACTCCTTATAGGCTAGAGCTACGAATATGTCGTAGTAGCATATATAAGGTGTTAAGTATTTCAACCTGACTGGATCTGTTGACGCCACCGTTGATTCCATCTGGAGAATTCATCCGTTGCCGTCTTGATGAAAGGAGAAGTGCTTTCCACGGGGACTAAAACCCCATCTCCAGCTGAGGTACTGACACCCGATATTCACCACTAGGAGGTGAGAGTAGGAGTTGGTAGACAGAGGTGGGTTTTGGGAACAACCTGTGGACGCCTGTGTTGTTGAATGCACATAACTACGCTTTTGAACATCTCCTGCAAGAGTCACCCAAAAGTTGAAAACCAACCCACGTTGGTTGCGGATTTTTAGAGAAGGTGGCCAACCCCCAAATAGGGATTTTTGGAAGATTTTCTCTGTACAAAGGTGAGGGTTCTGACTAATATTCAACAAAATGTCAGCTTTTGAAAAATATTGCCTGTGTCCAAATATATGCACATGTCTACATTTGTAATTGAACTGGCCTACATCACAAACTCAAGCACTTTTTTTATACGAAACCAAAAAATGTACCTGTAGGTTAGTTAAGTTTTTTTTTTTTGTTAATGTTAGTTAGTTCAAGAACCCGGGGAACCTGCTCCGATCTTACAATTCAAAAACTGACACTCTCAACTCAATTTTTGTTCAAAAAATTTTAATTGAAAAAAAAAGAAAAAAAAAAATTGTAATAGGTATTATTGTAAAAACGCATAACTCAAGTCAAAAACACTTCAAATGCTTATTAATGTGTATAAATGATCAAAACTGAATAAAGTAGAACCCGCTTACATGCATTATTTTTTCTTAAATTCAAAATAATTAATAAAAATACCTACCTTACCTACTAATAATAGGGGTGTCGCATAAATTTGTCTGTCAGAACAAGCAAGTAACTTTTGTGTTATGTGTAAAGCGAACTATTTTTTTTTTTTTTTTTTTTTCTAAAATCAAACAAGTTATTTAGTGGCTTTGTGGTTATGTGAGTGGTTTAACTTGCTTAAACTGAATTGTTTTGTGTCCCTATGGATGTTTATAATAGAATAGCACAAGTAACTGTCATTGAAAATGTCATAAAATGCAGTTTTACTCGAAAAATTAATGAAAATCCCAGTAAAATCGATTGATTTTAAAGCTGTTTTCGATTAGCCCTACTAGGGTTTACAACGAGACTCCAGCATTAAATAGAGTGGAATTCATGACCAAAACCATACGCAAACTTTCCATAATCCTTACGCACACCAAGTAAATAATTGCCTAGTGAGCAGGTTAAAAATTGAGCAATTTTCACTTGCAATAACTTAATGGCGCAGGGTCAAAAGTCCACAGGCCAAAAGTCCATAAATCAATTGTGAACTTTTGACCCACTCCGATGGGCCAAAAGTCCATACAAAAATCTTGTGGACTTTTGGCCCAATGATTGTAGATTTCTCACCCATTTCAGTGGATCACTTTATCGATAGTTTTCTTTAACAAGACTTATTTGGGTGGCCCGCTTCGCGGGTTTAAGGATTTTAATTCCTTTTTCGGGTCCTCTATCCCGCTCACGCGACTCCGTCGATCCGCTTAGGGTATGCTCAGTCGCCAGGCAGGCGCCTATGTTGTCAGTTGGTGTGCTTTAAGTTTACGAGTAGTGTAGAGAATACAAATTAATTCTTAACAAAATAAATACATAATTCTTAATTGTTCTGCTTTTTTTTTCAATTTTATAAAATGAAATTATTGTGGACTTATGACCCACTTTCTTTCTAAAATTGAGGAATATTGACATTTTTTTGTGGACTTTTGACCCACTTGAGTGGGTCAAATCTCCACAATACAATTGTGGACTTCTGACCCACCCAAGTGGGACAAAAGTCCATTATGGACTTTTGGCCTGTGGACTTTTGACCCTGCGCCTAACATCTATTTCTAACCTTATATACAAACACTCATACATTTGATTTGGTATCCCCCGACCAACGGTAAGGTGCCACACACATCTATACAATTAAGAAAAGGTATCCCCCGATTGATAAAACTATTAATGATAACGAATATTGAAAACAGAGTTAAATTGAACAAGTGGATAATAATAAAAACAATAATAATAATAATGTGATAGTCACTACACATATTTTTAAGTAAAAATAGAAGAAATAGAAATAGAAGGATATTGGCCTTTTCCTTTTTTCCCTTTCAGGATTTACACCTGCATTTGAACAAAATAAAAAACTCTTTACAAAAGTATAAAAGAATCAATTATAAAAATTAAAAAACAAAAAAAATTTAAATCAGATAACCTTAGCGAACTCATCTGCATTACAGATTTTATATCTTTTTTATTATAACCATAACTCAATAAAATGCTCATCAAAACTGTTAAATATTTTGCTTAACCAATCTCAAATTTCCTTAACAACCTATGAGCCATGACTGATCTTTTGATCTTTGAGCTTTAACGATGACCAGCGCATGCATTCATTTACTATGTATATCTACTATAACAATAAAACTTATTAATTTTTGTTATCTGGTATAATAAATTTATTATTTGCATAAATTTGACATTGTGGCTTTATTTCGATTAATAAATCAAAACGATTTTCGAACTTTGATGTCATATTGATTTTATTATTTTATATTGAAAGCTTAGAAGAAAAATCATACAACATTAATTAAGTTTAAGTAGAGTAGTTGAATAAAAACTATTAAGTTAAGTTTAAAATTTCAATTAAAAATAAATAAAACTCAGGGATTTAACCTTAGAACACACTCAAATTTAATTTTTCTCATTTATCCTCAAAAATTATCCAAACTATAATTGTTTTTTTTAAATTAAACACACGAGCATGGGTTAAATTAACAAATTTGCATTAACGTAGACCTATTTCAATGTTTCCCACGCCCATGAATTAATTTTACTAAAAGTAAGTCAATAGCAGCACGTGGGCGCATATTTGTATAACTATGGATGCCAACATAAATGACATAATAAAACTCCAACAGGTAAGGATGACACTTTGTTTGTTTGCCCCAAGAAAAAACAAAACATTCTTAACATTAACACCTAAAACTAAGATAAGATTAACTTTAACCACAAATTAAATTGAAATGTTGCGTAATATGCTAATATACATGCAGAAATACAAACATAGGTATTTAATTAACTATTTTATATTATATTACCATAAGTAAAAGTTAGAACTGGACCAATAATATGAACCAGTATCATATTCTCAGGAAAAAACCAATGGCTTTGCATTTTTTTTATTTTTTTTTTTTGTTTTGTTTTGTTAATTAAATATATTTATATTCAAAATAGTATTTAGAATAAAGATACTTTACCTACCAAATAAATTTCAAAGTGTAGAATACTTCTTCTTCAAGGTAAATAAACTCATTTTGTGGCTTAACAAAAAAAAAATACCATCAAGATTTGGGGAATTTTTTTCCTTTCACACACAAAATTTTGTGAAGTGATGTTTGTCATAAAATCATCATCATCATAGGTGGATTTTTGTTAATAGATTTATCTTATATGAGCTGGTTCTTAATATTATCAATTAATGTTGTCTCAATCTATATCTTGTACATGTCTTTTTTCAGTCAATATAAAGGCCTTGAATAGTGAATTTTTAATAGACGAGATTTGGAGTTGTGCTGATTTAACAAATAAATAGGTAGGTTTAGGTATAAATTAATAAATAAATAATATACATTACGGCTCCCGGAAGTCACTTATCAGATCACCCCCGTTTAGGAAAACAGGCCGTTGCCTTCAAAAGATATATAATATGGGATGTTCGGAAAAAAAATGATGACATCTAAAAAGTCAGTAATTTGTCAAAAAAGGTCAACTAGTTTCAGAAATTGTTCAGCCATAATAGGAACATTTTAATTAATGGTTAAAGTTTTTCAAGGTCATTAGAAATTTGTTGCACCTCATTTATGGGATACTCACGAAAAAAGTATATTGTAATAAATTTGAAGTTTTTTCAAGGCCAATCACGATTTATTGAACCTTATTTTTGGGAAATTCGAACAAAAAGTAAAATTTTAGAAAAAAAAACGGCCTTGAAAAAACATTTTTAAAACATATAGGAGTAAACAATAAACAATAATTAAATGGACAAATTATTTAAAAATAACGGTAATACCTACTTAAAAAGCTATGCCATGTTTTTTAAAGCCAAATAGCTTTTCATTAATTTGTATACATAAAATTATTTCAGCAAACAGTTTTTGAAAAATTGATTTACAAAATCAAACAAATTCAAAAATTTTCAAAAAAATTAAATTCAAAATTATCATTTTTTTGTTTTTAAATTGTACGTAATTAAATAAAATTTTTGATTTCAAAATTCGATGCTCTTATCAGTTTTTCATCAAACATTGAAAACCGAATGGTTCTAGGAATTTTAATTTTTAATATATAACAAAATAAATGATCCTTCTTTCTTTTGAAATTAAGAAGAATCCATCTAAATCAGTGTTTCCCAACGCGGGGCCCACACCCACAGGGCGGCAAAATGATATTTTAGGAGGGGGGCAATTTAAAGTTATGCTGCATTAAAGTTCTCTCCGAAAAATCTATGCTGCTTGTGTTTTCACCCTTAAAGATACATTTCGGAACGTACCCAGGATCTGCTTCTGTATTAATCAATTTTAACAATGGTAACCAAATTCGCTTCAATCAATGACACTTGACTACAAAATCTGAATCAGTTTTTCTCACTTTGATTTTTAACCGAAATGAAAAACCCCAAAGCAACTAAATATGCAAGGAAACTGTTTTATTACCTTTCCATCTTGGTATTTAACTGAATTTGGATTAAGTGCCATAATTAAATTACTGATAACAAAAAAGAAATTGCCTGGCTATAAAAAAACGGGGAGACTTAAGACTGTAGCTGAATTGAATGATGCAAAGGATCAAGCGCAAGGGATTTAAATAATAACAATTACATAACATAAAATGTTACCATTACATAATAATTAAATTATTTCTTAATTGAATTTTAGTTCTACATTATAAACGGTGTTTACATTGGACTGACTCGTCCGAATTTACAAAAGAAAACGTAAAAAAAACCCAAACGTTTTTAAAATTTTTAAATATGTACTACTTTTTGCTCTTTCTAACAGAGAAGTCATAAATAGTCGGAAGAGGCAGTCCAATGTGAACACCGTCTTATACTCGTATGTTTTTTTAAAATAAACTCATGGTTAACTTAATTTCTACGGATTTCTTCGTTATTTTGGAAAGGTTCTGTGCGGCAAAGCACACAAAAAATTGATAATTGTTTTACTAAGAAAATAAATATTTTGAAATATTATTTTTTTTCAAAATTTTGAGTTTGAAAATATTTTTTTCAAAGCCTGTTCATAAAGACAACTTCATTTAAAAAGAAATTCAAGAAGGATTTTCGCGCTTTACAAAACGGTATAACATGGCATTCTGTGTGTAACCCTTCTTTAATTTGTTTTCTGTTTTAAGTCAATTTTTAAGAAAAGTGACCCTGTGGTCAGACTGGGAGAAATTGATCACTCCCCCTCCGATTCGATTTTTGCCTTGTGTCAACCAATCTTACGAACCACCCTCTACAGTCAAACACATTTCAAAATCGTGCATTGACGCACCATTGTCTTTTAGGGACGTGTTCCTTTCCTTTACCCCCACTGGATTGATCATCACCACACCAGACCCTGTGGTTTGATAGATCAGTGGTCGGTGCAAGCGACTGCACAGTTAAAGCAAAACTCATTTTGAGATGACGTTACTTTAATATTTTGTTTACTATTTTTTGTTAATCAAATTTAATCGAACAAAAAAAATATGAACACGTTTTCCAATTTTCTTTTCAAACGAAATAAGTTTTGGCCAGTTGGATTTTTTGATGTGTGTCAATAAAGCTAACATGAAATAATTGGTCAAGTTACTTGGTTTATATACAGATCTTTTTTTTAATCAAGATAAACAAAATAGCGCTAACTGGTTAGTGCTGGCAGATTTTTTTTTTTTATAAACAAGCGATTGGCAAATTAAAGTTATTATGTACCTAGTTTAATTTGTTGATTTTAGAAATAATTAAAGATTATGTATTAAATCTTGGTAACAGATAACAAGATTTTGTTGTTTTAGGAATAATTTTGAACTCTAGATTTGTTTCTTACCTCTGACCCTGATAAATACACTATAAGTGTATTATCGCCTCTAGGCACATCAGACCATTGTGTCATATCTGCGAATTTCTCGTGCCACCAAAACACAGTTAAAGAAAAAACTCCCAAGAGAACCGTTTGGCAGTATGAGAAAGCCAACTGGGACGGTCTCAATGTTTTCTTCAGGAACTTTAACTGGTCACTATGCTTCCTCGATAGTGACGTAGATTCCAGTGCAGATATGATTACAAACTTAATTCTTTGTGGAATGAGAAATTTTATCCCGAATAGGGTGAAACCTATCAAACCCAAAGAAAACTCATGGTTTGATTCGAGCTGTAAAGAGGTTATCAGTGTTAGAGAAGTAAGCTTCCGAAGTTATAAAGCCAACCCTACTGAGGAAAACCGGAAAAAGTTTCAACAAGCTAGAAAGACCTGTAACGTTCATATTCGAAGAACCAAATTTTTACATGATCAAAAATTACGGCAAAAAATTCTACAATGTCCCAAAGGTAGTAAAAATTTTTGGTCATTTGTAAAAAACATACGAAACACCACCTCGTCCTCGGTTCCAACGCTCGTCTTCAACGATACTCCTTTTGTCAGCTCAATCGATAAAGCCAATTTGCTTGCAGCACAGTTTGCTGTTAATTCGTCGCTGCCTGAAAGTGTTATGACTCCTCCTGTACTTGAGAGCGCAAATGATTCTATGGGACAAATCTTCTTCCGCACTCGTGCAGTTGCCAGAGTTCTGAAAGATCTCGATATACACAAATCCGCTGGCCCGGATAGTATCCCTCCCATTGTTCTGAAGAGGTGTTCTTCAACGCTGGCAAAACCACTGCGTAAGCTTTTCCATCTGTCCTACTCTACTGGTCTCTTTCCGAGTGGATGGAAAACAGCATTTGTCCAGCCTGTCCCTAAAAAAGGCGTGTCTTCTTCCCCCTCCAACTATCGGCCAATTGCGCTTACGTCCCTTCTTTCCAAGGTCATGGAAACGCTGATTAATTTTCAGCTAAAGAAATATCTCGAAGAACGAAAGCTTCTTAATGACCGGCAGTACGGCTTTCGTAGCAATAGGTCCACTGGTGATCTGATGGTATATCTCACCGAACAGTGGCACAAATCTTTACATCGTTTTGGAGAAAGTAAGATTATTGCGCTTGATATTTCTAAAACATTTGATAGAGTTTGGCATCAAGCTCTCTTATCGAAAATGCGTGCATTTGGTATCGATGAATCTCTTCTTCGTTGGATTAGAAATTACCTTTCGGACCGTTCAATACAAGTTGTATTGGATGGTTTCAAGTCTGAAAATCACAAAATAAATGCTGGTGTGCCCCAGGGCTCCGTTCTGTCTCCGACTCTCTTCCTTATATTCATAAACGATCTTTTATCTGAAACTTCTAATCCATTAAATTGTTTCGCTGACGACGGTACCCTCAGCTTTTCATATTCGTTCTTAGATTCACATCCATGTCCTTCGGATGTGGAACTTGAACGGCAGCGTATGATAAGCTCATTAAATTCTGATCTCGACAGCATTGTCCAATGGGGAATAAAAAATCGTGTAGAATTTAATGCTTCAAAAACTCAATGCTGTCTACTGTCGTTAAAACAAAACCCACCCCCCATGCCACTATCCATGAGTGGCACTTGCATTGAGGAAACCGAAAAGCTTTCAGTCCTCGGTATGTGTGTCACAGACCACCTTTTATGGAACGACCACATATTCGACATCGCCAAAAATGCTGCTAAGTGTTTAGGTTTTCTCCGTCGATCCAAGAAATTTTTCTCCCCTTCTGATCTGGCTGTGATCTACAAAGCCTTTATTCGTCCAAAACTTGAGTATAACTCTCACATTTGGGCAGGTGCTCCAATAACCCACTTGAGTTTATTGGATAGAATTGAAAAGAGAGCTCTTAAAATGATAGGTGAAAGAACTATAACGGAAACATTCTCCTCTCTTGAGCACCGTCAAAATGTTTCATGTCTTTCGTTATTTTCCCGTTATTTCCATAAACAATGCTCTAGTGAAATATCCAGTTGCATTCCTCCCCTCAAACAATTCAACCGTAATACTCGCGCTTCTAGGAATGCCCATCAGTTTACCCTTGAGCCCAATTTCGGACGTACTGTTAAGTACAGAGATTCTTTCTTTAGTCGCACTACTCGAATGTGGAATGCTCTACCCAGCTCAATTTTCCCCTCCCATTGTGATCTACAGACGTTCAAAACCAATGTGCATCGGTATCTCCCTTTAAATCCCCTCCAATCTACCTAATCGCTCGTGCTGTGTATATCATCTTAAGGGTAGTCACAAGCCCTTTTGCACGCGCTCAATATAAAAAAAAAAAAAAAAAAAAAAAAAAAAAAAGAAGGAAGCCATAAATTTACAAAATGAGTACCTACAGACACACAGACAGTATATTTATATCAAATATATAAAATAGCGACATCATTTAGAAAATTAAATAATACAAAAATTAAGAGATTAAACAGAGTTGTGCTTGATGATGTTGATGATCAGTTAAGCCATCAGAGGAATAAATTCTATAGCAACAGGAACAAATGTTTGATTTATTCGAAGAATAAGTACTATCTGAGGTTTAACTGGCTATCGAAAAATTGGCCAGAAAGCCCTAGGAAAAAAGTAAAATTATTGCCAACAAAATTATCTATTCACGCTGATTCTAACAAAAGTAGAATAAAGACGATACAATTATGCATAACAGATAAAGCATTACCATGAATAAACATACATATACCAAAGATTTTGTTTTCTGTTTTTTTTTATTTAATTCTTAGTTCTAATGACAAATTTTTATTAAAAACAGTTGGATTTCATCGGTTAGAGTATGTTGCTACCTTTCTAAGGTGCAAGATTTGCTTAAAGGTGGCATAATATTACATATTCCAGAGGTGGACTTGGTTGTGCAAAAAGTGCATAAGACTTACTGCAGTCCTTTTTATTTTTTAATGGGCAAATTTCTTATATACTTCTTTTTATGTGGAGCTCCTTTGATAAGTATAAAGCTTTTATGAGCCTTAGAGAACTTGGGAAGGACCTTAAGTTCTGTTTGAGACCATAAAACCCTGTTTGATGCCCATTGGCCTGGATCTATGTTGGAAGCCTCTACAGCTCTCTTTAGGGACATTCCATTGTCAGCTACCCGACTTTCGTACGTTATTTTACTATTAAAAATAAATTTAAACCAACATAATACTTGAATTTAGATTATTTTCATACATTTTTAGATCGTTTGAAATCCTTGCTTTGATGTGGCAAAAAATTTACGTTTAAAATAATATAATAATAACGTTTAATTAAAAATTCAAAAACCTGGTGTATCACGCGTCCGACATTAAAACTACCAAAGTTCAGAACTTCATTAATCATTGGTTTATTTGAGCTAAACTTTGAATATTTAGAACCAAATAGCATATTATACATAACAATGAACAAATAAGGATGTTTTTAACAAAAAAAAATTGGTTGAAAACAATGTACTTAATCTGAATTTTTGCATTATAATTGCCGTAACCTGTCCGACAATTTTGTGACGTGCCCGACATGTACAAAATAAGAACTGACAATTCATAGACATTTGTTGAAAACGTGGTCTTCTTGGTCCAAATCGTGGTCTTGTTGGTCCAAATCGTGTTTCTGTGTGTATAAAAAAAATAGTTTTCCTAAATAAACGTTGAGTGGAGATATTGATAATTCAATATTTTTAACACATATAACTTAATAACTTTTGAATGTGTGTATCGATTGATTTAGTTTTTTGTTACTTTATGTTATTTTTATCTCAATGAAACAACGTTTAATTTGATACCTCATTTGTTGATCTACGTGCTATATTAGTGTCACAATCGAATTAGTAAGGAGAGTGCCCAAAAAAAACCCAGAGTCGATAAGTAAAAAACATATATGGTTTGAAAGGGCATTACTGTAGATATCAAATATGAAATTATTTTCTTTAAAAGTAATGCCCGGGACTGGTTATGTCAATTTATTTATTTTTAATAGCAAGGTGTTTTTTCATGTATACAACATTGGCGAGGGCAGTACAGAAAAGAACAGGTATTGATTAAAAAACATACCTACATATCCACTCGATACATGGTAATCCGCAAAAGTTTCGTAAAACAAAGTTTCTATTAAGACAAGGCTTCGAAAACTATTTTTAGAAATAGCTGATTTTCATAAGGCAATGCTCAAAAATACAAGGTTTCGAAAAAAAAATGTTACAAGCATGGCGGACGCTATATTTTTTTTGGAATTTGAGGTGGCAATAGTATAGGAAGATATAGGAGGAAATACATGTGCCTTGAATGTTGCATTCTTTTAGTGCGAAGATCTGTGAACTGTTATAAATTGGTACATTAGCTTCAAAAGTACTCTTATCCAAGAAATCAATTAACAAATTCCGGAATAAATTATGAAAACAAAACATTTCGGAATTTTACCACTGCCGTTGAAAAATTCTTAGTTTTACCGTTTTCGTTTTCATTTCGGCGATTTAAATATACATAGTAAGGAAAGGGCAGGTCTTAGTTATTCATAAGTTTAACAGTATGCGAATGATTTATAAGTTGTTCTTAATTCTTACACACATACTACTTCAGAAACTGTTGTCCGGCATGCTTAGGTAGGTAACTATTTTTTTCGAACCTCTTGAGTAACGGTATGGGTGATAACCGCCATTTTATGAATGAAGACGGAATCATCTTGTGGGTGCTGACTTACGTGACTTGTGGTGCACCTATTTATTAACACGAATCAACCACAATATGAAGATATGTCAATTTTTACTTTTTTTAAATGAAGAAACACGGTGTTTTAAAAAAAATTAAATTGTCATATCCAGTCCCTGGGATAACTTTTTAAGGAAATGATTCCATATTTGTTATCTACAATTAATGTTCTTTCAAACCATGTATGACTTTTCTTAATCGACTCTGGGTTTTTCGCCCATACATTTTTGGGCATTCTCCTTTATCAAAAATCGGTCGAAATTTTCTGCTTTGTTCATTGTCAATCTTTGTTATTTGATTAAAAATAAATGTTTGCTTTTAAAAAATCATAACTTCATTTTTACTGGTCAGATCTTTAAATAAAGCCTACAAATGTGCGACCTGCATCGTGCCTGATCGGGAAACTATTGATTGCTCAGAACTTGGTCTGGGCCAGTAGCGCAACAATCAGTCACGATGAAGTGCTTGTTTTACCTCCTCGTGGTGGTCCCCGGGCAACTATTTATGTATCCCAATATACATAAATAGGCCAAAATTACAAGTGCGAAAAGGCCTAGCTTTCTAGGATAGGTTACGGAGGTTAGCATTCTCCGTAACTGAAATAAACCCGCTACCGAAACCAACACTACGCCTCGGATAATTAATGATAACTCGTTGACGACTTTTGGCTATTGTACCCGGACAAAGATTGGTTTCTGGAATGTGAAGACGCTTCATGACAATGGAAAAGAAGGTCCTCAGAATGCCAGATTCCTGCAACTAGAGAAGGAATTCATGCGGTATAGGATGGACATCTTAGGGATAAGTGAAGTGAAGACTATTCTATTCCGGAAAAACACCTGGAAGCGCTCGGGAATCTGGCGTTGGGTTGCTGCTTTCCAAAACAGCTCTCAAAAGCCTAATTTCCTGGGAGCCTTTACGTGACAGGATCCTGAAAGCCAGGTTCCGGACTAGAGTACGTCGCGTGACCATCATACAGTGTTACGCCCCAACTTTGCTCTCTTCTGACGAGGAGAAGGAGGCCTTTTATAACCGGCTGAGTGCTGGTTATGATAGCGTTCCACGAGGTGATATAGTTATGGTGATGGGAGACTTAAATGCCAAGGTTGGCAATGACAACACTGGGCTAAGGCATGTCATGGCAAAACATGGTGTTGGTAACCGAAACGACAATGGCGAACGATTTGTCGATTTCTGCAACGCCAACGGCCTTGTTATTGGAGGGACCATGTTCGAGCATAAGACGTGCCACAAAGTCAGTTGGGTGTCGACTGACAGACAAGCAACTTCCAACCAAATTGACCACTTCGCGATCAGCCGGCGTTTTAGAAGCAGTCTCCAGGACGTCCGTAACAGAAGAGGTGCTGACATGGGAATGGCCCGGGACCACCATCTGATGGTTGCTACCGTAAGATTGCGTACAGCTGCAGTTCGGAGATCCCAAGGAAACACTCGAATGCCCAAGTTTAATACAGATAGACTAAAGGATCCTGCAGTGCGCCAACAACTAGGGGACCACCTTTCACAAGGATTGAACGCAATCAGCAGCACGGAAACCACATCCATCGAAAATCATTGGTGTGCTGTGAAAAATGTGTTCATATCTGGTGCTGAAAGTATAGTCGGCCGGGCGCAAGGAAGAAATAGTGCTTGGCTTTCCGACGAAACTTGGGCAAGGATCGAAGAAAGGAAACACCTTAAAGCTCGCATCGCAGCTACCCCAGCAGCAGGGAGAAACGAGCTTGAGTCTACGTACCGCATGAAGATGAGGGAAGTTCACCGTAGTGTGCGACGTGATAAGCGTAACTACATCAACGCACTGGCTACAGAAGCAGAAGAAGCCGCTAGTAGGTGTGACAGTAGGACCGTCTACAGAATTACCAAAGAGCTCACTGGTGTCCAGAGCTCTAAACAACACCTGGTTAAAGACACAAACGGATCCCTGCTAATTTCGGATGAGGACCAGCTCATAAGGTGGAGGGAACACTTTTCTGCGGTTTTAAACCGCGTTTTCGCAAGTGAAGTGAACCCTATTCCCACTGAGCTACCCGAAGTAACAATTTCCCGAATACGCACCGTACCCCCCAGTAAAGAAGAAATTATCACCGCCATCAAAGCACTGAAGAACAACAAAGCGGTTGGACTTGACGGTATTCCTGCAGAGCTCTTAGGAGCAGCCCCAACGACATCGAGCGAGCTACTGCACCCACTTATTAAGAGAGCTTGGGAAACAGAGAGCTTTCCTGAAGAGTGGAAAAAAGGAATGATTGTCAAGCTCGCAAAGAAAGGGGATCTCACACAGTGCCAAGATAATAGCAAGGATAATATTGGACCGAATTAAAGACCACCTCGAAGACACACTCGACGCCGAACAAGCAGGTTTCCGCACTGGATCTTCCTGTGTGGATCACATCAACACCTTGCGGATCATCATCGAACAGTGCGTTGAATATCGATCACCACTTCACCTGCTGTTCATCCATTTTGAAAAGGCGTTCGACAGTGTCAATAGAGAATTTATTTGGCTTGCTTTGCGCAGGAGGGGCATCCCAGATAAATTGATTGCTATTATTAAGGCTACATATGATGGATCCAGGTGTCACGTTTTGCACAAAGGTAGGCTGTCAGAGGAGTTTGAAATCCAAAGTGGAGTTAGGCAAGGCTGTATACTGTCACCAATACTGTTCCTGTTGGTGATAAGTGACGTACTGCACGCAGCTTTGTCAAATGGAAATGGAGGAATTCAGTGGACTCTGCAATCTCACCTCAAACATCTGGACTACGCGGACGACGTATGCTTACTCTCTCATAGGATGATGGATCTCCATCAAATGACAACAAGGGTGGAGAGAGAAGCAGAAATCGTAGGGCTTAAGATCAACTCGGCAAAAACTAAAAGGATCAGCCTTGGAACTTCCTCATCAATCCAAGTAAATATTTCTGGACAACCGGTAGAGATGGTAGAGGATTTCCAATATCTTGGGAGTATTGTCTCTACGGGTGGCGGAACTGAACTGGACGTAAGCAGCCGAATCAGAAAAGCAAAGGCTGCGTTCGGAATGCTGTCCAAAATATGGAGAAACAACTCTTTTAGCTTAAAGACCAAGCTACGACTGTTCCGCTCCAATGTTGAATCCGTTCTGCTTTACGGCTGCAGCACTTGGAAAGTCACTGAAATTGTCACTAGAAAGCTGCAAACCTTCGTTAATAGATGTCTACGAAACATCTTGAGGATTTTCTGGCCCAACCGTATCTCCAATGCCGAACTTCATGCGAGAACGGGTCAGGAGCCCATAGACTCCATTATACGAAGAAGAAAGTGGCAGTGGATTGACCATACGCTTCGAAAAGGCGATCGGTGCATTGCATCTCAAGCAATGCAGTGGAACCCGCTCACACAGGAGGGAAGACAAGTGGGCCGGCCTAGAAGTACATGGCGAAGAACGGTCGAACAGGAATCGGCACGACTGGGGAAAAGTTGGAGAGAGCTGAAATATATTTCAAGAAATCGTACACGATGGCGCGTAGGTGTAGTGGAGGCCCTATGTCCCGTAAGGAAAACATCACGGACGTAATAGGTCCGAGGACCTAAGTGTAGTGTGTACAAATGTGGCTAAATTTCTGTATATAAATTATTTGGGAGGGGCAAAAAATGTCATACTAAAAGGGTGTGTGAATGTCCCGTCAACCTTAAATTCAAAACTTTTAAATTCAAAACTTGATGCAAAATTTTAAAACTTCAAAAAACAAAGTGTACACGATTATAATACGTCTAGTAGACAAAATAAACACTTTTTCTTGGTTTTTAATGACTTTTAATAAAACGCGTCACGTGCCCGACAATATGTGATTTACCTTTTTTTACATGTTATTAGCACGATAAAATTAAACAAAATTATGTATTAAATAGCTCACTTCCTGCGCTGTTTAAGTCGTAAATTATAAAAAGCTACTAGCCTCAGTTTGGTACATTAAATTAAACCGTTGAATTGTCACGTTTTTATATTTTGAAAAAATGATTTAAAAAGCGGTAAATTTATGCCTATACTTGGCTTACTAGCAAAAAATAGGTGTTGACATTTTAAAAGGGAAGATAGAAGAAGCAAATAGTACAAAAAAGTATTAATAATAAGGTAAACCAAACCAATTATTTTCAAATTAAAATCATGCTAATTTGTAAAAACGCTGGACTGTTTGCAAGTTAAAGTTTTGTTTAATTTGACATGTGACTATTTAAATGTTTTTTGAGATGTGATTACTCATAGAAGTAAGGTCAGGGATAGTACTTTATAAAAAAATATTTTCATTTCTTTCCCAAATAAAATATATAAACATACAAAGTTACCAGTTTTCATGGAATGCCCCTTTAGCTCTATAAAGTTCCAGTTGGAGACCCATCAGCAGTTTGGAGGCTTAAGAATGAATATTGAGCATTTTGTGAGGGCTCAGTAATGACCTCCATAAGCCTCTTGGATAATTAAAAAAAAACTAATAGTTGAGCTACTAAATATTTTTGGCTCTTAGGACATACCTATTTGTCGTATAGTGTAACTCTCTCGAAAAAAGACTTGGACATTTCTTGAAATGCCACTTAAAAAAAAAAAATTGTTTCGAAAGTTGTGTCTGCAAAAATTATTAAGCATGTGGTAGTTTTATTGCAAAGATCTTCAAAAACATGTCAAGAAAAGGATTTCTGCATTCCAGGCAATTTGAGTAATGAAAAAGAGACGTTTGCCATAACTTTGCACTCAATGTCCAGAATGTTCGTCTTCTCAAAAAAATCCCAAATTTAAAAATAAGGATCTTTTCCTATTCAAATCCAATACCCCAAACATCAACTCCCAATTTATTTTTGGCGCCCTATTTGGTTTTCATTTTTGAATTTTATGCACATTTGGAGAAGAAAACTCAAAATTGCAGCGTCAAACATTGTTCAACATACTCGGATCCAAATTAGCTTTGATTGGGTTATTTTATTATTACTAGGCGTCTGGCCAGACATAACTAATGGACTACTGTCTTTTGCCAAAAGTTCGTCTTCTTGCAGTGTGAAAAAGTCTTCAAAATTAATATTTCCCTTTTAAGGCCAAAAAAGGCAGTCTAGTAAATCCAGCTTAGAATGCCTAAACTATTGCAGAAATAATGGTTACGATTTTTTTCAAAAAAAAAAGAAATTAAAGACATTTTAAAGTCTAATAAAATGTTGGTTTCTAATAAAAGCAAACTTTTCTTTTATTAGTTGCAGAACTTTGTAAAATTAAAACTATTTAAACTAGAGAGTTTTGAAAATTTGAATTTTAAAAGACAAATTTTGATCCAGTCCAGAATTTCGTTCCCAAACTTACGTCGAAACTCTAAAACTATTTGCAAACATGCGCGTTATGTAAATGCTTAGGATGGTTTGGTGGCTGTGTAGTCCTTGAAAAAAATCCAGCGAGTTTGCTTTGAGGTAAATTTATTATTAGGTGGAGGTACAAATTCTGATATGGTTAAAATTCTTTTTTCAATATTCTGTTTTGAAAGTTAAAATTTTTCATAAAACTGCTTTTTTTTAAATTCTGCAAATAATAAAAGAACAGCTTGAAATTTGTTTAAAAATCTCACGCGTTTTCATTTGGAAAATTAGCCAAATGGCTTATACAAAAAGTGTGACAGTATTTTTGAACGGTAAGTAAATTGGCTGAAACACTTTTTGGCCGAAACGATTTTGTCAAAATAAATTCCGAATGAAGATATTATTTACTTTGACTGACTTTTCATCAATAAAAACAATACAAAATTGAATATCGAAGAATATATCTGTAGAAGTAATGATTGCTCTAATTTTGTACCGTTTTTATTAATATAACTTGTGGACATTTTGTTTAAAGTCCTGGAAGGCACTTTGTCCCTGGTAAAATGTTTTTAGAATTAATTTTTTGAACCTAGATTTCATTTTTCACTGGTTAAAAGTTCTAAGACTGTAGAAACTCTTAAACCTGCAAACTAAATTGTTAAATAATGGTAATAAAAAAGAAAATTCTGTTAACCAATTTCTAAAACTCAGAACTTCAAAGCATTTTTTTTTGTTTCATTGTTGTTGAGACTTATGTACATGTGTATGTATGTATATTTAACAGAGAAATAAACATTTTTTTTTTGTCGTTCCTTTAATTTAGTCGAGCAGTGTGTTAAGCTTTAAAATCAATGAATTATGTAGCGTGTACAAATATAATTTAAAAAAAATACCAAAGCGTCAGTTTCATTACTCAATTCGATTAATATACAATGTTAACTAATCTTGCTGAATTCCGTTCAAAATAAATCCATCAAAAATTTATTTTTGTAATTTTGCCTAAGGCAATTAGTTAAGCATCTCATAGTGGTCAATTGGTCATGTTAAATTATCTACAATACTCCATCATGCCCATCAACTAATCTTGCAAACATAAAAAAACTATCACCTTCATAATGACTTGTGTGTGTTGTATGCATTGCGTATGCATTAATCCCTCATTTGGCTGAACTCGCCACCAATGTGTAATGTTTATCTAGTGACCAGTTTATTTCATTCAAGGGTAACATGCACACCTTTTTGCAATATAAAATAAAACCTAAAAAGCATACGCCCATTTTATAACATGTTTGTCTAAAAAATAAATACAAAATGATACAATTTTTGTTGTGTTTTGGATCTATTAATACTAGTCCGTCTCTCCCTGACCTAGACTTTTATGTTCTAGTCTAGAAAATCTAGTTATATCCCATACATAAATTTGTGCAGCCAACAAAAAAAATATCTGTGTCCGGAATCTTATCCGCAACTGCATCAAACAAAATAAATCCTTTACCTTTCAAACTAGCTATATATACCACAAAAGCATCGAAACATTTTATTATATAATAAAATAAATCGAGAATAAAAACTACAGCACAGCAGCTGAACGCAATTATTATACCAACAAGCAGTGCCATGGTGCACATATGGTCACACATAACATCAACTATAGCTAACCAAACACACCATTTCCCCAGAAAAGGTGCCTTCAGGCGGGAGGCTTTTATAACAATCTGTTGCAATATAAGTTTCAATTTAAAATAAATCATATCGTCAACCAAACTTAGAATTTATACCATCGAGCGATAACCACCACCAATCTGGGGTAAGAAAAAGGTGAAGTAACTACCTCTATATCTGAGCTATATGTACAACTTTATATGGCAACAATGAAGACAGAAGAAAAAAAAACCATTTGACATGCATGCGAACTTTTGCTCTTGTTACAGAAAGAAAAATCTGCACGATGCACTTATAGACACACTTGCACTAACCAATGACAACGACCATCGCCACAGCTATCAAACTGTGTATAATACCAATGAAAGTGAAATACAACACTTTGAAACAGAGAGTCAAATCATAGATAGATGTTTATATGTAGGTAGATACAAATAGATGCAAGCAGTTTGATTATATTGTGGTATTTTGGATCTCTTCAAGAGGCAAACATTTATAATGTTATACTCAACAAACTATTTTGGCGAGCTTTTCTACCTACCAGTGAGCTACTACCGCGCTCTCGGCGCGCGGCGCCAGCCATAGCTACCACCATCCCATATAGTCATTCAAAACTTTAGTTCAACTTACTTATTATTAAGTCTTTTCACTTGGCTTTTTCGTTGATTGGTGTTTCGATGTGTTAGGGTTTTTCTTATATTTATTTCTTTTTCCGTTAACTTGGTATAGTTTTTGAGTTTGTTTGTATTTGTGGTTCTGTCTTTATGCTATTTGTTTTCTGTTTTATTTCTTTGATGTATCAAGTTCCTGAGAGAGCATATAATAAAGCGCTTGGGTTTTTCACTTTTTAATATAAAAGCAGGTGAATACCAACCAAAGATATCCAGTATACATTTTGGGTTTGTTGGATTAACCAACCCTTAAATTTAGTTTTTTTTTAATTTTAAAACACTTTGTGTTTAAATCCAATCAATAGAAAATGAAATCGATGGTAGGTGTTCTCTTCTTATTATAAAAAAAAATAAAGAAAACAAAAATCAAACCTTAACAAAAATACTGTGAAAATTCAAAAAAATGTGATTGTGATTTTTATTTAAAAGTGCAACTCGATAAAATTCCCCCAACATTAATTAAATTTGTAAAAATGTGTATCAAATATTAAAATTTAACTTATGAAAACTCATATTAAACGAAAGACCTGAGTAGCGAACTTGATTTTAGTTTCTTCAAATTGTGATGACCGATTTAGTACAGTTTTTTGTGGATTTATTTATTTCTATTGATGCAAAATGATAAATAATTGTTAAAAAAAATTTTTAATTGACACACGGAGTTCTCAAAGAAGCAAGAAAAAATTGTGGAGATCATATTGAAGTTTTTTGTGATTTTGTTGATTTTTTTTTGTTTGAATTTCGATTTTATTTTGTGACCCAATAATAGAATAATATGACATAATATTAATATTTGCAGAAACATACAAATGTAGATGTGAAAATCTTGTTAAAAAAAATAAGAAATTAAAATTAAAATAATTCAAAGAAATTAAAAAAAAAAATAATACTTAAAAATATTTGCCAGTACATTAGGACTTAAGATCAATAAAAAAAAGAATAAAATAAATTTAGATTTTTGTATTTATATCAGCATTTTCAACTGAGACAATTGGATTTTTTTTTGCAAGAATTAGACATAAACAAGAATGAATCAAATTAAAAAAAAATAAATTATTATTTCTCAAACGAATCATAAAATTTGAATAATTTTAAGTGACCTTTTCAATTACAAAATCTGGCTACTAAGTAGGTTTAATGCGTCGTAATCTATTATAATTGTAAATTGTGATTCGATAACGTTTGGAGCCTACTTTCAACATAGGCCTACACTTTTATTCTTAAAATTGCTTAAAAAGAAGGTAACAAGAAAATTTGGTAACTCAAACGTTTTGAAATTGTCTTTCAAATATTAAAAAAAAAATTAACTTACTTTAAATTAAAATAAAAAAAAAAATATTTTTTACAAATAAAAATCAAGACCTGAAGAAAAAAAAACTAAGAATGTAACGTCCGTTGTGAAATAAAAATTAATTATAAATTTAAAAAACCTAGGTATTAAGGGTAAAATTTTAATTTTCTGAACGTCTGCACTAAGTAGGAATACATGATTCCATAAATTCCAGTTATTTTTTTTTACAACACAACTTAAACAGTAAAAAAAAATATCCGCCGCCGCATTCAAATTAATTCCACAGGTCAAACAATCAAGGCCTTAGTTTAAGAATTTTCAAAAATATTTAAAAAATTAATTCCACAGTGAGATTTGTTTAATTTTAACGACTTTTTTAAAGAAATTCACAAAATTGAAATATTTATTTCTGAGAGTTGAACTGTAGTCGTTCTGTTATAATCTTAAATAGACACCTATTTTGTTTTTATTTTAAAACTTCATAGGGGTACTCCTTCTCCATTTTTTTTTTGTCATAAATTTAATCGTTCGATATATTTTAATAAATCCAAAAATAAAAAAAAAATACTTCTGCAGTTTTTTAACAAAATTCGAAGGAATTAAATGATTTTATAAATTTTTTTTTTTTATTTTTTTATCAATTCTTGAAGTACTCTTTAGTGTAAAAAAAATTATGAACTGAATTTTGCTCCAAGCCAACGATTTTTAAAGCATTTCCCATTTTTATAATTATCGTTTTTTTATTAAATTTATTAATTAACTCTTTTAAACATCATAAGCACTGAGCTAGTGGTATCTGGTATGTCTATTAGTAAGCTTAGAACACACACCCAACTTGTATGGCTTCATGCCAGATGCTTTATAAAATGCACCACACCCCCAAAATGCCAAACATTCTCTGGATTTTGGTTTGCGTCCAGCTTTTCACAAATTGGCTTAACTCCAAAAGCGGCATACAATGGCGTCAAAAAATTATTTTCAACTCACTTAATTCACAACAGTAAAAAAAAATTGCCCTCGAAGCGTATTTTCACTTTCATTCTTGAAATTGAGAGTCTTTATCTCTGAACTTCAATGAAAGCAAAAGTCATTTTATTGCCATAAAAAAAAAATGTGAAGGTAATTTAAGACATTCGGACGCATTCACTTTTTTCCTTAAATTTATATCACACGTTTTTTCGTTTTCAATGTGAAATTGAAAGTTGTACTTCATCATTACTTACTTACCATTCAGCTCATTGTGTGTCTTTGATCATTCTAAAAATCCTTTATTTTTTATTTTTTGTTTTTATTTCAGCTCGTTTTTGGGCTTTTGGCTGCAGTTTTACTGCTTACCAGAGCTGAAGATGTCAAAGAAGAATCCAAGCAGGCCGAAGTTGAGCCAGCACCTGCTGCTGCAGCTGCCCCAGCTGCCCCTGAGAAGAAACAAGGCAAACGCGGTATCTTCTCATCCGGATACGGATATGGAGGCGGTATTGAGTTAGGTCATGGACTTGGCGGCCATGGTCTTATTAGCGGTGGAGGACACGATGGTATTATTAGTGGAGGACACGGTGGTATTATTAGTGGAGGGCATGGTGGTATTATTAGTGGAGGACACGGTGGTCTTATTGGAAGTAATATTATTTACGGAGGACATGGTGTTGGTGGAGGCATTCTTTCTTCTGGTGGAGACTACGCTCATGGTTATGGTCATGAAACAGTCAAGACCATTACTTTGGTGAAGAACGTTGCTGTACCTTATGCCGTTGAGAAACACATCCCATATCCAGTTGAGAAACAAGTTCCATACCCAGTTAAGGTTCCTGTTGCCCAGCCCTACCCCGTTGTAAAGAATGTTCCATACCCAGTTAGGCAAATTGTCAAGGTGCCCGTCCATATTCCACAACCCTACCCAGTAGAGAAGGAAGTTCCATACCCAGTGCATGTTCCAGTTGACCGTCCAGTTCCATACAAGGTCCTTGTACCACAACCCTACCCAGTTGAGAAGACCGTCCATGTTCCAGTCAAGGTTCCATATGCTGCCCCATACCCAGTTGAAAGGAAGGTACCATACCCAGTCAAGGTTCCAGTTCATGTGCCACAACCCTACCCAGTCGAAAGAATTGTCCATGTTCCATACAAGGTCGCCGTCGATCATCCAGTGCCATATGAGGTGGCAAAACCATACCCAGTGCCAGTTGAGAAGCCAGTTCCATATACTGTCATAAAGAAGGTACCAGTTGCTGTCCATGTCCCATACGATCGTCCTTATCCAGTTCAAGTTGATCGTCCAGTGCCAGTTCCAGTCAAGGTTCCAGTTCCAGCTCCATACCCAGTTGAGAAACATGTTCCAGTTGCTGTAGAAAGGCAAGTACCAGTGCCAGTGCATGTTCCATATGACCGTCCAGTTCCAGTGCACATTGAAAAACACGTGCCAGTTGCCTATGACAGGCCTGTACCTTACAAGGTTCCAGTTGCCGTGCCCGTTCATCTAGAGAGTCATGGTATTTCTGGTCATGGATTCTCCGGAATCGGTTTGGAAGGACATGGACTTGATCTCCATCATCATTAAGCTCTGATTATATAGCAAAAACAAAGAACAACCTGCATCCGGAGAGGATTTTCATAGAAAAAGAAGAAAAAGAGCCTAAGACAAGACAAACGATTTTCCATCTCTATATCTTTCTGACTCTCTCTCCCTCTCTGTCTCTCTACCTTCCCTCTTGTATTTCTGTCTATTTAATTAAAAATTGTTACTAGTTATTAGTTTGTGATAAATGGAAAATACGGAACCATTATATGCATCTGGATTGAATCACGTCACTTTAAATAATATCAAAGAAAAAAAAAGAAACGGATTGAAACCATGACATTGATGGATTGATTGAGCCTGCTCTCACTATCTATCTTAATCTTCTTAGCCAAAATAAAAAAGGAGTTGTCAATTAAAAAAAAAAAAGATAACTGATCGAATGGATGGCGCTTCAAAACACCAAAAGTTGCGAGCAACCATTTTATCTTTAACCTTTAAAAAAAACTTGCCCAATATAAATAGGTTCAATTTATTAATTGTTAAAAAAAAAAACAAAGAAAACAAAAAAAAAACTACGAAGTAGGCGCGAATATCGATTTTTCATTTTTTTACAAAAAAAGTAATATTATATTTTTTATTTAAATAAATATTTGTAAATAAATCAAAAAAAAATATTAATTTGTTTGTGTTTTGTTTTTGCTTTGAGAAATTTGATTTCAAGGAAATTCCAACATTATTCTTTTTCAGTTTTTTTTTTGTTAAATATACAAAAAAATGAAAACTGTAATGGTAAGTGTGGGTAAGTACTTGGGAAAACGTGATAAACATTCAAAGTTATTTCAGGTCTACCAGGAGGATTTTTCTTCATGTTATGATTTCAATTTTTAAATTTTAAATAAAACATGAATGCAAAAGAAAAAATGCAAGTAAAATCCAATAAATCAGTGAGTTCTTGCAATTTCGCCTGCCATATCGCCTTAACAACTTCCCAGTTATATTTTATTACAAAATACAGTTATTATTAAAATTCAAAGCAGGTAGGTACAAAAAATCCAGATTTAAAAATTGTTTATTGTTGTCACCGAATTTGGTTAAAAAAGAGGCTAAACAAAATTAAGGCTGCAAAATTAACATAACTTACTTCATTAACTTGGAATTTAAAACAATATAAGAATTATATTTGAGGGATTTGAGTTAAACTATAAGAAATGAGTCTACCATTTTTCTTCCGTTTCGCCCAGATATGACAGTGAGTGCCTAAGACGCAAATTTACAGTTGAGGTCATTTGAACTTTTTAATTGAATTATATTCAGTCACTCCGTCTAAAACACATAGCTATTTATATTTAATATTTTTAAATTCAAATTAAATGCTAATAAAAGCTACATTCTAAGAAAAATTTATTAAAGGCTCCAAATAATTTTACCTAATTTTACAACATAAATTTATTGATTTTAACTCTATGAATCATGCATTTTAATGCCGAAAAAACACTTTTTTTTTTAATTTCAAATAGTAATACAGCGGAAAACTTGCGAATTGGCAAGACTAAGAGAGAAGTATTCAAAACAGCGGGTGAATTATTTTAAATTATTGCTAAACAGGCGTAGTTTTAGGTCAGGATTCATGCTTTTTCAAAGATATTGTTTTTTTTTTCTTCCACGCGACTCCGCGTGAGCAGGACAGGGCGGGTCATCTGGCGCCTGCCATAAGACTGAGCATACCCTGAGCGGAGCGAAGCAAGTCGCGTGAGCCGGACAGAGGACCCAAAAAGGGAGTTTAAATCCTTAACCCAAGAAGCGGGTCCCCCAATGTATACTATTTATTGTAGATAAATAATAGAAACTGAATAACTTCTTATTCTCATACAAATATAGCTTTATTTGACATTACTGTTTATTGTATGTACATAAACTGGAAAGCACACCAACTGACAACATGCACAAACGAAAAACCGTGTACAATGTAACCATATGTTTTTTAATACGAGATTTTAGTATGTTTTTTTTTAATTGCGAGATTTCGTAATGCGAGATTTTGATTGCGAGATTTTGATTTGCAAGAGTTTCTAATCAACCTGGAAATTTAGACTGGAACAGAATAATCAAATCCATATTTTTAAAATCTTCATGCAGCTGTTTTGTTCATTTTCTTTGACCCAATGAAGTTCAAATATCAATTTGTTTAAAACAAATAAATTGTATTGCCAGCGTGGAGGCATAGAATTTAAACATTACTTTTCAAAAGTAACAGATTTTCTGCATTAATATTCTCCTAAAACATCACTCTTTCTATAAAAACAAACCAACACCTGCCAACGATCTTATTAAAATGCTTGATTCAATTTCAATTTTCATTGATCACAACATAATTTGTTGCATATTTGTTGGAGTTTTATTTTTTTTTTAAACCATGTACATAACGGTTTATATAAAATTTAAATTTAAATATTTTCCCCTCTTTTGAAGATAATAATTACATTTATGTTTTAGAAATAATTATTGTTTAATGAAGAAGAAGGAACATTATTTGATAACTATACGATCTCTTATCTGAAACTTCTAATCCATTAAACTGTTTTGCTGACGACAGTACCCTCAGCTTGTCATATTCGTTTCTTGATTCACATCCATGTCCTTCGGATGTGTAACTTGAACGGCAGCGTATGATAAGCTCATTAAATTCTGATCTTATAATATATATAATAATTCAAGCCAAATACAATGGTGGTAGCCCACTTAAGTGGTTGTTGAACATTCGAACATTCATAAATAATATAACGGAAACGTTTCATGCCTTTCGTTATTTTACCGTTATTTTAACAAACATTGCTCTAGTGAAATAACCAGTTGCATTCCTCCCCTTAAACAATTCAACCGTAATACTCGCGCTTCTAGGAATGCCCATCAGTTTACCCTTGAGCCCAACTTCGGACGTACTGTTAATTACAGAGATTCTTTCTTTAGTCCCACTACACGAATGTGGAATGCTCTACCCAGCTCTATCTTCCCCTCCCATTGTGATCTACAGACATTCAAAACCAATGTACATCGGTTTCTCCTTTCACATCCCTTCAAACCTACCTAATCGCTCGTGCTGTGTTTACCACTTTACGGGTATTCACAACCCCTTAAGCGCGCGCTAAATATATAAAAAAAAAAAAATAATTTCAAAAAGTGGGTTGCGCGCGCCTCTTTTGCACTCAAAGCCTCAATTATAAATGTCAACAAATAAGTTGAAGAGTTACAAATTTAGAAACATTTATGGCCGATTTTATGAAGGACTTTTAAACTTCAAGCTAATTTTCGTCTCATTAAATTTTAAAAGTCTAATGTACTTGTACATATTTTGACATCCTATTTGTTTGTTTTTTTTTTTTTGCTTTTTAGTCCAGTTATTTGGTAGTTTTGCCTGGAAAGTTTTGGAGTAGTTTTGAAAACTTTTAATTTTTATAGATTTTGGGGTGCTCTTTCCGAAATTTTATGTTGCCACCTCGCACCTTTGCCGCTAACGCCGCCATTCGAGGTTAAATGTCGAAAATATCAGGTTTTCGCATATAACTCCGAAACAGTAAATACTATCGAAAAGTATTTCATGCAAAACTTGTAGATTTTGTGATCCCGAAGAAAAAAAAGTTTTGACAATTTTTACGACTCACCGTTAAGAAGATATCGACATTTCAAAACACGTAAAATGTCGAAAATGTCACTTTATCACGTATAACTCCTAAACGGTTCATATTTTTGAAAATATCTGAATGCAAGGTTTATACACTATATAACCCCCTACAGGAAAAAAAACTATTATTTTTTTCTTAAAAACAACCGTTTTAAAGATATAATTATTTTAAAAGTTTGACAAAAATCCTAAATTTCCAGTTTTTCGCTTTTTACTCCTAAATGACGAAGTTGTCGAAAAAAACTTAAACTCAATTTGAAGACCATAATATTCTCTAGAAAATAGTTTTAACACTTTTTTCCATGCAAGTCATAAGTCGAAAGATATTGGTACTTAAATATTGGCAAATGTCCAAGAAATAGTTTTTTAACTTATATCTTTTAAACGGCACGTTTTATCGAAAAATTATATATGCAAAATGTATACATAATAAAACCCTGTATGAGCTTGCATAAACATTTTTTTTTTTTTCTAGCAGCCATAATTTTTATGATTATTATTTCAATAAATCACAAAAACTCAAAAATACCGGTTTTAGCCATTTACTCTTATATGACGAACTTGACGGAAAATATTTTGAACCTTTTTGTTAGATTTTAATATTTTCTAGAAGAAATATTGAAACACCTTTTTACATATAACACATCTTCAAAAATGGTCAAATTTCGAAAACATAGGTTTTTTGAATACAAACAATTAAAGAAAAATATTGTTTTGCCTGGAAAGTTTTGAAGCAGTTTTGAAAACTTTTCATTTGTATAGATTTTGGGATGCTCTTTCCTCATTTTCATTTTGCCACCTCGCACCTTTGCCGCTAAGGCCGCCATTTTGAAAGTTTCTCGCCAAAATGTTTTTGGTCGCCATTTTTTCAAAATGGCGCGTTTGCGGCAAAGGTGCGAGGTGGCAAAATGAAAATTCGGCAAGAGCATCCCAAAATCTATAAAAATGAAAAGTTTTCAAAACTACTCCAAAACTTTCCAGTTGAAGCAAAATTTTCTTTCGAAAGGTTTTCGTATTTTTGAAAACTTCCCTATAAGAAAAAAAAATTTTCTTAGATGGGAGAGCAAACTTGTAACGTCCACAGTTCGCGAATAAGAAAACAAACCTCATTCTGATCAATATCAATATCTGGTTCTTCAATAGCCGTTGCGCCACCCAATTTATTTATTTGCTTAAAAGTAAAATAAAGTCTTTTAAAATTCTGCCAAATATCATCTTGGAATGTTTACCGCTTTGAAAATGCATTTCATGTTAAGATAAAATGTAATATGTACATTAGGGTTTTCGTTAGTTCCGAAAGCTTACTTCACAAAAAGAGGTTCTGCACCAAATAAATTTGTACGGGAGCATTTACCCATTCCTCTGAATGAAAATGTTGGAAAAGGGTACAAGTTAAAATATGTAGGTAAACTGTTTAAAAATCTAAAAAAAAATTACAAATCGTATTTCACCATAAATATATGAGTTTAGTTATTAAAGAAATTATCCTTTAATAATAATAATCAGTAAACAAAATTACAATAAACCGTATAATTCAAGAGAAAACAAATAAATGGTAAAAAAGGCTAATAAAAAAAATTTATAAACTTCAAAAATCGAAATAAATTGCACATTTTTTTCTCAACATACATTTTTGACTGTGGGCTTGTAAAAGAATAATTTTAAACAAAAATCAATAGGAACAAAAAATTGGGAACAACTGCAGTAGTTCGAGAGAAAAAAAAATAGAAGTCAAAAATATCAAAATTCACATACAAATTTGTATTAAAAAAGTAAGGCCTTAGATGCAAGGGTTGCTAACCCCGGAACCTTTTCTTTTGTGACCTAAGCTTTAGATTTAGCGGTCGCTCTATTCAAAAACATATGTTTGGGAGATAACTTACACACTCTAATTTCAAAATTTTGATCGATTCTCCTCCTTAATTTCGCAAGTTTCATGTGTTTTAAAATACGAGATTAATTAATACTTTGTTAAAAATTAATACAAACAAAAAAAAATTTTGACAATTATAATCACATCGTATGCTGTATAAATGGGTAAAAAATTTAAGACTGTAATATTATTATTGTCTTGATGCTTCTACTAAGACGATTTTTCCATTTTGTGCTATAGTAAGACAATGTGTGGGAAGTTCAATACAGCTCTTAAACATTATATTAGTGATTACATTTGTGTCAATTTTTAAATTTGTTCATAAATTATTACAAAAGTTATAAACATTTAAATTCTGATTTTAATAATGTACCTAGGTATATTTATACATAGTAATGTTTTCCCATATTAGACTTTCGAAGTCCTGGAGAGAGTCATTTTAACATTAATACATAAATACTAATAGTGTATTCATTTGAAATGAAATTAAGTGTTTGAATCCATCAAAGTTGAACAATGACCTTTGTTAGGACCACTCTGTTGCACATAAATATGTATATACTTTTCTTCGTATTCACGACCGCTGCGGATATGTAAATCCTCCGAAAAAAATATTTTAAATATTAACACATGACACACAACCAATTAGTTTAATGTCAAGATTGTCTTATTGTCTACTGTCTACTCCATTCAGTGTCCGAGTCCTTAATCCCACACTCATCAGTCAGCTGTGCTATATGCGATGGCCTTCTCCGTTAGTACGTTACGGTTACATCGTACATTCACCTCCATAGACAACATTACCTCACTGATGGTTCAATCGCCTGGGGTCTTTACTTATAAACAAAAAACACACTCCATTGTTTCCAATAGTGCTGCTATTTCTTCTCCTTCTTTTTACTCAATTTCAAATTAAGGTGAATTATAGTTTCATAAAAAAATGTGTTTCTTATGAATAATTATTCTAAAAAAACATCCACGTGTTTTTAATTGTTAGTTTCTTCTTAAAATTTACGTATAGATAATGAGAATTTAGCATGCAAGTTTATTGATTAAAAAAGAATAAAGGCAGTTTATTAATTTTCCATAGAAAAGATTTTTTTTTAAACTTAAAGCATTTACGGACTTTGATCTTATAAAAGAAGTGATTTTGAAAGTAATTCAATAACTATCAAAATAAGCGCCACCCTAAAACGGAAATATCCATTTCTACTTTTTAAAGAATTGATGCTATAAAAATCACTATAGCAGCAAGTCAATGCGACTAAGTGGGCGCATTTAATTTTGTTTCCATGACTTGATGTGTTACACATCAGACATTACTCTACTGAACTAGTAACAACAACTTTTTTCATTGCAACATGTAATTATGAAAATGAAGGAAACAAAAAAACTTCGTATAGATATGCTCCGCAACTGACTCTTGTCTCCATTCGCTGTTTATATTGGTTTGAGTGATTGTGTGTGTGTTGAATTTTTGCACTATAAATAAAATTTCAAACATATTATGTTATTTATTTTTTTTTTTCTCGTTTTAAGTCTGACGTGAAAATGAAAATTACGCAATATTTTAGCCGTAAAACCAGCTCATGTGCTACATATAGTGGCAATAAGGAAGTTTGCAAAGTCTTACCATACTTTGGTAAAAGGAGGGGAAGTAGATTTTTTTTGATTCGTTTGTTGTTTAGCTTTAATAGAAAATGATAACTGTTTAGTTTTTTTTTTTTTTATTTTTCCAAAGACTTATTTTGTGCGGTTATTGTAATTTTTGGAATATGGATTACAACAATTCAAAAAAAGATAAAAGACAAAAGATTTATATCGCAGAGGGTATAAGACCTCTTGCATTGATCTTGTCATTTTATGCTGGAAATGGTCACTCAATATATCAATATTCCACTGTGATACTCATATCTAGTTGTTTTGTCTGTAAGTCTTTAGTCTTATAGTTGTCGTATTAATTACGTCATTGATCAGGTTAACATCAACGACCGACGACGATGGTTGCACATTTTTTTAAAGGCCTCAGTTAAGATTACTTTGTCTTTTAGATAAAAAGAGGTGTGGAATAAAAACTAAGGAAGTCATTTGATTATAATAATGAATTGGAGCCAAGAAAAACAAAACTAGTTTAGTCATATTACGTGTGTTGATAATTAAATGGCATGCAGCAGCAGTGGGATGATTTCTCATGTGATAAAAGTTTATTTGACCTTATAGCTCTGATCTGCAAATCTGACTTAGGATGATTTAAAAATTTAAATTTTTTGTTTAGCTAATTTCGATTCATAAAAAAAACGATGCATTTTATACGTAAAGGGGACACAATAATAGTATACAAAGTACTGGACATTCTTCTGTATTTTATAACGAGCTACTTGTTTTTGACACACACAAACAAATTTTATCTTATACGAAAAAATCAAAGGGAATTTATAGTTCTATGTCGTTCCACCCCCCCCCCCCCCCACCAAGTTTGAAAAAAGTCTATCTACGCGACTGACACTTATTAGCCATTTGCAAAAAAAAAACTGTTTTAACTGTTAAACTGAAGATATCGACATTTCAAAAAACGTTTAATATCGAAAAGGGTCGTTTTTCACCTACCTATAACTCCTAAACGGTTCAAATTTTTGAAAACATCTAAATTCAAAGTTTGTATACAATATGTAAATCCATACAAGAAAAAATTATTATTTTATTTTTTCTTAAAACCAACCGTTTTAAAGATATAATTTTATTAAAAGTTTGACAAAAAGTTCAAATTTTCGGGTTTTTTAATTTTTACTCTTAAAAGCACTAGTTGTCGAAAAAAATCTTACACTCAATTTAAATATGATAATATTCTCTTCAAACATAATATGAAACTTTTTCCATACGAGTCATAAGTCGCAAGATATTGTGACTTCAATAGTGTCAACAGTCAAAAAAAACTCATTTTCACATATATCTTTTAAACCCTAAGCTTAATCGAAAAATTATATTAACAAAATTTTTACATTATGTAATATTATATAAGCATGCATTAACAGTTCTTTTTTTATGACATCAATATTTATATCAAAGCAACAAAAGTCTAAAATACCGGTTTTCGGCTCCTTACTTAAATGACGATTTTTTCGGAAAATATGTTATACCTATTTTGCAGATTTTAACATTCCCTAGAGGAAACATTATCACATTTGTTTGCGTATAACGCAGTTGCAAGATATTGCGACTTCACAAATGTACAGCTTCGATTAAAGAGGATTTTGTAATAAAATGTATGTACAACTATATTTTCGAAGTTTGACCATTTTTGAAGTTGCAATATGTTGCAACTGATGCGTTAAACGGAACAAAGTGTGATAATGTTTCCTCTAGGGAATATTAAAATCTGCAAAATATGTATAAAACATTTTATTTTTTTTTTTTACAAAATTGGTTGTTCACGAAAATATGATAATTTCCAAATCAAACAAACAAATCAACATCAATAAGATTTTGAACGCTGTAAGACACTTTCCGTCACGAAATGTTTGTGCCAATCCTCAGATCCAAATTCAGCACTCCAAAAATTAAATGAATGAAAAAATCAAAACTAGCCCAGAGATTTCCTAGTAATACAACAATTCAACATCATTATTATTTTTGTTTTGGAGAATTTCCAAGCAAACATTTATGAAATTAAGAAATTAATATTCTTAAAAACATTTAATAAGTTGAAAAACAAAATGAAATTAGTAATAATCTAGTAATAATAACAAACAATTGAAAAAAAATATTTAAGCAGGCGACCTTAGCCGTTTTTCAAATTAAAATTAATGGTTTTTTTTTACAAAGTTAAGATTTTTTGCTATATGACTACATACATACATGACTCAATTTAAAAGTATGATTTGTTTTGGACGAATATTTTTTTTTCAATATCCATGTTTTTACTTGCGATATATGTATGTAGGTAAATAAAAATCGAACTCAAGATAATAATTTTTCCCTAACAAAACGATGATAGAGAACGCGAAAAAGGGGGTCCCGCAATCTTTACTATCTGTCCGTCTGTACCTCGCTCGACCTGCAAAGGAAACCACTTGAAACTTTGGACTTAACTTTCTTAGATGGTTCCTTAGAAATGATATAGAAATTTGTTTAGTTCCAAAAATAACATAGGTACAACTTATTTGAAAAAAGTTATTTATCTCAAAAACGACTCTAACAATTTTGGTTAAAAAAAAATATAAATTACTATTTAGGGTTTGGTCATTATTTTGATAAACAAAATTCTGCCAAAAAACGGTTACTAACGGTACAATATATACAAATTTATTATTAATAAATTTTTGGATTTTTAAAAAAAATATTGATTTTTTTTTTGGAAAATTAAATATCTTTTTAATGGGCCAATGAATTTTTTTTTAATTTTGTGTAATTTTAATAAATACTTAAAGTTGACGTACCAGACTTTATATTTAAAAAAAAATGTTCAAAAAATTTTGACTAAGCTTTTTTTGACAGATTATTAATTTTTGTAAAAAGAAGAAGCGATAAAAGCATCAGTTTTTTTTCCATCCAAACAAAATTAATAAAACTATCGAACAAACAAAGCTTAATCCGGTCTTGGTCTTCTCCAATTCATTAAGTCAAGAAAAAGGATGGCTTACGTTGACTATAGGAAGATAAATAAATACATAAATGAGCTCAATTTTGGACAGACTTCGGGGTGCCATTATCAGACTTATTGAAGAAAGGTAGGAAATTTAATTGGACAGAAGAATGTGAGGTTAGTTTTAGGAAGGCAAAGGAAGGTTTGGTGATAGCACCAATACTTACTTGCCCAGATTTCAAACAACCTTTTGTCGTACAAACAGACGCTTCAGACTATGGGATCGGTGCTGTTTTGTCCCAAAATTTTGATGAGGGTGAAAAGGTTGTCTGTTACCTTAGTAGGTCTTTAAATAGGAGTGAACGCAATTATAGTACTACAGAAAAACAATGCTTAGCTGTGCTATGGGCTGTTGAAAACTTGCGAGCATATATCGAGGGAGCTCGACTTACGGTCGAAACAGATCATTATTCTTTAGTATGGTTGGGTAATCTCAAAGATCGACAGGGTAGCTTAGCTCGTTGGGCAGTTAGGCTCCAACAGCTTGACTTTGAAATTATCCATCGAAAGGGCAAGGAGCACGTAGTTCCAGACATGCTATTTCGAGCAGTCCTGGAATTAGCCGAGATCTCAGAAGAGGACTTAACTGAGGACAAAACTAAGTTAATATATTTTTTCTAAAATTATCTTTTTCAATAAAATAACTTTAAAATTATGAAATAAGAAATCGTTTTTAATAATTTGATTTAAAATGTTTATAAAAAATTAAATGTTTGGTTTAAAAAAAAGTTATAGCACACAATTTTAGGTGTTGCCCTTGCTGCTTATTATTAATAAATTTATTTTTAAGGTTTTTTTTAGAAAACTATGTTCTTCCCTGACTCATCGGGGGAAATACACCCTTCTATATTAATATTTAAGTATACAGGGTGATTCACCTAAGGCGTGGCAAAAACCATGAGCATGTAGGTTTTATAGAGACAAAAAAAAATTGTATGTGAGTTTAAGGGTCTATTCAACCTCATTGAGGCGGGAGGTTCAATTTTCTAAGAAAAATTGATTTAAAACAGAAAACAAATGATTAAAAAAACAACGGTTACACTTCTTTATTTCAAAAGCTTGAAAAAAAAAACAAACAAAAATTAAATATTCATTTCTTTTTTTTCAAAATTTTACGTTATCAAGTACTATTTTTTTTTTTAATCAATTTAATGTTCAATTTTTAGTCAAACATTGAAAACCGTATGGTTCTAGGACTTAAAAAAAATAGTTTGGGTATTATTTTTTTCTGGGGCTGGCCACGAGACGAGACTCTGTGAGACTTTTGTAAGCCTCGTCTCGGTCTCTTTAAAATCAAACATTTTCAGTTTCATCTCGGTCTCGTTTCCGAAAAATACGATTTCCGGCCAACTTGTTGATTATTTGAACGAAATATTGTTGATTATATTTTGAATACGTGCAGAAGAAAATAAATATTCAACTGAAGTTGAATGTTTTAATTTATTAGACTCTCTGTTAATTTCGGTCCAAATATACAGTCTCGTCTCGGTCTCGTCTGGGTTGCTTAAAAGCCAGTCTCGTCTCGTCTCGTTTTCATCATGCGAGACCGAGACTTTTCTCGTCTCGTGGCCAGCCCTATTTATTTTTCAAAGTTTTGAGTTTGAAAATTAATTTTTTAAAAACTATTTATTTAAAAATGTAATACAAAAATTATTTCTGGCTTTGAAAAAAAAAAAATATATCAGGGCATTATAAGTATAACCGTTGTTTTTTAATAATTTGTTTTCTGTTTTAAGTCAATTTGTTTTTAGGTTTTTCTTGTCTCGACTAACCCTTCACACTTAAGCTTTTTGTCACACTTTAGGTAATTCACCCTGTATACAAAATTTATTTTTAAGAAAACCGCTTTAACGAATTTGTATTCTTGTTTTTATTAAGAGGTTGGTTCCGTTGTTTTGTTATAATTATTTCTTTTTTGTTCAAACAATCTGTTTTCAAGAAAATTGACACTCCTGCCTGAACGGAGAAATAGAACCCCCAACGAATCTTCTATTATCGAGTTCAAATAGATTTCTTTAAAGTTTGCAAGAAAAATTGTATATTTAAAAAGTATTGAAAGGACAATGGGCAAAGATGTATGGAGCGGGGGCCCAGCACCAATAAGAACGCCTTCATATCGTATACATTTTTTGTTTTTTTTTTTCCAGAGATTATTTTGACATCAAAAATATTATTAAAAAAACAATATTTCGCTCATTAAAAAGAACAAAGTCATAACTAGAAAAAACGTCAAACTTTACAAATCGCAATTTAAAGTTTGCATGGCTGGATTTCATAATCATCTTCATTTGTATCTAATTTTTTCTTTTTTCTTGGTAGAGCTATTAATTAAAATTTTATCGCAAAACATGACACTTTTAAAATATTTATTGGACTGTTTTCACTTCAAAGGTCCCTACGTAAATGAAAAAAATGCAGTATTTCCACAAAAATATATTTAAAAGTGACAGTGTATATAACGACAAATGATGCTCTATAGCCTTCAATTTTTCAGTTACAGAAATGAAATTTGGCCAAAAAATAGTTTATAGAAAATGAGTTTGAACTGTATCATTAGGTCAAAATTGATGTTTTTTGAGTTATGACATTGTTCTTTTTAATGAGCTATTTATATTTATATATACTTTATTTATATATACTCCAAAAACCAATTTTTTGCATTAAATTGATGCTTGCGAGTCTTGCGACACCTAGTGTGTCATGGGTTTAAAAAAGTTAATTCCAAAAGATGGCTTTAATCGAGTGAAAAATACACAAAATATTAAAGAAAAACTATGGAAAAAAGGAATTGTGACCCTAAAACTCATTTTAATCAAAATTAAATTTATTTTGTCACACAGCAAATTTGGACAAACAGTTAACGGATAATGAATGCATAAACCTGTACCTATAAGTGATTAGAAGGCCGTTCTTATTGGTGCGGGGCCCAATTTGTCCATTACCAAACCCTGGACAGATCAGCGTGTACAGGACGCAACAACGAACACAAGAAGCAAAAAAGATAGTCGGAACGAACCGAACTCCAAGGTTACCCAAAGGACGGTGCTGGGGAAAGTGCGGTCGGGCCTCCCGCCACTCTCTAACCCACACCCTACTGCAGGGTCATCCAAAAGAGTTAGGAATTACGACACAATATCTCCAAAGAACTCCTCACCAGAAAATAAGAGGAAAAAGGCTATGTTCTCGAAGGTGACCGCAGAGTGCCAACAGGCGGCAATTGCCGACTTTGGAAACCCATCACGGAAACTGACGGAAAACCAGTGGAAACTCTTGGAGTCTAGAATACTTGACGAGGCGAAAGAGGCTATCGTTAAGAATGGGCCACTGCCTCTCTTCGATACCATCCAAACCCTGCAGGGATTCAAGCTTTTAGCATGCGAGGATAACTATACCTATGTATGGCTCCAAGACTTCGTGAAGAAAACCAATGTTCCCTGGCAAAATGCTGAACTCCGCCTTATTAGTAAGGAGGAGATCAGACACATTACTTGGCCTAAGGCGAAATCGGTTATTAAAGGACCTGTAATCACAAGGGACCGTATCGAAAGATATCTCAGATCCCTAAACACCGAACAACTCAGTCAGAACTGGGATGTTGTCGATGTGGGAGAGCAGACCGCCGAAGGGACAGAAGTGACGGTGCTACTTAGCCAAAAATCGTTGCCACTTCTACGAAAAATTGGTTTCAAGGTTCGCATTGGTACAAACCGATGCAAACTTAGACTTGTAGCCAATCAGAACAAAAAGGTAAATGGGGGGTTGGAAGTTAAAAACTTATCATGAAATTTTATCAAATAAATCTTCACCACAGTAAAGCTGCCAGTGCCAACCTAGTCTATCTCTTGGAGAATAGACAAATTGACGTCGCCCTCGTGCAAGAACCCTGGTTAGCAGGAGGCAAAATCAGAGGGCTGAATACAAAAGAAACCATACTGCTCCGGTGGGAAGAAACAGTAGCTTTAAAACATGTATCGTAGCTAGAAAACAGTTTAACCTTTTTCTTCTATCCAAATACAGTAATTTAGATCAACCGGCCGTCAAGTTGGAGAGAGATGGGCTGCCACCGCTCATTATAGCATCATGTTATATGCCTGGGGACGGGATGGAAGGGCCACCAGCTGAACTAACATGCCTGTTAGTAGTTCATGCTGCGGAAAAAGAACACGACTTAGTGCAAGGATGTGATACAAATGCGCATCATTTCCAGTGGGGTAGCACTGACATCAATAATAGAGGTGAGTCGGTTTTTGTATTTATTATTGAGAACAATTTATTAATAGCAAAGAGGGGTAGAGAACCAACGTTTGTTACAAAAAATTGTAAGGAGGTGCTTGATATTACTTTAACAAACAACTCAGGCACAATACCAATAGAACAATGGAGGGTGTCAAAAGAGCTATCTTTCTCTGATCACAAAATCATTGAATTTCTCATACCAGACACAATAGCTTCCAAGAAATCATTTAGAAACCTTCGTAATACGAACTGGGACACTTTCAATAGGGAATTAGAGACAAGGATTAACTCCTTAGGAAATAATTCAATAATTGGACCTGAATCCTTAGATAGAGCCACCTCTGAATTCACAGAAATTCTAAATAAAGCTTTTGAAAAAGGATATTCCCTTAAACAGGTGAGGAAAGGCAATAATAAACCACCTTGGTGGACACACAAAATTGGCATTATAAGAAAAGAAGCAAGAAGACTTTTCAATACAGCCAAACGAACTAGAAATGAATTAGACTGGGAAGCATACAAAAACAGTCAAAGAAAATTCAAAGCTGAAACACAACGGGCGAAACGCGGCTCGTGGCAAACCTTCTGCACCCAAATTGAAGGAACAAACGAATCAGCAAGACTAGCAAAAGAACCAGTTCCCAAAGGGTCTCTTAAAGGCCCTAATGATCAATGGACTGAATCATGTGGAGAATCACTGGAGCTCCTTATCAAAACTCATTTTCCTGGTTGTAACTTTGATGTTAACAACACAGAAGATGCAGCAAAAACGGAGCATACGGTGCCACTAGATATTATAACGGACGATAAAATAAACTGGGCGATAAACTCATTTTCAACCTACAAGTCTCCGGGAACAGGCGGCATCCTCCCCTTGATGTTACAGAAGAACACTAAACATGTCATTCAATATCACAAGCGCTTCTTTGTAAGCAGCCTTAAGTGGGATACATTCCCTTGGCATGGCGTGAAGTTAAAGTAGTCTTCATACCGAAAGTTGAAAAACCAAACCACACGGAAGCCAAAGACTACAGACCCATTAGTCTAACATCGTTTGTTTTAATAACCTTTGAACGACTAATAGATATACACATACGAAGTACTCTAAAACCGAATGTGTTGTCACCTGTCACCACGCTTACACGAAAGGAAAAAGCGTTGAAACTCCACAACTTAGTAAGTAGGCATAGTAGAAACAACACTCAAGAACAAAGAGTACACTCTAGCTGCTTTTCTGGACATTGAAGGAGCTTTCAACAATGTACAAAATGATGCGGTAAAAAGAGCACTTGAACTAGATCAAAGTATCCACATCTAGGAGGACTCCACAAGGAGGAGTTCTCTCACCACTTTTGTGGATATCTGTTATGAACGAAATCCTGATCGAACTGCAAAACAGCGGTGTCAAAGAAGTCGCCTACGCAGACGACTTGGCGCTGCTAGCGACTGGTAAATTTCTTTCCACAACCAGTTAACAGACTAACTACGCTCTGTCGAAAGTTTGTAGCTGGACGAGGAAATGTGGACTCTCGGTCAACCCGGGAAAAACGGAACTGGTACTTTTTACTAACAAAAGGAAAATACCAGATTTTGTCCTACCATCAATAGATGGAAACCGACTTAGTCTTTCAGAACATGCCAAATAGCTGGGCGTATTTCTTGACAAAAAGCTAAACTGGGGTTTGAACACTAAAGAAAGAGCCAAGAAGGCCATGATCGCTTTTTACTCCTGCAACAGGATCTTTGGTAAGACCTGGGGTCCAAACCATAAGATCATAATGTGGATGTACACGGCCATTATAAGAGCGATCCTTACATATGGTAGCCTGGTTTGGTGGAGCGCGATGGACAAAGAAACTAATTGCAAAACGCTTAATAAAGTTCAAGGACTAGCATGTATAGGAATTACTGGGGCAATGAGATCCACACCCACTGCGGGAATGGAAACGATACTCAACCTAAAGCCCCCAGATCTACTTGTACAAGAAAATGCGGCCTACAGCGCCCTAAGACTCAGCCAAACCAATAACTGGAACAGAAACACGGTGGGTCACGCACAAATTATCAATAAATTTACGGAGGGGTTTGTATGCACAGACTACACAACACCCTGTACAGATTTGGAAAAACCGTTTTCTGTCTCCATCCCCACAAGAGAGGAATGGGATGCTGGTTTACAACAATCCCAACTACAGCAGTGTCTTCCAAGCGGAGGTTCTGGCAGTGATTAAGGGTGCCGAGCAAATATTAATAATGGCAATACCACGAGCTGATATCACTTCTAACATTGACAGTCAGGCGGCGATCAAGGCCATCTCTGCCACAGAAATCAAATCCAAACTGGTTTCATGCTGTCGTGAAGAGCTAAGAGTTCTAGCCACACACCATATCAGGTCCCTGGACACTGTGGAATTGAAGATAATGAAAAAGCCTATGAACTGGCAAGGACTGGTTCATCGTTAGATCCAAGCCTTACAGACTCCATTGTTAAAATTCCACCCTGTTCCATTAAACAGGCGATGAACAAGAAAATAATGGAACTTACCAATAACAGGTGGAACTCACTTGCAACTTGTACCACCAAAATAAGAAAAAAACAGACAAAATTATGAACCTGAAAAAGAGATCCCTGCATCTTCTAGTAGGAATTATCACAGGACATAATCTCTTAGGGTATCATAAAAACAAAATGGGACTCAATACTGTAGACCTATGCAGAGGCTGCGGAGACGAAGAAGTAGAGGAGGACACCCGTCACTACCTAGGTTATTATCCGGCACTCTGCAACATAAGGACAACATTTTTGGGTAGCTACTTCTTCAACGATTTAGCAGAAATCTCGAAGTCAACAGATAATAACATCTTAAATTTAATGAACTTTATCAACGCCTCGAAATGGCTCGATTCTCCATAGGATTTCATAGGTTATTTATTTTAAAGGGATGGTCCAATCCATCGGGGTATCACAGAGGATCAACATTGATCTAAGTGTGACGGGAACAAGATTTACCGGCAGCCCATCTACCTAACCTAACCTAACCTAAGTCCTTTCTGACTCCAAAGATCAAGATCAATATTTTTATAATGTTCTTTTTTACAAAATAATCAACGACAAACATTCAGGGTTGCATTGGTAGATCTATTATGTATGTATATTTCATCATATTCATATCAAAAAAATGAGAACAAATAATCATTTAACCAAATGGTAAGGTTCAACAAGCATCAATTGCATTTATTGCGGCCTCGCTGTTCATAAATCATCAGCTCTAACTCAGTCTTAGCTGCTTAACCTATTTAATCCGAAAACTAATGGAATCTGTCAAAAATTGGTTTCAAATCTTGTAAGTCGATTGTACCAACCTTAATTTTGTCTAGAAATGCTCACATATGCACATTTGTTCCCCCTTCTAACCATACCTATTTATAAAATTGAAAATATACAAAAGATTTTGTTTTGACATTGATTTCGGAACAAAAGCCCAAACTTGAGGTTTGAAATCGATGCTGCATTTGAAGAAGAACTAAAGGCAGAAACAAAATAAAATTCATCAAAGAAAATCGACTCGAATCGACAACCATCAGCAACAGCCTTGAGCTACTGCGGTAGTGATTTTAATTAATGTCTTCCATTTTTTGTTCACTTTGGCTTGATACGATAAATTGGTCGGTTGATGTGTTGTTTTTTTTTTATTGGCCTGTTTATACAACTTGATTGACAATTTATTTTCCATGTCAAGCTTGTAGACGTGGGTGGAATTAAATACAAAAAAAAAATATATCGTTGTCTTATCTTCTAAACAGCGGAACCCACCTGTGTGCAATAATTTGTTGATATTTCAATAATTTGAATTCAACACCTTGTTGGTCACACTTTTGGGTTAATAACCCTCGCAGAAAACGTCATGGATAGGTACAGAAGATGGCTGATCAGGTTGGAATGCTTTGGAGAATTAGTATAATTAATGCAACGTGCTGATTGCTGGATGGTTCAGGGCAAGTTAACAAAAATTTATGATGTTGAACACCAGACAACAAGTCAACATTTTTGTTGCTGTGTTTGTATACCTAACTTACCTACCCCAAAATATAAAATTTGGAAATACTGGTAGTAAACTTAAGCTAAACCAGCTAACGTAAATTAAAACATTGTAAAGGCGATCAGTCATGTGCACTGGAGCACAAATTAATATCAGAAAAATTAAATGAATGAGGTGAGCTAAAGTAGGGCTTTTTGGTGCGAGTATAGCTAGTCGGTATAATTCTTTGAAAATGTGGTAACCGCACATCGAAAACCTATGCCCATATAATCTGGTGGCTAGCGAAGTGCACAACCAAGTAGCGCAGCAATTTGAGTGCTTTTATTGCGTAAAAAACCATTGGTGGTTACAGGCTACCTTTATTCCCTAACTGTTAGCCAGTTGGAGAGGGTGATTAGTAGTTGGTTGTAAGTGATTTACAATTTTAGAGGTTAAACAGATTATAAAATTTCAAATCTACGAGTATGTTTGCAATAGTAATAATTATTGCTTAAAGACTTAAGGAAAATACAAAGTAATAATATTGTATAAGACTGAATTTAATAACAACTGATAGCTATAAAATGTTTCAATAAGCTGTAAAATCACTCTGTCATCAATTACATTTATATGTATTGTAACGAATAAGTGTTCCGCGCTTTATGCCTCTTTTCGGTTACTTTTCTAGCAGACGGCATATAGGGTGCCGTGGCATACGGCCAAGTGTCATAAGGCCAAATTTCGGAGTCTGGCCTTATGACTCCTTACGAAAGTGACATAGGGCCAAATTTTAAGAGTTGGCATTAGTTCGCTTTGTAAAGCGTCAAAAGACCAATTTGGTCTTGTGTCACTTTGAACAGTTTCAAAACGAAGGAATTAATTATTCTAAAACCTCCTAAAAAACAAATAAGAAGAACAAGAAAATTTTGTATCTGTGTTTTTATAAATAAACGACAGACATTGTCCTGCATGATATTTCAAGCGATAAGGATATTAAACAAAGTATGAAATGAAAGACAAATAATATAGTGATTTCATAATTCTTTATTTTGAAATAACATCAATTTTTCTACAACGCGAGAACAATCCACATATAATTGGCCATGTGAAAAAACTGGATTTTCTAGATCCAACCCACAAATCGACATTGTTTGACCTTGTGACTTATTTATAGTCATGGCAAATGCCAAGCGAACTGGAAATTGCAGACGCCTGAATGGAATGGGTGAGTCTGAAGGGATCATTGGAATTCGTGGCAGGAGAACATCAAATTTGCCATTCAAAATTGTAGCTTTGCCCACAATTTTTTTTATGACTTTTTTTGTACCGTTGCATAGCTAAGGTGCATTTAATTTCCGAAAAAAAATGATAGGTGGCATTCCTGTTAAATCCAGCGAATTCAAAAATTCAAAAGGATAGTTGACTGCGTCGTCAGGATCGGTAACAGTGTCGATCGATTTGAACAATATCTCATTGCCGGGCAATGACTGTTGTATTTTGCAGTTAATAGCGTCAACATCGATATTTTTTGCAGCTAAAATAGCTCGTTCACCAATCCACACATGATTAATATATTAAGCTTGTAAATCTGGAAATATGCTTTCAATCAAAGCATCTTTCGTATTTACCATGTTGCAGAAATTGTCTGGCAATTTGGTGCATTGTGTGTGTCCATGCAATGGTATTGTTCCATTTCCAATGTTGAGCAATTGCTCGGAGAATGATAGTGCCAATGGATCGTTTTGCAGTTAAAAACGTATATTTGTGTTAAGACGTAATGAACTAACATTTCGCCATAGATATGATTGTTTTATACATGCATTAATTTCATCCGCACATGAAGCGCGTGGAATGACCGGACAAAAAATAAACGAAATCCTATGCACGTAACTTATATCTGTATATAATACGCTCAATATTAACGTAAATGCTATACATATAATATCAAAACACAGCGAACAAAAAAAAAAAAAAAATGCTTTGAATGAATACATACACACAATGAATGAAATGAATGAATGAATGAATGCATACACAAAAATTCATTCAAGTCGCTCCAGCCGCTTAGTTGCAGTATAGATAAATAACCTATTTACCGACTGCAGCGCCATCAACCGGGCTGATTTGTGAATCTAAACCTTCCAGGGCGCCACCCGAAAGAATACAAAAAAAATTCATTAAAATCTGTCCAGCCGTTTAGTAGGAGTTCAGTGACATACACACGTACAGTAGAATTATATATCGCACCTCCAATAGAACAACGTCTCAAGTGCAAAAATTTCGATTCTTCAGAATACGCAATTTAAAATAGTTCAAATTTTCAAGATTAAACTGCGATAACTAGCACTAAAGTCTTTGTTCAGCCAAAACTTAAGTAAAATCAAACAAAAACAGGCGGAGTTCACAGTTAGGACGCTGTCTTACAAATCGGAGTAATGTTTTTTGGAGATACATATTACAATTTACAACTAGAAGGTAAGACAAAGAATTTCCAAAACATTTAATTAAAAACAGTGTAACTGTACGAACCCACTTCTGCTTCCTGGAGAGAAAAATTTCTACTGGGACTTTGTTCCGTTGGAAAGAAAAACCTTTTTTGAGACGTTTTGCATAGTTAACTTAGAAAATTGAATTTTTGCATTTGTGTCCTTGTTCTATTGGAGGTGCGATATGTAAAGATAATCGAAATATACTCAGTTTTTTTTAATGGTTTATCATCGATCTTTTAATTTAAAAAATCAAATGAAAATTACAATGTCGTCCACTTTACATAAAGCGGAAACACCAAAAACTGTCTTAAGCTTCTTTACTTTTGTGCAGAGAATTTACAAAGTTAAGAATTTTCTATAGACTCTTTTACTTGACTCGGCTTGACAAAAATGAAACCAACATGTTGTAAATTTTGCTACTGGAAAAAAAAACGAGTTTTAAACTGTTTTAAATAGCCTTTTCATAATCCATTACAAATGATGTGGGGTTAAACTGGAATATTCTTACTTCAATTTGTTAATGATGAGATAATTTATTAAATTAATAATTAGTTAATGACCTTGAATAAGTATATGTTTTGAAAACATATCATAGAAATATTGATTTTCTATTAACTTTACTAAAATTTATTCATTAAACATAATATATTAAATAAAGTTTTAAACCAATCAAAAAATAATAAATAAATTAAAGAAAAAGGTAAAAATCTTTTTCACGCTAAATATATTAATTTATCATAACGAAATCGAGGTAAAGTTCCACGAAATCAAATAAATACAAAAGAAATAAATATTAATTCGTCAACGAATGATTGGCATTGGTTTGGCTGATCCTTAGTTAGTCGGAAGCTGTCAGAAGTAGAAATCATTGAAAAGCAGCTTTCTGAAGAATGAAAATCAGAATTGACCCATAATTCACTGTATCTCTATTTTTTCGTTACTACCTCAACAAACGGCAGTTTCATTTCCATGAAGTTCACTCGGGGCGCTCTTCACTAGCGAAAGCAATAGTTAACGCAAATCAAGAAACCGTAATTATGGGCGCATTTGGTATACGATGTTTTTTTGTATTCCTCATTTTCGTCCGACCACTACCGTGAGCCTACGACTATTGTCACCGTGTATCTTACATTTTTTATCGTTCCGAGACATTCGGCTTCGATTTCGCGTTGGTTCGGGAGAGGTTCTTTATTGAAAAATAACTTCGAAATCTAAACACGTCTAATGTGTCACACACCAAATCTGTCAAATAAACGAACAGCTGATTCAATTACACAGCATTTAACCAAATGAACAAAATTATCGTTCATGCAAACTTCATTTAAACTTATCATTTTACACAATTTGTAAACTTACGACGTTGCATGAATACCCTTATTATAACTATGATAGTCAAGGGTTCCTACTTTGACCACAGCAATTATGCAAACATTGCTTATTGCACTTAGTTAACATCGTTTCTTGCCAAAACTATTTGAAGGATTTTGTAATACTCAGGACTATTTGATTCCAAATTTTTAGCAGAATTGGGCAATTTTTTACTTAGTTTTTCAGATTTTTTTTTTTAATTCATGGTTAGATAGCAACACAAATATAACATGTATGAATATTAAACTAATGCGGTCTTGTAGAAAATTTTATAACAAACAAGTTTGTGGTGGATGGTTTTTACCTAGAATGCATATTTTCAAAGTTATAAAGGAAAATGTCGGAAAAAAATGGGGTGATTTTAGTGATTTTTTTATTGTTGCATTTTTCCTGCACCGAGCACAAGTTTTTCGAAGTTGCAAAATTTGCAACAGACTCCTCTAAAATGCCCCAACAACATATCAAAAATGGAGAACTACATCGTGATTTGCGAATTTATTGTCGAATCTGACTGGGCTATTAGTTAAGCGTTAAAAAACATTTTATTGTATTAATGTTTTGTTTTTTTTTTTTAACAAATAGAGTCCTTTTGTTTATAGGATGACATTCATTTGAGATAAAATAATTTTAGTGTTCATTAAACAAAAAGTTATCAATTAAAGATTTGTAATTTGAGATCTATAATTTGGTGCTTAAATCATTTTTCTAGCTTCTGAAGTAGCTATGTACATTTGTTTCGAACAAAAATTAATTCTATGGCTTTTGAATCGCCAACTTCAAGCTCAAATATCTTGAAATTTCCAACATCGATTTTAAAAATATTCAGCATTCTTACATAACTCAATACCAGCCTTCATTTAGTACCTATTTCATCTATGTACGCACGTGGCCAGGCTTCAGACAAAAATGGGTCATTTCCTTTTGCAACTCTTTTCGTTACAAAACAAAAATGTATTCATATCAATTTTTGTTGGTTATTCAAAGTGCTCTTTTTTCTGAGTGCTTAGTTGTGTTAGTGTATCTTATTATAACGTTTTTGGAGGTGTTGGAACCTACGACCAATTCAGCAAATTTTGCTAAATAAAGCAATTTCACAGTTGGTATCGACGAATCTCTACTTCGCTGGATTAGAAACTTCCTTTCGGACCGTTCAATTCAAGTTGTATTGGATGGTTTCAAGTCTGAAATCCATAAAATAAATGCTGGTGTCCCCCAGGGCTCCGTTTTGTCTCCGACTCTCTTCCTTATATTCATAAACGATCTTTTATCTGAAACTTCTAATCCATTAAACTGTTTCGCAGCTGAAAGTACACTCAGCTTCTCATATTCGTTTACAGATTCACACACATGTCCTTCGGATGTGGAAATTCAACGGCAGCGCATGATAAGCTCATTAAATTCTGATCTAAACAGCATTGTACAATGGGGAAACAAAAACCGCGTAGAATTTAATGCTTCAAAAACTCAATGCTGCCTCCTGTCATTAAAGCGAGACCCACCTCCAATGCCGCTTTCCATGGATGGCACTTGCATCGAGGAAACCGAACAGCTCTCAGTTCTCGGTATGTGTGTCACAGACCACCTAATGTGGAATGACCACATATTTGACGTCGCCAAGTACGCTTCTAAGTGCTTAGGTTTTCTCCGAAGATGCAAGAAATTCTTTACCCCTTCTGATCTGGCTGTGATCTACAAAGCATTTATTCGTCCAAAGCTTGAGTATAATTCACATATATGGGCAGGTGCTTCTATAACTCATCTAAGCTTGTTGGACCGAATACAAAAAAGGGCCCTAAAAATGATAGGTGATCGAACAATAACGTCAACAGTAGCACCCCTCGAACACCGCCGCAGTGTCACCTGTCTCTCACTGTTCTATTGCTATTTTTATAAACAGTGTTCAAGTGAAATAGCCAGTTGCATTCCTCTCCTTAAACAATTTAACCGTAATACTCGCGCTTTTAGGAATGCTCATCAGTTTACCCTTGAGCCCGATTTCGGACGTACCGTTAAGTATAGGGATTTTTTCTTTAGTCGCACAACAAGAATGTGGAATGCTTTACCTGAACCTATTTTTCCCCCCCATTTTGATATTCAGAACTTCAAAACCAATGTGCATCGGTATCTCCTTTTAAATCCTTCCTTGTTTTCCTAAGGCCGCACTGTGCTTGTCATAATTAAGGGAAGTAAGAACCCATTTAGTGCGCGGCATGTTTAAAAAAAAAAAAAAAATAAGCACATGTCAAAATGCTAACGAAAATTTGCTTATGTTTGCAAAATTTTCCCGTATAGCCATGATGAACTTATGCGCGCATAAGCAAAAAATAAAAAAATACCTCTCCGCTTTCGTCCCACATTCGATTTTCAGCTTTGTGTTTTGTTCCGCATTTTTAAATATAATATATGAAAATGCGGCAACGATACAACACAATTTGCACATACTCGTGCACAACTCGTGAATTGATTCACAAAACAGCTGTGTATTTGTGTTTTTAGCTGCTCTTGCCTAAGTTTGCTTAAGTTAACGAAACAGAGAAAAATTTAACGAAACGGAGCTAGACTCCATTATGTTTACTCGCATTGATAGTGTGGGAGGCGAGCGTAGGTTTACCTATCTCATCGCGGCTTCAGGAAAGAATGATGCCAACTCATAGCTTCAGTCTTAACATTAACAAAACCACTGGTCGGACAAAGTTTTTCAGGTGACAACGGGTAGAAAGCGCACTTTTTCGGTTGCATTTTTCGCTTAAGATACCTTAACCATAATGGATGTTTATAAAAGGGGTAGCAAATAAAAGCTAAGATTGCCCTCTTTGCAAAACCAGTGGTCGGACAGAATTTTGTTGGCTGTTGCGGCGAGTCTGACCACTTTTGTTAAAATTGCTATTTTCTTAACCATTGCATTTAAAATGCATTTAAGAGGCCAATGCTATTTTCTAAGCTATATGAAATAGTTTTGCATAGTTGTCCACGTTTACTTATGCGCGCTTAAGCTAGCTTAAGCCTATTATAGTTGGGCCTTAAGTATTTATAATCACCATTTTTTTGTTGTTATTGCTTGCGTATGAAAATATTTGCTGAGCTGGCTCCTGGCTCTCATCAAAACATATGCATTTTATAGGAAACCGATGACATTGTTGCATAAGCTTTTTTTTAAAAAAGGATTCTACTGCAACTACTTTAGTTCCGGAAAAAAAAATACTATAACAAACATTCACACAACTAACCGGTTAGAAAATATAAAACATTATATAGTTTTTGCTTCACTGAATTCAAACCAATTACTTATAAATTTAATTTCCATGATTTGTCCATTAATTACATTTTGACCACCGGATCGTCGCGTCTCGTTATACAAATACAAAATACAACTAAACAGAAAAGCATATCCTGTCCAAGTCAGGAAATTTCTTGTCACTGTCTTAAGAAAAAATGGTTTTACATATTTGTCTATTTTTTTTGTGTGGCAAGAAACCATCAAAAAATCAAAGATAAACTAAATTGATATCGAAGTGGAACAAATAGTATAAAAAGCTTGTGATGGAAATTAAAATGCTCAAAGATTACAATTACAACCATCGCTGGATCAGTGGAGTTATAATCATCGAAACGAATTGCAGTTTAATATTTTTACATAATTCGCATTTATAGTTCAACAGCAAAAACAACAATGTCTATCTCGTTGCAAGACATTTACATCTCTTGCTAAGATATTTCTCCATTTCCATGTATGCAAGTTAAGTCATACTCAATTTTGACTTCGTCACCATGGTAGATGATGTCTTACCATCATACCACGAAGCCTCTGAGTAGACATTAATGTACACATTTGCTGAATTTTATTATGTAATATCAAAGAAAATAGCAACGGGTCAGTTGGTAGCTAGTTGTTGCTGTTGAAAGAAAATTATACCCCTCATCGACAGGCTTGCCAATTGGCGCGATATTTTTTTAAATTTCGCGGTGTAAAATTTCATATCGCGATATCTCATATTTTTCGCGATATTTGCGGTTTTTTCCCTTAAACAAAATTTCAACCTTAAGGAAAACAAATATCTTATTTAGAACACACCCATTTCACTTTGGAAAAAAAAAGTACTGAACGCACTCATTTTCTTATTTCTTTTTTTTCTGACATTTGACATATGCAAGCACTTTGAATTCAAATTTTAAAAAAATAGGCTAAGAGATATGTTATAAAACTTCTGTCTGTTCGCTGTCAATATCTATTATTGTATTTACATATCTTTAAATTCTATGAAAAGTAAACAAAACATGACTTCAAAAAAAAAAACACCCAAATACAGTAAAACCAGCTTAAAAATCTGGCAAGCCTGCTCATCGATACGAGTACCTATATAACCGGCTCAAACACCAGATTAGGCACAGTGGGTTACTAATCGAACAACTGAATTGATATAATTCTATCACATACTGATGCATTATAATCGTTCAGCAGAGGCAGGAAAAGAAAAGTTAAAACGAGAAAGAAAGTACACAATTAAATGGATATAAAATGTGGAAAGTACCAGATTATGTTGCGCACACTTGGTGTTAGCGTAAGGACCTTTAGCTCAAGGCTATAATTATGTTGCGCCAAGTTGCTCGAAGGTGCTTTGATTGTAATGATGCTATGAAAAATTGGTTGCTCGTAGATCAAACAAAAAATCTATACGAAATGGGCTAAAAATTATAGCGTTAAGAGATCCCTCATGGGATTTTTTTTTTTTTTTTTTTTCATTTAAAATTATATGCGAAAAAAGTGGGAAAAACTTTGGATGTGTACTACTTCCTTACAGAAGAACACTAAACATGTCACCAAAAATCTCAATAGATTCTTTATAAGCAGCCTTAAGTGGGGATATATTCCCTTGGCATGGCGTGAAGTAAAAGTAGTCTTCATACCGAAAGCGGGAAAACCAAGCCACACGGAAGCTAAAGACTACAGACCCGTTAGTCTAACATCGTTTGTTTTAAAAACCTTCGAACGACTAATAGATATACACATACGAAGTATTCTAACACCTAATGGTTGTCACCCGCCCAACATGCTTACACGAAAAGAAAAAGTGTCGAAACAGCACTCCACAACTTAGTAGGTATAGAAGAAACAACACTCAAGAACAAAGAGTACACTCTAGCTGCTTTTCTGGACATTGAAGGAGCTTTCAACAATGTACATAATGATGCGGTAAAAAGAGCACTCGTATACCTTGAAGTAGATAATTCTCTCATAAACTGGATTATCTGTATGTTAAAATACAGGCGGATTAACTCAGATTTAGGGGATGCACGGATCAAAGTATCCACATCTAGGGGGACTCCACAAGGAGGAGTTCTCTCACCACTTTTGTGGACATTGGTTATGAACGAAATCCTGATCGAACTGGAACACAGCGGTGTCAAAGTAGTCGCCTACGCAGACGACTTGGCGCTGCTAGCGACTGGTTAATTTATTTCCACAGCTAGTGAACAGATTAACTACGCCCTGTCGAAAGTTTGTAGCTGGACGAGGAAATGTGGACTCTCGGTCAACCCGCAAAAAACCGACCTGGTACTTTTTACTAACAAAAGGAAAATACCAGATTTTGTCCTACCATCAATAGAAGGAACCCGACGTAGTCTTTCAGAACATTCCAAATATCTGGTCGTAATTCTTGACAAAAAGCTAAACTAGGGTTTGAACACTAAAGAAAGAGCCAAGCAGGCCATGATCGCTTTTTACTCCTGCAACAGGATCTTTGATAAGACCTGGGATCCAAATCCTAAGAAATTAATGTGGATGTACACGGCCATTATAAGAGCGATCCTCACATATGGTAGCCTGGTTTGGTGGAGCGCGATGGACAAAAGAAACTAATTGCAAAACGCTTAATAAAGTTCAAATACTAGCGTGTATAGGAATTACGGGGGCAATGAGATCCACACCCACTGCGGGAATGGAAACGATACTCAACCTAAAACCCCTAGATCTACTTATACAAGAAACTGCGGCCTACAGTTCCCTAAGACTAAGCCAAACCAATAGCTGAAAAAGGAACTCGGTAGGTCACGCACAAATTATCGATTAATTTACGGAGGGGTATGTATGCATAGACTACACAACACCCCATATAGATTTTGAAAAACCGTTTTCTGTCTCCATCCCCACAAGAGAGGAATGGGATGCTGGTTTACAACAATCAGATGAACTGGTGGTAGAAATATACACCGATGGATCGAAGATAGATACGGGTGTAGGTGCGGGATTTTTTTTTTAGAAACCCTCAATTTAGCCAAATCTTTTAGACTCCCCGATCTTCCAAGCGGAGGTTCTGGCAGTGATTAAGGGCGCCGAGTAAATATTAATGATTGCGATACCACGAGCTGATATCACTTTTTAAATTGACAGCCAGACGGCGATCAAGGCCATTTCTGCCACAGAAATCAAATCCAAACTGGTTTCATGCTGTCGTGAAGAGCTTAGAGTTCTTGCCACACAGCACAACATCAGACTCTGTTGGGTCCCTGGACACTGTGGAATTAAAGGTTATGAAAAAGCCGATGAACTGGCAAGGACTGGTTCATCGTTAGATCCAAGCCTAACAGATTCCAGTGATAAAATTCCACCCTGTGCCATTAAACAGGCGATTAACAAGAAAATAGTGGAATTTGAATCTGTGGCCCAGCTACAATAAGAAAAAAACAGACAAAATTATGAACCTAAAAAAGAGATCCCTGCATCTTCTGATAGGAATTATAACAGGACATAATCTCTTAGGGTATCATAAAAACAAAATGGGACTCAATACTGTAGACCTATGCAGAGGCTGCGGAGACGAAGAAGTAGAGGATGACACACTTCACTACCTAGGTCACTGTTCGGAACTCTGCAACATAAGGAAAAACTTTTTGGGTAGCTACTTCTTTAACGACTTAGCAGAAATCTCGAAGTCAACAGATGATAACATTTTAAACTTAATGAACTTCATCAACGCCTCGAAATGGCTCTATGCTCCATAGGATTTCATAGGTTATTTATTTTAAAGGGATGGTCCGATCCATCGTGGTATCACAAAGGATCAACATTGATCTAAGTGTGACGGGAACAAGATCTACCGTCAGCTTATCAACCTTACCTAACCTAACCTACTTCCTTAACATTGAAGCTCGAAAAAATTGGATAACATATTTAAATAGGAAATTTGTACCAAAAAATATCAATGTTTTGTTAAAAATGCAGGGTAATTAGGGCTGGCCACGAGACGAGAATCAGCGAGACTTTTCTCTCTTGTATCGGTCTCGTTAAAATCGAAAATTTTCAGTCTCATCTCGTTCTCGTGTTGACCTTGTCTTGTTCTCAACCTCGCCTTTTTTAAATTTGCAGTCTCGTCCTGGTTGCGTCTCCGAAAAATACGATTTCAGGACATATTTTCGATACGTCAAAATATAATTTTTGTCAACCAAATAGTTTGAATATGTGCAGAAGAAAATAAATATTTAACTGAAATTGGATTTTTTAATTTATTGGACTCTCTGTAAATGTCGCGGTCCAAATATACAGTCTCGTCTCGGATGCTTAAAATGCAGTCTCGTCTTGGTCTCGTCTCGGATGCTTAAAAGGCAGTTTTGTCTTGTCTCCTCTCGGTCTCGTCATGCGAGACCGAGAGCGAGACCGAAACTTTTCTTTTTCCGTGGCCAGCCCTAAGTGTAATGCTTTCAATACTCAAACATAAGAAAAGATAGGGGGTGTACGTTTGTTAAAGACAAGAAAACATTGTAAAAGAGGGGGTGGGGTGCTCTAGGGGCAATTTTCTAAAAAAAAATAACTTAAATGGAAAATAAATTATTAAAAACCAACGGTAACAATTACGATATTTTGCTATAACTTTGTTTTTAAGCCAAGAATCTAGTTTTTCCTTTTATAAACATTTTAAATCAATCTATTTAAGCGAATTTTTTTTTTTTAAATTTTTAACTTACATTTTTGAAAAAAAAAAATATTTTAAATTAGCCTTTTTAAACGATGCCATTATTACTTTTTGTTTGAATGGAAAAAAAAACATGCTTTTTTGTCTTCTTGTCTTTAAGGATTTCTTATAACGATTTCTTATTTGTTTTATTTATATTTCAAGAGTTTTAAAATTTCTCAAAAACTATAGAAGACATAAAAGCATCTGGCTGTTAAATCTTAAAACAAAAGGTTAAAAATTGTACATACCTTCATATTCAAATGATATATTTTAACATGAAGAAAAAAACAAAAAACTGGAACTATTGTCTTGCCAGCTATAATATTTATTTATTATATCGTTTAATTTTATTAATTTATCAACATGCAAGGCTAACACCCAAAGTGACAGCTAAAGGCTATTATCTACTTATTATCGTCTTCAACAACTAATAATGTCATATCTTTGTTTTGTATTGACACTTTAATGTTAGAGCAACTGTAACTTGAGCTCATTATCCATATTTTTATAATTTAATGAAATAAAGCGGCTGGTCGTGTTGTACATTGTGCTTTGTTTTGGTTGCGATTGATGAATGTGATGCGATTTATTAAAAAAAAAGAGTTGTAATAATGAAATCTTATGCAAGATATAGTGTTACCTTGAACTTTGCAGAATAAATTTGTTTTTTTTTTTTCTTTGATAACTTTTTCTTTGTATTTTAATTTTAATAAATTAAGACAGAGAATTATTTTGTTGATCTAATGAGTTTCTTTGGAAAGTATATTTAAGGGCTTTAGCTTAAATTGTAGTTGTTATGAATGGTATATGCTTGTTTTGTGGTATTGGCTTGTTTTAAAGGTATTTAGTTTAGTTTTTTTTTTAAATTAGTGAAAAATCAGTTCTTTATTAACTTTATTTATTTATTTATTGTAGCAGAATATTAATACATTATTTTCTTTAACTATTACACAATTTACGCAATTTTTGTATAAATCTACCTTACTACTGACAATTTTAATATTCTTTATATATACTAAGCAAGAATATATATTTTATATATACTAAGCAACAACATATTTTGAAAGAAAAGCTACATTAAAACCTTCATTAAAAAGAAACTAGTAGAGTTTAAAGAGGAGAAGAGTTGGCGGTGAAATGATATATTCAAACCAAGCTTAAAGTTTCACAAACATTTTATAAATCAATAACTGAAGAATGAAGTAACAAAATAGGAAATATAGGATTTACAAAAGATGAATACAAAATTGATGATAACAAACAATAAGAATCAATAATTAAATTGAATTAAATAAATAAACAAAATGATATATGCAATAATTTAACAAAAAACATAAAACAAATATACAAATATGTGAATAAATAATTAAATAAATAAATAGATAATAAATAAATTAGTTAATAAATAAATAAATAATAATAAAATAAATAAATAAGTAAATAAATAAATATATAATTAAATAAACAAAAGAAGAATAACAAATAAATATATTAGTAACTTAATAAGTAGATATCACAGAAATCAGTCTTGATAAAAGGAAAGTAATCAGAATTTATCCCAAGCATAATAAACTAAGCAGCTAGGTTTGATATTAAGGTATTGTCAGACGATATGCAGGATATAACATATCGTTCATTGAGTAATTCCTTGTGATACCAGTTCCATATTTGAAAAAGAGTAAAGTTCAGCTGTTGAAAATGACCACGGTATAGCTTAAGAATCATTTTAAAGAAGCTTATTTTGAGCTTTTTGAAGCCTTTTAATATGACTATGTATACAAGCACAAATCCCCCATGCTGGTGATCCATAAAACATAATTGCTTGCAAAACGGTTTTGAATATTTGGAGCTTATTGTTATTACTAAGCGGTTAATAAATAGATACAAAGTTTTGATAGTAATGTTTATTTTTTTAATTACCTCTTGTATATGCAAACCAAATGTTAGAGTTTTGTCGAGGTGAACTCCAAGGTATTCAGTACTTGAACGCCATACCGTGTATATCCCACAAACTTGAAGATTATTACTAGCCAGAGAACAGGCTTTTCTTTTTCAAGTGAAAAAAATTGCTTGAGTCTTTCAAGCGTTTACTCTAATCCTCCAATCGAACAAAATAATCTTGTTATACATCAAGTGCAGATTGCAGGTTGGTTTCAATAATAAAACCAACTGAATCTGATTTAAAGACACAAGTGCCGTCGGCGAAAATAGCCTTTTCGCAGTTAGTTAAGCATGGGAAGTCATAAGCAGGGCCGGACCAACCATATGTGCAAGATGTGCAAACGCACAGGGTGCAAAATTCTGGGGGCTTATTTCCAGGAGCATGGAAATGTAATCTGATCTTGCGCAAACAAATATGTGCTGCCATTTGCATTTAAACCACAAACATTCGTCAAATAATCCCAAAATAACATCCATCACAACCGTGCTAAGATATTTCTTGCACACTAACTAACATCACTTTCATTGTTGCATTCAACAAAAATTTAACTCAAGTTATCGTAGAATTAAAAATCCCACTAAATCCTAAAATCCACCTTGCATGGGCAAGTTCAATCCTACCTATCTAGTTTCCAAATATTTCATCCTGTTCGTACAAAAGAAAAAAAAAAGAAAAAATAACTTTAACTACTTTATTACAAAAAAAAAAATAACTTTTTTACTTTTTTTTCCTAAATAAAATGAACTGAAGTTCATATTTATTTTTAATATGTAAATAAGTACTGTACATACATATAAAAGTATGTATATATATTTTTATTTCATTTTGTTTTTAATTTATTTACCTACTATTTTTTTGTAAATACGTACTTTTATTACATTTGATACATACAACCATATATGTAAAAATATTTGTTTGTTACTGAGGATTAGGAATACCGGGGATACCTCAATAGAAAAAACGTATTGAAAGTCTACCTCCTGGGTAATGTGGAAAAGGCTTATGCATGTGTATCAGTGTATATGTGTGAAAATATAAAAAAGGGGCGCTTTCTACAAATCTTGCACAGGGCGCAAGTTTGGCTGGGGACGTGACAATCCGCATCAAGGCTAAATTCGCCAACATAAGCCTCATATGCGTGCATGCTCCGCATGAGAAGAAAGATGAAGACACCAAAGACGAGTTCTACGAGCTCTTGGAGAAGACGTACGAGCAGTGTCCTAGCTATGACATTAAAATTGTCCTAGGCGATTTTAATGCGCAGCTAGGAAGAGAGGACGTTTTTGGTCACATGATGGGAAAGCACAGCCTGCACGACACCACCTCCGACAACGGAATCAGGCAGATCGACTTCTCTGCTAGACGAAACATAGTGGTAGTTAGTACGCGGTTTCCTCTCCTAGATATCCGCAAGGGGACCTGGAAACATTTCGATCAATCAACCGTCAACCAGGGGCCTATTTCTCCGCTACTACATCAGCTACAATGTAGTAGTATAACAGTTGTATTACATCATTTCTGTTTCAAACATACATTGGTTTTTCAGGTGTAGTACATCAATGTAGCATTGGAGAATCGACTGGAAATATTGGAAAAATGTATGATTCTGTTTCACAGCTTTTGATACTACATTGTTGTAGTACAACTTACTGTAATTTTTTGTTACATTTTCACAATAAAAATATAAGCTGTGATTGCTGTAACAGAATAAAATTGTTGCATTTAAAAGAAAATATACGAATGTAAGTATTTTTGTTTTGTATTTAAACATAAGAAATTCAAAAAATGTATGATTTATCTTTTGATTTTTTGTATAGTCGGTGAAAATTGATTCGTTGTAAATACACTTTTGGTTTTCTTTCAATTCTTATGTTGAATTCAAAATCTTCGTCGAAAATTTATATCGAAATCCATTTTTTATTTTATTTTATTTTATTTTATTTATTTGTGTCTCTTTAAAGTTCAAATATCTCACTTCTAAAAAAAAACAATATAAATAGCCTCGTTCAAACTGCAGTAAGATATGTTATCTCGAACAATTCAACGTAAAATGTAAATTTGAAGTCGGCTGTTGTTGACATTTCTCTTCAGACGTTCTAAATATATATTTTGCCTTCTTTGAACTCTTAAGGCAAGACCGCACTCAACTTCAGCGGAACTAAGCTTCACGACGCGGCAAATTATTATTATTTGTATAAAATTGTATGAACTATTTTGCACTAAGCGGCAACTGAACTTCATACAATTTCATGCGAATCCGTCGGAAGTGTAGTTCCGCTTCAGTGCAGTTCCGTCCAGTGCGGTGTAACCTTTATATTAAATTCGAAATCATCATCAAAAATATTAAAAATCTCAAAATCCTTTATATTTTATTATTAATTTTCTTTCGTTATTTTGACGTTCATGTATTTTTGGGTTATTTTGTGATAAAAAAATTTTGTAATCACTTCATTCTCAAGTATACTCGTATATAAATTGTACTCAATTACGAAAAACTATTTTCCTATTATATAACTATATAACTTTTATGGTGAATTAACATGTATTTGCGTCTGCATAATGCAGAAAAGTAGAGCAGGACAGATGCATACAAAAAATCCGAGCGAGTGAAAGAGAACCATTAAGAAGATGAACATGTTCGTCTTCATTTCTGCATAATGGCACTTTCCTATAATGCAGAAACGATGTTCTTCTGCATTTTAATCTTTTCTCTCTATCTAACAATTATACATTTTGTATTTGGTATCCCTATTTTTTTTTTTGCAGAAGCCAAATGCAGATACATGTAAATCCACCATTACAGACGAGAGACGAAACAACCGAAAAAACGAATGGTGTAGTCGGGGTCTAGGTCTACATCATCCAGCTACATCATACAACTCTTCCAGTTGTAGTTATGAAACAGAAAAATGTAGTTGATGTAGTTGTAGAACGTTGCTGTCAGATGTAGTTGATGTAGCTGCTGTAGTAGCGGAGAAATAGGCCCCAGAATGATCATATTGCGATCCACGCAAGACACTCATCCAGTATCAGGGATGTCCGAACTTTCCGAGGAGCCAACGTTGACTCGAATCATTACCTTGTTGTTGCCAATGTACAGCTTCGGATATCCCGAACTCAGACAAACCGAAGAAATGCTTTGAGGAAGTTTCACGTCGGGTGGCTACAATCGCAAGAAATTGCTAGGTCCTTCTCCGATCGGGTTTCAAACAACCTCTTAAGAGGTCCTATGCCGCCAGCATCAAGTGTTGCAAACCAGTGGCAACATTGCCAGGAAGCCATCAGAGATGCCGCATCTGACGTGCTGGGTTTCACTCGACCACCACAAAGAAACTCATGGTTTGGCGACGATTGCCAGCAAGCACATGCAGCGAAGCAGCATGCATACAAGGCGTCACTGCACAGAAGGACCAGAGCTGCTCGCGAGCTCTACGAGCAAAAGAGGAGAGAGGAACACCGGCTTCTCAGAAAGAAAAAGAAAAAGGTAAAAAGGAGCTATCAGGGATACAGAGCCTGAACGGAACCCTGCAAGTACGAGCGAGGGAACATCGTGGTAGATTCGCAGTCGATGCTGAGAATATGGAAAGATCACTTTTGTAGACTGTATAACAGCGATGACGAATCTAATTCCGATGTCAGGAAGATTACAACATTCAACGTAGACGATGAAGGTCAACAATTCCGTCTACCCAACCTCGACGAAGTGAAGATAGAAATATCTAAGCTTAAGTCCAAAAAAGCTGCTGCAGCCGACGGGCTCGCTGCCGAGCTATTCAAAGCAGCAGGAGGTGACTTGCTAAGGAGTATGCACCAGCTCATCTGTAAAATGTGGTCGGAGGAAAGCATGCCCGATGAATGGAATCTCGGCATTGTTTGCCCGATCCAGAAGAAAGGAGACCCTCTAAACCTGCGCCAACCTTAACATCGCCTACAAGATCTTCTCTGCCGTTTTATGTGAACGCCTGAAGCCGTTCGTCAACAACCCGATAGGTCTTTATCAGTGTGGGTTCAGGCCAGAAAAGTCCACCATCGACCAAATATTCATACTACGGCAGATCTTGGAAAAAACCCAGGAAATTCAAATCGACACTCACCACCTGTTCATCGATTTTAAGGCCGCATATGACAGCATTTATAGAGATGAGCTATATAAAGCAGTTTTGGCATCCCTGGCAAACTCGTACGTTTGTGCAGGATGACGATGGAGAACGGACGCTGCTCCATCAAGGTTGGCAAAGACCTCACCGACACCTTCGATGTCAAAAAAGGATTTAGGCAAGGCGACGCGCTGTCATGCGACTTCTTCAACATCATACTTGAAAGAATAGTGCAAAACTCTCACGTCAATACTAGAGACACAATCTTTCAAAAGTCCATCCAATTACTTGCCTACGCCGACGATATTCACATTATTGGAAGAATAAAGCGTGATGTCACTGAAGCTTTTGCAAGCATTGAGAAGGAAGCGGCAAAGATGGGTTTAGCGGTGAATGAGGGCAAAACAAAGTATATGCTGTCATCTAGAAAGGACGCTGGACAGAACGTCACCATAGACAGCTATAAGTTTGAGGTAGTTAAGGACTTTGTCTACCTGGGCCCCGCTATATATTCAGTCAATGACACCAGCGCTGAGATCAAACGAAGGATAACTCTTGCCAATCGCTGTTTCTTTGGGCTAAGAAGGCAATTGAAAAGTAAAGCCCTATCTCGAATGACTAAAGTGCCCCTGTACAAAACCCTCATCATACCGGTCCTGCTGTATGGTGCAGAAGCATGGACCTTCTTAGCGGCAGATGAGTACGCTTTAGGAATATTCGAGAGAAAAATTCTTCGGGTGATCTTCGGTCCCGTATGCATAAACGGGGAATAGAGGAGAAGATACAACAACGAACTGTACGGGCTGTACAGCGACATCGACCTAGTCACAAAAGTGAAAAGGCAAAGACTCAGGTGGCTGGGTCACGTAGAGCGGATGGACACCAAAGCTCTGGCCCGAAAAGTCTTTGAATCACTCCCTGAGGGACGGCGCAGTAGAGGAAGGCCGCGAAACCGGTGGCGTATGCAGGTGAAAGAGGACCTCAACCAACTTGGCGTGCGAAACTGGAAACAGCTAGCTAGGGACAGAGCTGGCTGGAGAAGGCTTGTTGGTTTAGGCCTGGTCCACACCGGACTGTAGCGCCAGCATAAATAAGTAAGTAAGTAAGTAAGTAATTCGGTGAACTTGATGAATTGTACTGCGTTGAGCCCAAAAACCAAATTGTTCAAGTGGTAAAATGTTGTCTCGGTTGGAAATGTTCTTTGCCAAAAGAAATATCCACGAAAGAAAAGAAAGGTCGTTTACAAAAGAATTTTAATAATCTAGAATCGACTATCTTATTCGAATTACAATTATGAAATGATGAAAAATATTAATTTGTTTATATAAAATAACAAACATAAAAATGTGAACAACTAAAAAATATAAACCAAAGTATTTAAAACATAAAGTGTAAATGTTGATTTCAACTGTCTCTAGTTACTTGAGAAAAGATTCCTCGTTTTAATAACTGCTCAAAACATTTACTTAATGAACTTTACAATTTTATTGGCCTATGAATGTTAGGTGAATTAGCACTTTTACCAGGTTTTAAAATCGGTATTATCTTGGCTGTTTTACAGGCTTCGGGATAGTAACGTGACTTAAGACAACATCAATTAAATACAAATTGGGGCCGGGTTAACGTTAATATATTGAGCTTAAATTTTACAGGATTTTTTTATTTATTTAGAGCAAATTAGAGGGGTGCGTCATTCAGCATAAGACAATCACCTTTATAAGGACCACCCTGATTTGACTAGATGATCGACACCCATAGTAGATAATTATAGAATAACCTTGGTAATAAGAACCTAAAAAGATTATCGTTGATAAATCAGAATTTAAAACATAAAAAAAAAATTACTATAAGCAACTCCGTAAAATGTAAGGTTTTTTTTTAATTTATTTATTCTTTGATCGCAGATAATAATTCAAGAACCTCTGCTATTATAATACTGTGTGCTTTTAAAATAAGACCCTGAATACCGACTTTATCACCACCACACTTCAACTTATCGGATTTTCTTTGGTAATCCAATGCGTTTCTAACCTTGTTTACCTATAAATCCATGTCATCAGTTCAATATTCTCATCTTACCATCAACAAAAAAAAAGTATAAAAAACCTTAAACGAAAACGCATCTATCTATATTGCAATTCAATTTTATCTTTATGTCTCTATACACATATATGTAAATGTAAGCACAACATCATATTTCAATCAAACTCAATACAATTGACCCACTTCTGTCTCAAGTTGTAAGCAAATAGTAAAAAATAAAAAAAAAATACCAACAACCATCATTATTACAACAACAAAAAAAAAAAAAACATACAAAAAATCGTCACACAAATTGATTGACTACATATCGTCGCCATTGCCGGTTTGGCTCTTTTCATCTGCATGCCAACTATTACAATGTCACCATTATTGATTTACAGTATTTTTGTCCATCGCATCAAAAATAACAGACAATTAATGAACTGCAACATTTTGATTGAACACAATCGATAACACAAGGAAATTAAAAGCACATAACATATTAAGACAATTGCAATCTATGACATAATCGATTGGCTCTATAATGTGTTGTATATTTTCAATTTTGATATACCGCAGCGCACTAGTATGTTGAAGCAATTACAATGAATTTTATCGTGTCCAGGAAGAAAAGTTAAAGAAAAAAAAATAAAAGCAGTGTTAACATGGTATTTTAGTAGTTTTTCTTTTGTTTGGTAAATAATAGCTGAATAAAGTAAATTCTGAGGAATCCAAAATGTTAAGACTTTTATCGCTGCTGCAGACAACCAGACTCAACTCAACCAAACGACCTAAATATTGTATTGTTAAAATTAGCTCAACCAAACAATAACAACAACAAATAAAAACAATAAATAAATAAAATCCAAACATCAACAAGAAAACAAAAAAAAAGACAAAAAACCTCTAAACTCACTCTTTCTCACTTTCGATCTCAATCGATTGCTCGTCGCGTCGCACGGCTTCTCGCTGCGCAAAAGAAGCGCGTACATTTGAATTTGGAGGTCTCTATAAGCTCTTTTGTTATGTTAGACTATGCTCGCAAAATATATTTTTAGTTGTTGTTGCCTTATGGTTTTATATCAACTTTGGAGGGGAAAAAACTTGCATTAGAGTTGGAGTAGCACTACTCTTTGACTAGTTTGCGCAAAACTCCCCAACTTCAGACCAAAACGAAACACACAAACGATTTAACTATAAAAGTGCTTCCAGATACTGGGTTAGATATCATTAACCTGTTTACTTTTCAACTATTCACAGCTTATATTTCCAGTGTGGTGCTGTGCAGACAACGACGAAACTTGGGAGAAGTAAATTTATTTTATTTCTTTTTTTTGAAATTAATAATCAGTTCGTTGCTCAACTCTTTTGTTTTTATTTGAATAGAGAAAAAAATTTAGTTTTTTGGTGAATTTAAATCCCGGATTCGTATTGGTAGTGGATTACGATATTGAAAATGAAACTGCTGGTAAGTAGTATGTTGCAAAAAAAAAAGGAAAAGTGTTTTTTTGTTTATTGTGTTAATCGAAAGTGGATTACAACTGTTGTGGAGAAGAAGAAATGTGTGCAGTGTTTGTTCAGGTGTAAATGTTAAAAATGCATTCAATTGGCACTTACAGAAAATTTATTCATAGTGAAATTGTTTCTAAAAGTCTACTTTAATTAATTGAATTGAAAAATAAGAGTGAAATGTTGTTATGTTTTAACAAGGAAGTCAATGAACTTTTTTTGTTACAGTACTCAAGTTTTTCGAAGTTTAAGTTTGAACACAAAAATTGGCGTATAAGGCCCAGTTGCTTAATCGAAATTTAAATATTTGAGTCCAACATTAGAGCTTACTCTGAGGAAAATGTAAAACATAAGAATTTTTTTGTTTTTTTTTTTAGAAAATGAACCTAAAACGATTTGTTTAACAAATAAACAACGTAATTTTTCAAGATTCTTCAGATTTTCATAACCCATGCAATTCAATAGGACTTCAAAGTAGGTTTTCGTTAAAAAATTATACAAGGAAATTAAGACATTTTTAAAATAAACAGCCCACTTAAAAAGAAACCACTTGTTAAAAAAGCAACAAGTTCATTTATTGCAATACTTTGGAAGCATAATTGATAAAATTTTATCATGCCATTTTAAATTTTAACAAGGTGATTATTTTTACTGACAAATTAAAGTATCCAAATGCTTGTTTATGTGTTCATTTTCAATTGTTATAAATCAAATATTTCAACAAGGTGATTATTTAACTTAACAAACTTAGAAAACATATTTAAAGAAAAATTAAAGTCGCCACTTTTTTCAAATGAAAAAAAAAAACTTGTTAATCATAAATTACACTTGTTATTAATTAAAAAAATTTATTTATTTTTTTTAATTTTTGAAAACAACCAACAATTTCACTGAATTTCAAACTTTCTATATTAAAACTATAATTATGCTGTTCAATACACTTAAAAGGCTCACAAAGGCGATAATTTTTAAAAACTAAAGTTGAGTAAACGGGCTTTACTGGAAAAAACGCTTAAAGACCTTCAAAATTATATCTACTCATTATGCCTATAAGAAAAAGACTTCTTAATCACTTGTTAGTAATTTAACACGTTTTTTTGAATTTTTGAAATTTTAACAAACAGATTTGTTTAAATGTTTTCGTTTTTTAAGGAAATATCCTTTTAAAATAGAATATCACACCTTATACATCCCTTTAAAAAGCTCATCAAGGTGATAATTTTCATCATATATATTTTAGTAGCTGTAAAGGAAATACTTATTAATTAAAATTACAATTGATATTAATTTAACAAGTATTTTATTTTTGTATGTATTTTAAAGCTTCACACAAAATACGTTCTTTTTAAATTTAAGCTTTAACTGGCCTTAAAGAACATCCTTGTGAATCACAGTTGCACTTGTGTAATAATTTGACAATTGTTTTTAATTTTCAATTGCTTAACCAATGAGTTCACTCCAAATTTTTCCTTTTACTTTCCTTAATGGATAGTCACAGTTACACTTGTTATAAATATAACAAGTGTTTTTTCCCCATTGTTAATGTCTAAACCAAAAAAAAAAAAAAAAAAGCCTAATTATATATTTATAACAGTTACACTTGTTATAAATATAACAAGTGTTTTTTCCCCATTGTTAATGTCTAAACCAAAAAAAAAAAAAGCCTAATTCATCAAATTGACTACTAAATGACCAAGTTCGTAACTTATTCCACTTTTTGTTGATTATATAAAAAGTAAAATAATACACTTCAATTGCCCGTAAAAGTCTCAAGAAATATTTTCAACAGCTTAAGTTGGAAAAACTTTGAAACACAAAATTGGATGAAACCACATAATATGTTTACTCATTCTGGCCTTAAATTTCTTATTAATCATTTAAAACTATAAGTAAAAAGACTTAACTAGTTCGTGCATATGTTCTTACAACAAGTTTTCGTAATATTTAATTATTCTATCGTCAAAACAATAAGATACTAAAAATTTAAAAGGTATTACTCCTTATAATATTAACACATTCACTATTTTTACCAAAATTAAAACACAGAAAAACATATCTTTTTTAACTTAAAAGTTGTTGCTTATTATACAAATTGTCAAAATTGAATTTAACAAGTTAAACAAAACTAACAAGTGCAAATTCTTTTCTATTTTAGCACTCAAAATATAATTTTCCATTTTTTGGAATTAAAAGCTTTAAGTCATTTCTACAAGTTGTTAAAATATAATTATACAAGTTTAAAAAAAAATTTACATGTTCAACATTTTTAGCAAAATAAGTCAGAACAAAATTTAAAAAAAAGACTTGTTGACTGGTAATTGTTTAAGCTTCGTTTAAAGACGAATTCACCAAATATTCATACAAAATCCCAATTCTTTCCTCAAAAATATGATTCAACAATGTGATAAATAATTGTATTCTTTAAAAAAATAACAAGTTCACAATATTCAAAACAAAACGAACTTTAAAAATTTTTACTAAGGTTGATTTTAAATCAAAAATTACTTCAGACTTAAGTAAATTGGCATTAAAAGTTAAAAGTCGTTGTTCAACTTGTTAATTTACAATTTCAAAATTTGCTAACCAAAACAACAAGTTTAAAAATTATGTGGTTTTTAAATGAAAATAAAACTTGTTAATTATTCAAACACTTGTAATACGACTTACAAATTGGTTGAAATTTGTTTGTTTTGCTTTAAAAAATGGTTCAATGCCTTTCCTAAGATGACAGTAACACTAGTTAGTCGTTCAAAAACTTGTTTAAAAACTTAACAAGTTGGTTATTAATATTTGAATATTCAATAAAAGAAGATTTATTAAATGTTCATAATACTACCCTAATCCTTAACAAAAATAAATAATCACAATGTGGTAGGTAAATAAACTTTTTTCAAAATTAACAAGTCCGATATTAAAAAAAGGCCTATTTTAGGCTTGACAAAAAAATTCATTTAAAGAGATAAGTCATTGTTTTACTCATTAAAAAAGGCATTCAAAGTTTTTAGTTAATCTACAACTTGTTAATTTATCATTCCATAAGTTTCAATGACTCGACAAATATTTCAGCATTTTATTCCAAAAATAAAAATCTTAATTTTCATAGACGCCTCAATTCAATGTCATTATTTGTAACAATCTTTAAAATAGAAAGTCTCTCAAGAAAAATAAAACAACACATAAAAGGGAATTAAGACTTGATTACCCCCTTAACTTGTTTTGTTAAGGATCATAACCTCTTAAAGAGATAATACCATAGGTTGTAATAGATTTTGAAATTCAAACAAACTTTATGCTTGGCTCAAAAGGTTTAAAATTTTCAAATTCAGGACTATTATTTTTTGTTTCATCTTTATATAACATTTATTCTCATTTTTCTACAAGAAGTCGTTAGACAGTCAACATTTCTAATCAACAAAATTTCACATGTGACATTTCACATTGTAACAGAAAATAGCAGTTCACAGGTTTCAAGGATTCGACTTGATTTCCTTATTATTTCCCAAAACACAAAATAACATCTTATTCTGCTAGACACAATGGTCAATATTTTTAACAAACAAAAAATATATATTTTCTTAGTTATGTTTGTTTAACATCACTTCCAAAATGAACTCAAACTTGTTTGTATTTTTCATTACTGTATTTTTCATTACCTCTTGAGGATTTCCGCCTCTAAGAGAGACAAACAAATCCTTTCTTAACGTGTTTAACAAACTAACAAGTTTTTCAATTTATTTGTAGACTAAAAACATAGGTTTTCATTCGAAGGCTTTCAAATTATGAAGCTCAGGGTTAATATATTTGAAATAACATCTATGTAACTTAGACATGTTAAACTTGCTATTTATCAAAAAGTTGTCGTTAGACAGTCAAAATTTTAAGCTTACAAAATTTCAAGTGTGACAATTTCAACATTTTAATAATGTGTGTTTGAATCCTTGTCAAGTTTAGTAACAAACAATATTCATATTGAATTTGTTAAATATGCTTAAACTTGTTACAAAGCATTTCAAGATCTTCGACACTTTAGTCTGTCCCAAAAATTATTTATATATAAAATTGTGTTATTTTCAACTTGAAAACACCCTGACTCTTAAGGTTCAATAAGACAGAATACTTGTCGTTCCTATAAACTTGCTAAAAAATCACTTGAACTTGTTTAAAAGTAAAACAAGCTCTTTTTATATTTGTTTTATAATAAAAAAAAGGCCTATTTGCCCGACATTTTATTTGACAACAAAAGGTTACAGCTGATTAACAAGTTTATTAGTAAAAATATAATATAAACCACTGATTACTATGGGTGTCAAAAAAACTAGAAAGTTGACCTCAAAAGTAAAATTTTGTCTAAATCAATTAAAGAAGGCTGTCAAAACATCTTAACAAATTGCACAAAATAAAATTATAGAACTTCTTCAACACACTTGTTAAAATCAAAAAAAAACTTGTTTTAAATTTTAACAAGTTCAAAATTTAACATAATTTACCGATAAACATATTTTATAAATAATTATTAAGGAATATCACAAAACTGAGCTAGATTAACTTTAACAAGTTGAAAAAACCGCTTGATCCACTTCTTGATTTGTCAAAAATGCATTAACATTTTAATTTTTTAATTTTCTAAACCATTTTTTTTATCGATTTACTTTGTCCATCTAATCAACACGTTTTCTCGTTTTTGTTTCTTAATATTATTCATTTCTCCTAAAATATAGAAAACAGCATGTCTCCTAGCCTTAGTGCTAACCTTCGCCAATGCCGAAGAAGAAAAACAACCTGTTGAAGAACAAAAAGCCGAGGAATCATCTTCCAATGCTGAAGCATCATCCGATGACACATCGAAGCCTAAACGTGGAATTCACGGATACGGTGACTACCATCATCATCATCACTACCCATCCTACCACGAAGAGAAGACCCTAACAATTCACAAAAATGTCCATGTCCCAGTGCCAGTGTATAAACATGTTCCAGTGGCAGTTGAGAAGCATGTTGCAGTTCCATATAAGGTTAAAGTACCTAAGCCATATCCAGTTATCAAACATATTCCCTATGAAGTTAAGGAAATCATAAAGGTCCCATATGACGTTCCAGCTCCATATCCAGTTGAGAAAAAAATACCAGTAGCAGTTCATGTCCCTTATGATAATCCTGTCCCAGTGAAGGTCTATGTTCCAGCTCCTTATCCAGTGGAAAAGAAAGTACATGTCCCGGTGAAGGTACATGTTCCAGCACCATATCCAGTCGAAAAGAAGGTTCACTATCCCGTGAAGGTGCATGTTCCAGTTGACAAACCATATCCAGTTGAGAAGGTTGTCCACTACCCCGTCAAAGTTCATTTCGACAAGCCTGTCCCATATAACGTTGACAAACCAGTACCATATCACGTTGATAAGCCAGTTCCAGTGCCAGTCATCAAAAAGATACCAGTTCCAGTCCATGTTAAGGTAGATCGTCCAGTGGCAGTGCATGTTGATAAGCCAGTTCCCTATGAAGTTAAGGTTCATGTCCCAGCCCCCTACCCAGTGATCAAGGAGGTGCCAGTCAAAATCGAAAAACACGTTCCCTATCCAGTCAAGGTTGCTGTTGAGAAACCCTATCCCGTTCATATTGAGAAACATGTGCCAGAATACCATGAGAAGCATATAAGTTATAAAGAACCAGAGTTCTATCACAAACACCATGAACACCACGAACACCACGAACCTGAGGAGCACCATCAGAGCTATGAGCACCATGAACATCACGAAGAACATGAACATCATGATCACCACGAACATCATGAACATGATTACTAGATGAGCGAGGCGCAAGCAAAACGAAGGTTTAGCAGAAGGCAAGCGACAAAAAAACATCAACTAGGAGAAAATGAAAGTATTCCAAAAAAAAAAAAAACAAAACAAACCACACACTCAATTCATACCTATGTATTATTTTTAAAAGTAAAAAATATTTTTAATGTATAAATGTCTATGCGTGTACCTACATTATGCGTGCAATAGAAATAATGTAGGTGCAACTACAGACTTGATCTGATATAATTTTTAAGTCAACACAACACAAGATAAAAAAACACTACTTTATAAGAGAATTTTTATATTATTTTGTTTTTAATTTTATTTTTTGTCATGTTGTGATTTTTTAATTTTTTTTAATTTTCCATTTCAACGAATTTAAAAATACAGTATTCAAAGAAAATATGTAAACAAAAGGAAAGATAAAAAAAAACAACAAACAAAAAGAAAACTAAACAAGCCAAAAGATGAACGAATGAAAAAAATAAAAAAAATCATTTAAAATAAAACTGTTTTTTTTTTTATTTATTTTGGAGTTTTTAAGTGTGTAAGTACTAAATATTTACAAAAGGTAAGTTTCTCCACATTTTTTTTTTAATTTTATCGTTAGTTTTAGTGCCAAATTAAATAGTTATACAAATTTGCATGAAAATACCATTCTCTTTGAAAGGATTTTTTTAATATTTTACCTGGTTTACTGAAAAAAACAATGGCGCAACATTTTAGTCGATTTAGTACGATGTTAAATCATTCTTAGTACAATACTCGATTAAAAATTGTTGATCTCCTAACATTTTACTAAATTTCAAATCACCAAACGGCTGTTTTATCTTTTTAGTATCATCGTACTAAATCCATATGACACTTTGACGTTTAAAATTGTCAAAATCAGGGGTGTTTGGGAATTTTTTGCACGAGCTGTTACTTTTTTGGACCTGTTCAGCTGAATTTTATGAAGGAAATTAGTTGAGTATGATACTAGTTAAAAAGTATTTAAAATTTAGAAAATTTTAGTAAACTATTAAAGAATCAATAAAATGTTAAGTAGTATCATACTAAATCCTTAATAATAGGCTGTTTAAAATTTTGCGCCAATAATTTTTACATAAAAAGGACTATTACTTCTTTTAAGGCAGTTGAAAAACACTTAAGTCTTGTAATTTTGTTTGAATTGAATCAAAATATTTATTTCATTTCGATAATCTCATGATTCTCTATCTCCGTAAAAATAAATCATGCAATACACATATATTTTTATTTAAAATTTATTTTCAAATCTCAATATTTTGGATCAAAAAAATATTTGAAACTGAGTTTTTTTTTGGTAATTTTACTTTTTTATTTAAAATATTTAATAGTATTATTATTTTGAGTTAAATGTATAAAATTAAAAAATTTAATGTATTTTCCTTCATGAGAAAAATTAAAATTATAAAAAGAACTACTTATTTTCTGAGAAATATCTTTTTTAAAAAAATGATTTATTGACCAATTTGGAATTAATAATTGTGATTGGAAGTGATTAAAAATAATCTTTCCGTCGGCTTTTTTTGGTCACTGTAGTTTTTGCAATGAAACAATTAAGTTACATTAGCTTTCCCGACGTTTCGGCAGGGGTTGCTGCCTTCTTCAGGGGAACTTTATTTGGACAACAAGAAAAAATATATTGTTTACATTATAATAACAATAATTGAAACAATACAAAATACACTCACTTTAATAAAACTGTGTTTAAATTTAAACTGACACTTAAAATTATTGTATCTAATAATTGTAATGTTATTTACAAAAGTAAAGAAATAACCACTTCAAACGAAGTTTAGTCTATGGAATTTAAACAAGGAGTAAAGAAACTGAAAGAATACTGTGTTATGATGAGACAAGAGAACAATAGATGGCAGAGATGTTTTGGGTGTCTTGTTTTCTGTTCATGTTGTTGTTGTTGTTGATGATGTGTAATGTTTCTAGGGTGTATCGTTTCGAAACATGTTTCTGTGTCTGTAGGACTTTGACACCTTCAAAATCTGGAGAGTGGCCGTTTTCGATACTGTGGCTCGCCAGGGCTGTCTTTCCAGGATTGTTTGATTTGATATCCGATTTATGATTAGAAATTCGCTGTTTAAGAAATTGTTTTGTAGTTCCGATGTAACACTGGTTGCATGGTTCATTAGGTTTACCCTTACAATTTATTTTGTAAATGACATCAGTAACTTTATCCTTATCCGCTTTCGTTTTAAGTTTAGTGAAAAGGTGACTCAGAGTTTTATTTGATTTGAAGGCCAGGCGAACATCTGTTAGTTTTTGGTTTATCACTTCTTTAAAATTCTCAGTCAGTCTTGGGATGTAAACCATACTTTTGTAGTAACCATTATTCGGGTCTTTAGTGCCTTCGCTTGGAATTTTGCAATTGTGTTTCTGAAGTAGACCACGAATTATAGAAGTTGGAAAACCATTGTTACTCAGGATTTTTTTGATTTTTTTCTCATTGGCAGAGTGAAATTGTTCGTCGCTGAGTGCGAAAACTTTACTGACGAGATTGGATGCAGTGTTCATAACTATGTGCCTCGCTTAGTTAGATCGAAAGTTGACTAATCTTCCCGATGCAGTATGTTTTTGGTGCCAGTCAAACAATTAAGCATTAATTGTTTCATTGCAAAAACTACAGTGACCAAAAAAAGCCGACGGAAAGATTATTTTTAATCACTTCCAATTACAATTATTAGTTCCAAATTGGTCAATAAATCATTTTTAGTATAATCATCGGACGGCTAGCCGAGCAGAATCAACAATCCATCAAAATGAAGAACTACTACCAACACATTAAATACAAATATGGTTTACAAGTGTGTGACAATTTAAAACAATACAGCAATTCACAAAAAACTTTAGCTTTACAAAACCAGAACTTAAAATTCCTACTAATATGCCGACAAACCGGACTTATTCCTAACCATTTAAAAAAGTCCACAAATAGCACAAAACAACTCCTTTCTAATAAAGAATCGATAAATGTTTATGAAAAAATCGAACTTAAATTCCATCAAAAAGTTCTCAACGTAGAAATAACAGAGATGCACCATAAGGTCAAGCGCACTAACAATTTAATTCGCCTTCACGACCAACATATCAAAGAGAACTTATCCCAAAACGAATACAAACAATTCACAACAAAACAAAAACAGATGTTTAAAGACACATATAATAAAAAACAACAATCGAACGCACATAAAATTGACAGCCTTAAATCATCGCTTTGGAAGGAATTCAATATAGAAATGCATGAAAAATGGTTTGAAAATCGCACCAACATTGAATTCCCTTTAGAGGTCAAATGGCTTTTATCGTTGGGCAAGAAATTTGCACTCCCAGTGGATAAACATAGCTTTCCTCTTTTTCAATTGATAGCTGATGGAGAAGAAATAATTCGAAGTGTGCAAGACGAAAGAGAGCAAGAGCTTATGAGGGCACAATATAGCAACATGCTGCACTCGTTTCAACGCCACCAACAAAATGATCGATTTGCCAAATATTTGCTTAATGTAAATAAGCAAACAATCCATTTTCTTAGGCAGCACAAAAACATTGTTATTGTACCAGCTGACAAAGGTAACGTCACCGTAGCGATGGAGCGTTTGGAGTATGACGATAAGATGATTGATTTGTTGTCAGATCGCAATACCTACAGACGGGTAAGGAATAACCCAACAACAACTTTACAAACTCGCAACAACGATCTAGTCAAATGGCTAAACAACAACAATTGCATTGATGATAGGGAAAAGGCGAAGATGACAACGTATACATCGCAGCTTCCATCCATATACGGACTGCCAAAAATTCATAAAGCAAACATGCCCCTGCGTCCCATTACGTCATCAATGAAACTACCATGTTATGAGCTTTCGAGGTTTATTGGCAGAATTTTACAGTGCGCGACGGCAAAATCAAGCTACTCGGTTATTAATTCATTTGAATTTGTTGAGAAGGCTAAAAAAATAAAATTAAAAGACAATGATGTTTTAGTTTCGTATGATGCAGTGTCACTTTTTACAAACATTCCCATACAACTAGCCATCACCATTATAAAAAAGAAATGGGAAATAATTAGTGAAAACACTAGAATAAATCTGAACAAATTTCTTGAAATCCTTGATTTCTGCCTCAAGGAAAATAACTATCTACAATTTAAAGATGACATTTTCAAACAAATTTTTGGCATGCCTATGGGCAACCCTTTGTCACCCACGATTGCAGATTTAGTACTTGATCACGTACTAGATGAATGTTTCAGTGGAATGGAAGAAAGGCCTACTTTTGTTGCTAAGTATGTAGATGACATTTTTGCCGTGATGGACAAACGCAACATTGAAAAAGTGCAGCTGATCCTTAACGGATTCCACCCGAAAATCCAGTTCACTGTGGAAATGGAACATAACAAGTCTATAGCATTTTTGGACGTAAAAATCCATCGTGAAAACAACCGTCTATTGTTTGACTGGTACCAAAAACATACTGCATCGGGAAGATTAGTCAACTTTCGGTCTAACCAAGCGAGGCACATAGTTATGAACACTGCATCCAATCTCGTCAGTAAAGTTTTCGCACTCAGCGACGAACAATTTCACTCTGCCAATGAGAAAAAAATCAAAAAAATCCTGAGTGACAATGGTTTTCCAAATTCTATAATTCGTGGTCTACTTCAGAAACACAATTGCAAAATTCCAAGCGAAGACACTAAAGACCCGAATAATGGTTACTACAAAAGTATGGTTTACATCCCAAGACTGACTGAGAATTTTAAAGAAGTGATAAACCAAAAACTAACAGATGTTCGCCTGGCCTTCAAATCAAATAAAACTCTGAGTCACCTTTTCACTAAACTTAAAACGAAAGCGGATAAGGATAAAGTTACTGATGTCATTTACAAAATAAATTGTAAGGGTAAACCTAATGAACCATGCAACCAGTGTTACATCGGAACTACAAAACAATTTCTTAAACAGCGAATTTCTAATCATAAATCGGATATCAAATCAAACAATCCTGGAAAGACAGCCCTGGCGAGCCACAGTATCGAAAACGGCCACTCTCCAGATTTTGAAGGTGTCAAAGTCCTACAGACAGAGAAACATGTTTCGAAACGATACACCCTAGAAACATTACACATCATCAACAACAACAACAACATGAACAGAAAACAAGACACCCAAAACATCTCTGCCATCTATTGTTCTCTTGTCTCATCATAACACAGTATTCTTTCAGTTTCTTTACTCCTTGTTTAAATTCCATAGACTAAACTTCGTTTGAAGTGGTTATTTCTTTACTTTTGTAAATAACATTACAATTATTAGATACAATAATTTTAAGTGTCAGTTTAAATTTAAACACAGTTTTATTAAAGTGAGTGTATTTTGTATTGTTTCAATTATTGTTATTATAATGTAAACAATATATTTTTTCTTGTTGTCCAAATAAAGTTCCCCTGAAGAAGGCAGCAACCCCTGCCGAAACGTCGGGAAAGCTAATGTAACTTAATTGTTTCATTGCAAAAACTACAGTGACCAAAAAAAGCCGACGGAAAGATTATTTTTAATCACTTCCAATCACAATTATCTTTTTTAAAAGCTTATTTTTTTATTTAAAAAAAAAACACTGCATTTTAAGTTATTTTTCATTCCTCAAAATTAAAACTTAAAATACCCGCTTCAAATCAATTTTTCCTATTTTATTATTTTTTTTTATTAAACATTTTGAGTTTAAAAATAAAGTTTCAAAAACTATTAAAAAAAAAATAAAACAACTTTGTTTGAAAATTTATTTTAAAAATAGATTTCTAAATTAAAAGAAAATCTTAAGCAGTTTTGGTAAATCAAAGGTAAATAAGCAATTTGATGATGTGCCTGACTGGCAACTGTGAAATATTTAGAACTCCAGCTATTAAACTTGGTGGTATCACACTGAAGATGCTGTTTTTTCATCCATGTTTTTTCATTTCGCCGCTCTTTTTGTTATTCTTATTTGGAGAATTTCTGTCGTTTTGTCTCAGATTAAGTTGCTGCTCAACCTTAAGAAATAACCAGGGTAAGCAAATTTGAATTTTAAATATTTTTTTAAGGTCTTTATTTTCTTTTGTAATTTTTTTTTTTTTTTTTTTGAGTCGATAAAATGCGTTAACAAGATAGTTTTTGTATCAGCTTTAGTTAACTTTTTTGTTCAACAATTTTTGTTGTTGTTGGGAAATGTGACTTAAAATTAAAAAATTAATACTGTTGTCTTTAACCACTAATTTCTCATCAAATAATGACACCAAATGGAATTTAAGGGAAGTTTTGAAAACTTGAATACATTTTGTACAAGGACATTAATTTAAACACCTGTTTTTTTGACCCTTCACCATTAATTTCAAAAAAGGGCATTTTTGATACTTTCGTAAATCGCTTTCTTCTTTACAAATATTGGCAGCACCAAGACAATGTTGGTAGTGTTTTAGACATATTCCTGTAAATTTTCAAATGTATTTTTTTTAGCCGTTTACTCAAACAGAATGTTTAAATTTGTAGAAATAAATTATGGGAACAAATTCTATATTTCTTTAGCATAAGGAATCATCAAAAGGAAAATTAAAGTAACAATTTTCAATTTTTCTAAACAGTTTTGTATTTAAGTAGATTGTTTGATAGTCAAAATTCTACAACATATTTTCTATTATATTAAATAACTATAATTATTTGTTTTAGCCTTAAAAGATGTGCAATGTAAACACACTTGAATAATTTGAAATAATTACAAAACTGCGTTATTTTGATCATCACTATTAAGTTAAATTAATTGAGAAGATTGTTTAACAGTCAACATTTTATCACATTTCTTGTATTATATTAAATAAAACTAATTATTTGATTTAGCATATAGTGATGTGCAATATTAATGCATTTTAATAATTTAAAGTAAACAATAAACTGTGTTATTTTGAACATCATTATTAAGTTAAATCAATCAAAAACTTATTTATTTTAGATCATATGGTGTGTTGTATTAAATTAATCAAACATGATTGTTTTAGCCTAATCAGATGTGAAAAGTTAACAAACTTCATTTCTCTAAAACAAGCGATTACTTGTGCTATTTTGAACATATCATTAATTTAAATGAAACAAGAAGATTATTTAAAACTAGCCCATTTATTTAATTAAATTAAACAATTTTTATTATTTGTGTTAACCCAATTACACAATTAACTCAAATTAAACAACTTTTGTTTATTCCAAACAACAAGATTATTTAACTTTAAATAAGAAATGTGTCAGATTAACTTAATGTATTTATTTGATTAAAACAAGTTACTCGTTGAAAATTATAATTTACGAAATTTTCTGAACTTAACAAAGTTTCTTGATTATTGTCACGCTTGTTTTCAATTAAGATAATCTTTTCGTTAGTTTATTTTACATAATTTCATTTAACCGATTTAACTTTGTTATTTTTAACCTAATTCACTACGTTATTTTTAACCGAGACTACGTTATTTTTAACCGATTTTTTTTTAACCCACCGAAAAAGCCACTCGGCTAAAAATTATTTTTCTGCGTGTAGACTTTTTCAGAAAAAAAAATCAGAACCAAAATTTGAAAAAAAAAAAAATTGTTTCGCTCCAAATTTATGAATTATGTAGATTGCAATACAAAACAACAAACAAAATCATAGAACAAACAAAAAAAACAGACAAGTTAATTTTAGCTAGGTAAGAATGATTGACAAAAAAAGGTCGACTGGTCAAAATGTCGACTTTTATCGATTTTTTTTTTTTTCAATTTAAAATGCCGACAATTTTGTAGGTGACTAAAGAATGTCGACATTATGAAATTTCGACTTGACAAAATGTCGTATGCGTTAAAAAAAGTCGAGCAAAATATGGCCTTGTCGATATTTTTTCTCAAAAAAATTTTACGAAATGCTTCGACTTTTATATGATCGACTTTCATAATCTCGAAAGAAAAATATTCACACATGTTCAGACTAAAAAAAATAACATAATGGGTGATTGAAGACGATGCGAAACCAGCCAGTGACAGTGAGAGATTTTTAACTGTCGACATTTTGATAGTCGACATTTTGAAAATCACATTTTAAATAATCGGTCTATTTTTTTTTCGATATTTTGTTCAGTCGGTCTTTTAACTAGTCCACATTTTTTCTGTCGAGATTTTGAAAGTCTATCTTTTGGAGCCGATGATTTTTCCACAAAATATATGATTAATTTATTTTATTGGCTAAAAAAAATTGAAAAAAAAATAAAAATGTTTACCCTGGCTATTTCTTATGTTGTGCAATAACGGTATTCTAATTTCTAATTTTAAATTCATAAAAATCTCAAAACTAGAAAAATCAATCTTTAATACATTTTTAATTGAATAACATTTAATTACTCAAACTTATTTTCAATTAGTGTTACCGGTCTCTTGTTATTCTGTTGAAATAAAAGTATGTTTTGTTCCTCTGACTTGGAAGCACTTGGTATGCTGGTTTGAGGCTAAGCTCGTCGGAATGGGGGGGATTCTTTTCCAAAGTCAGGAATCGAATGACCAAACAAATAAAAAAAAATCATACCAATAGATTTTGAAAAAAAAAAAATTTTCGGACGGACTGAAAATTTATGATGCATATTTTTATCTTTTGGTGAGAGGTGTTACGTCACATAAGATGCATTTTGCCCTCCCTTATTACCTCTTTGGCAACTCTCCTTCGATAACTTTTGCATCCATGAGTTTAAGTTATCCCTAAAACGTACTTACGCTGTTATTTAGTGCATTGAAAACCCAGAAAACCTACAATACCCGTGTTTTATTGGAAAATCTATCTATAGTAGTATTCCATAGTAGCTATCCATAGAAGGATTTTACATGAATAACAAAAACAACATCGGCAGTATGACTACTGCCGATAAAAGTTAAAGAAGAATCATACTGCGGATAGTTTTCCGAGGCTCGAATGGATTTTTGGTGATTTCATTCTCAAATAATGGTTACTATTTGTTTTTTCGTGAAGTTAATTTTGACTGCTTCTGATTCTCACAAATACTATATATTTTTTTTTTTTTAATATTCAGACAGGTGTTCTTTCAGTTAAACCAATTTTGAAATACAAAAACCAGGCTACTGCGGATGCGTTTTTTTGGTAATTTTCTACTGTACTGTTTATAGAATGCCAAATAAACACGGGTAATGATTCATAACCCCAACAAATTAGACCACTTAGAATTTCATAATCATTATAAAATTTTTTATTTAAAATTATATCCTGATATCATTAAAAAAATCATTTCAAATCATTTTAATAAACAAAAATTATAACTAAGTATTTATGTATTTCTATTTATAGGGTATCTTTTTTTATATGAAAATTTAAATTTATTTGAAGTATGTTATTTAATGTTAAAGTTAAATAATATAGTAAAGAAAAGTTTAAAATAAATTATATAAGAAACAAAATTAAGTTTAAGATTTTTTTTTTGATTTTTGCTGTTTTTAAGTTAAAATTAAGAAAAAACGTATTTATTAAATTTAAGACAAATTATTATTATTTATTCAAATGGTAAGATTAATTATGTTTAAATATAAAAAAAATTAATACAGGTAGGAAAATGCAATTTGTGTTATCAAATTCAATTATAAAATTTAAGGAAAAGTTAAGCACAAAAAAATAAATAATAAAACAAAACGGTGTCAAAGTGTTGTAGGATAATATCAGTGTAATTGTTGAAAATAAATAAACAAAATAATATAAGAAACTTACAGGCTTACTTCTTAGTCACGACGATTGTGCGCACAAACTCGATGATCCAGTTGCACGTACCTTTATTATTATTTAAATAAAATCACTGATATTTTCTTATCAACTTTTCAAACCAAAGAAACAAAATTAAATTGAAATTATAAAGAAAACTTAAGAAAACTTAATTATAAAGAAAACTTAAATAACCACAATGCAGTATCCTATTGGAAATTTAACACTATTTTTTTTTAAATTAAAGCAAAACAAATTAATGACTACATTATTATATTTTGAACTATTTTTAGGAAAAGTTACTTAGTTTTTAAACACTTGATTTATTGATTTCACACGGTAAATTCTTGATGCTTCAAATTGTTTTTCCTTCTAGATAGTTCTGAAGGATTCTATGCAATAAAAAAATCATTCTCTGGGAAAACAGTATATCTGTACACTTTTTCTCGATTTAATTCAGCAATTAATTTGGTAGATAGTTTTTCACAAATCTTGTTGTGGATTGTGGCTTTTTGTGCCCGAAATTAGGAAAGGCTCCTTAGAGCACCTGAGCTCCAACAAATTTCTTTTCTTGGTATATTATCTTCTAAGTAGATGAATCTTTAAGGGTCTAATATAATCCAATCTAATGGATTTTATCTCAAATAGATGGTTAATGCGCTGTAAAAGCAAAGAAAAACACAAACAAATCAAAAACCTATTCATTCTAGAACAAAAGACAAAATTATCATACCTGAATCTGCACAAGAAAATAAACTTTTTCTTTATATTTTTGTTGTTTTCCAATTGAATTTCAAAACGATAATGAGTTTCTAAATTATTTTTTTATATTGACAAGCTAATTTATTTTTCATAGTTGACTTTGATCAAAACAAAAAAAAAAAAAAAAAAAACAAATAACAACAGTGTGAATACCTACAGTAGTTTTAATAGAAATATATGAAGGATGCATGAACTATGAATCTATTCTGGATTTGTTTGAATATTGACTTTTTATGGACGGACAAGGACATCCGTAACATTACCTAATGAAGAAATAAAAACAATTGGCTTTTAGCGTTCAGACAAAAATCAATAAGAATATTATGTTCTGAAAATTGCGGATAATTGTGATACTGAAAACTTAATTTATAATTTTTAACGTAAAATTATTTCAATTGAAAGACTTTTTGTGACCTTTGTTCCAAATGCGTTTCGGAGCTTATAACAACAGCCGGATCTCATCAGTTAGAACTGTTGTTACCTTTCTAAGAGGAAAATTTCTAGATCAAAGTTCACGGTAGTGCACAGCCAAGTTCTACACCCTTTTTACAGGTTTACACTCAGGGGATTTTCGAAAAAAATTCGAGATACGAATTTTCCTTAACATTACGATGATAGAGAACGCGAAAAAAGTGGGTCTCGGAATTCTGTCTGTCTGTCCGTCTGGCCGTCTCTCCGTCTCTCCGTCTGTCTGTACCTGCAGCCTAAACGGCTGAAGCGATTTTCTTCAAACTTTGGACTTAAGGTTCTCATGTTATTCCCTACAGGGAAAATTAAATTTTTTTTAGCTCAAAGACTAACGGTACCTGTCATCTCATACAGCCAATATACAAAAATTGATTTATTTCAAAAACGGCTCTAACAATTAGTAGTAGCCCATAGCGTAATGGTTAGTGCGTTCGACGGTCACGCTGGAGGTCTGGGATCGGTTCCCAGCCTCGTCCACCTAAAAAACTAAAAAGTTTTTTTTTCAGGGCTACTGCCTCTTGCGAGGAATTGACAAATCCTCCAAGAGTATCACTTGTCACGAATAAGTGCTTCTCGTCTAGCCGTTCGGATTCGGAATAAAATTGTAGGTCCCTTCCATTCCTGTCGAAAGGCGCACACAGAAATGGTTGCGAGTTATAAGTCACTAGGCCCTGGTTCTTCATGAGCCGTTGCGCCACCCGATTTATTTTTATTTTTTTTCTCTAACAATTTTCAAAAAAAAATTTGGTACAAAAACAAATTTTTCATAACGGTTATTAACGGTACCTGTCATACAACCAATGTTTTGGTTTTCATATTTCTCTGATTTCAACCAAAATTTGTATACAAAAGGTCGCTCACAATTTTAACAATTTTGCATACTCGTATTTTCGAAAAAATAATTTTTGGATTTTTTAAAAAAATATTGATTTTTTTTTTTTTGAAAATTCAATATCTTGAAAACGGGCTAATGAATTTTTTTTTGATTTTGTGAAAAATTGTATTTTATTAAATACTAAAAGTTGGCATACCAAATTTTATTTTAAAAAATGTTCAAGAATTTTTATATATAAAAAATTAATTTAAAAAAAAACCGCTCTAACGATTTTAAATTTTTTTTTTTTCATAAATTCACATTTATTAAACAAATCAGATGGCATACTTTTTTTTGAGCTCTATTAGGGGTGTCTAGTAATTTTTGTTTGTCAGATATTCAAAATGGGTATAGTGGATCTTGTAGAGGATACCCACACAAGTATTTCTACGTTCCGGATTTTTTTTAAAATGGTACCTCCAGACCCCGCGGCCGTTTTTAAGGTAAAAAACACGTTTTTTTTTCAAAGTCAACAAATGATCAAGAATTTCGCGTATCAAACGTGGTTTCACCGACTTTAAAAGATTTCTTTTGAATCTCTAGGGATGCTTATAATAAAATAGCACAGGTAACTGCCCCTTAAGATTTCAAAATATGCCTTTTTTACTCGATAAATGGCTTAGAACCCCCCAAAAATCGGTTGATTTTTGAGCTTTTCTCGATTTTAAAGACCTACATCAGTTCAGGAACGAGCAAGCAAGACTCGTATCATAGGTAATTTCGTGTGCTGAACTCAAATCTATCATCCGTTTTTCGCCATCAGCTCTAGTTTTTGAGATATTACAGTCTGAAAATGGAATATAACCATTTTTTCACCTATTTTTGAGATTTTATAAAAATTCGAAATGCTTTTTTTAAAAACAAATGCACCGATTAGGGTGCATATATCATGATGTTATGGAACCAATACATATGCACGTCAAGCTACGTTAAAGTTGATAGCTACGAGAGCAAGTTTTGTGCGATCCAGTCGTGCCCATTTTTGTATATGCAACCAAAAGGAAAATAAAGAAGATTAAGTGGCATTAATGGAGTCGTTGATAACTTTCGTTGTTACAGTCAAAAATTTAAGGTGTCAGAAAAATTTTAAAATGTTTGAAGAAGTTTATGCGTCGTTGTTAATTTTGTAAGAAATGCACGTACCGAGAAAAAATAAATCATTTATCAAAGCTTAAAAAGTGTATTTGTGATAGCATGTATATTGGAACCAATAAATGATCGGACATCACCATAGTTCTTATAAAAAGCCTTATTGTGGGATTCTATTCCGAAAAAATCTAGATCACAAATTTCAATCAGAATGTCTTGATAGAATTCAAATTTCTATCAAATACAAACATTCCTATAAGTTCATTATAATCTGACAGACAAAAATATTAACGAATAGATTTTTGAAATGGGTCTGTAAATAATCTTTGCAAACAACATATTCTATACACGACATGTCACCGCAAGCAACATCCGCACAAAGCTAAATCTCCGCAGTGACACATTCTCGTTATACAACATCCCCTCAGCGACACATCCTTGCAAGCCGGATGAATGTGGTATTTTTTTCGCTCGGTGTGTGAGTTGGTATGAATTAGGACAAAGAATGTTGTTTAGCAATGGGGAGGTGATTTTCAATAAATCGATCAATGTATGATAATGTAGACCACTAGTGGAACTGTCAATATAAAAATGGAGCGCGATTATGTGGTGCTAAATTATAAACATAGTCAGGTATACATAGTATATCCATGAGGAATGTTCTATTAAAACATCTTTGAAGGATGGGTTCGCAAAGAGGGATATGTATATTTATGCAAGTACGGGCCGGATTCAAAAAATGTCAAGTTCGTTGTTCATTGGCCAATTTTTGGTTTTTTGCTCATAGCCCAGTCGAAATAAGCATACAAATCTGAAAATTTCTAACAAATTCGTGGCTGAAATTTGTTACGAACCTTCCACTGATTATAATGAAACATGGGTAAAAATTCCCCGTGCGTCGCTCTGACCTTGAGGGTTATTTCATTTCATTCATTTAGGTCCTCGGACCTATTACGTCCGTGATGTTTCCCTTACGGGACATAGGGCCTCCACTACACCTACGCGCCATCGTGTACGATTTCTTGAAATATATTTCAGCTCTCTCCAACTTTTCCCCAGTCGTGCCGATTCCTGTTCGACCGTTCTTCGCCATGTACTTCTAGGCCGGCCCACTTGTCTTCCCTCCTGTGTGAGCGGGTTCCACTGCATTGCTTGAGATGCAATGCACCGATCGCCTTTTCGAAGCGTATGGCCAATCCACTGCCACTTTCTTCTTCGTATAATGGAGTCTATGGGCTCCTGACCCGTTCTGGCATGAAGTTCGGCATTGGAGATACGGTTGGGCCAGAAAATCCTCAAGATGTTTCGTAGACATCTATTAACGAAGGTTTGCAGCTTTCTAGTGACAATTTCAGTGACTTTCCAAGTGCTGCAGCCGTAAAGCAGAACGGATTCAACATTGGAGCGGAACAGTCGTAGCTTGGTCTTTAAGCTAAAAGAGTTGTTTCTCCATATTTTGGACAGCATTCCGAACGCAGCCTTTGCTTTTCTGATTCGGCTGTTTACGTCCAGTTCAGTTCCGCCACCCGTAGAGACAATACTCCCAAGATATTGGAAATCCTCTACCATCTCTACCGGTTGTCCAGAAATATTTACTTGGATTGATGAGGAAGTTCCAAGGCTGATCCTTTTAGTTTTTGCCGAGTTGATCTTAAGCCCTACGATTTCTGCTTCTCTCTCCACCCTTGTTGTCATTTGATGGAGATCCATGATCCTATGAGAGAGTAAGCATACGTCGTCCGCGTAGTCCAGATGTTTGAGGTGAGATTGCAGAGTCCACTGAATTCCTCCATTTCCATTTGACAAAGCTGCGTGCAGTACGTCACTTATCACCAACAGGAACAGTATTGGTGACAGTATACAGCCTTGCCTAACTCCACTTTGGATTTCAAACTCCTCTGACAGCCTACCTTTGTGCAAAACGTGACACCTGGATCCATCATATGTAGCCTTGATAATAGCAATCAATTTATCTGGGATGCCCCTCCTGTGCAAAGCAAGCCAAATAAATTCTCTATTGACACTGTCGAACGCCTTTTCAAAATCGATGAACAGCAGGTGAAGTGGTGATCGATATTCAACGCACTGTTCGATGATGATCCTCAAGGTGTTGATGTGATCAACACAGGAAGATCCAGTGCGGAAACCTGCTTGTTCGGCGTCGAGTGTGTCTTCGAGGTGGTCTTTAATTCGGTCCAATATTATCCTTGCTATTATCTTGGCTACTGCAGGCAGAACGCATATTCCTCTCCAGTTTTCGCACTGTGTGAGATCTCCTTTCTTTGGGAGCTTGACAATCATTCCTTTTTTCCACTCTTCAGGAAAGCTCTCTGCTTCCCAAGCTCTCTTAATAAGTGGGTGCAGTAGCTCGCTCGATGTCGTTGGGGCTGCTCCTAAGAGCTCTGCAGGAATACCGTCAAGTCCAACCGCTTTGTTGTTCTTCAGTGCTTTGATGGCGGTGATAATTTCTTCTTTACTGGGGGGTACGGTGCGTATTCGGGAAATTGTTACTTCGGGTAGCTCAGTGGGAATAGGGTTCACTTCACTTGCGAAAACGCGGTTTAAAACCGCAGAAAAGTGTTCCCTCCACCTTATGAGCTGGTCCTCATCCGAAATTAGCAGGGATCCGTTTGTGTCTTTAACCAGGTGTTGTTTAGAGCTCTGGACACCAGTGAGCTCTTTGGTAATTCTGTAGACGGTCCTACTGTCACACCTACTAGCGGCTTCTTCTGCTTCTGTAGCCAGTGCGTTGATGTAGTTACGCTTATCACGTCGCACACTACGGTGAACTTCCCTCATCTTCATGCGGTACGTAGACTCAAGCTCGTTTCTCCCTGCTGCTGGGGTAGCTGCGATGCGAGCTTTAAGGTGTTTCCTTTCTTCGATCCTTGCCCAAGTTTCGTCGGAAAGCCAAGCACTATTTCTTCCTTGCGCCCGGCCGACTATACTTTCAGCACCAGATATGAACACATTTTTCACAGCACACCAATGATTTTCGATGGATGTGGTTTCCGTGCTGCTGATTGCGTTCAATCCTTGTGAAAGGTGGTCCCCTAGTTGTTGGCGCACTGCAGGATCCTTTAGTCTATCTGTATTAAACTTGGGCATTCGAGTGTTTCCTTGGGATCTCCGAACTGCAGCTGTACGCAATCTTACGGTAGCAACCATCAGATGGTGGTCCCGGGCCATTCCCATGTCAGCACCTCTTCTGTTACGGACGTCCTGGAGACTGCTTCTAAAACGCCGGCTGATCGCGAAGTGGTCAATTTGGTTGGAAGTTGCTTGTCTGTCAGTCGACACCCAACTGACTTTGTGGCACGTCTTATGCTCGAACATGGTCCCTCCAATAACAAGGCCGTTGGCGTTGCAGAAATCGACAAATCGTTCGCCATTGTCGTTTCGGTTACCAACACCATGTTTTCCCATGACATGCCTTAGCCCAGTGTTGTCATTGCCAACCTTGGCATTTAAGTCTCCCATCACCATAACTATATCACCTCGTGGAACGCTATCATAAGCAGCACTCAGCCGGTTATAAAAGGCCTCCTTCTCCTCGTCAGAAGAGAGCAAAGTTGGGGCGTAACACTGTATGATGGTGACGCGACGTACTCTAGTCCGGAACCTGGCTTTCAGGATCCTGTCACCTAAAGGCTCCCAGGAAATTAGGCTTTTGAGAGCTGTTTTGGAAAGCAGCAATCCAACGCCAGATTCCCGAGCGCTTCCAGGTGTTTTTCCGGAATAGAATAGTACAGTGTTACGGGTTGGTGACTTGAACTTCCCCGAACCCAGCCATCTAACTTCACTTATCCCTAAGATGTCCATCCTATACCGCATGAATTCCTTCTCTAGTTGCAGGAATCTGGCATTCTGAGGACCTTCTTTTCCATTGTCAAGAAGCGTCTTCACATTCCTTGAGGGTTAAGTGTGAAACAAATATTTTTTTCGCAAATAACTTTTCAATGGTAAATACTATCACAAAATTCTCTAGAAATAAGATCAACACAACTTTTTTCCTACAACCAATGATTAAAAAAGTGTAGCTATTAAAAAAAAAAACACATAAAATGACGAAAATATTGTTTTTCTTAGTATAACTATCTACACCGTCAATGTTATAGAAAAAAAAGTCTATGTACTCTTTGTAAACCAAACAATTTTCTTTAAAAAAGATCGACACTTTTTTTCTCAACAACCAATAATTAAAAAATAAAGCGATTAAAAGAAAAAAAATGACAAAAATATCGCAGTTTCTTAATATAACATTTGAATAGTTTATGGTATCGAAAATTATTCTGAATACAGTTTTTAGACAACTAAATTTTCTAAAAAAAAGATTTATACACTCTTTTACCTACAACAAATAATTTAGAAAATATAGGTAGGTATTTATAAAAGAATATAAAATGGCAAAATGGCTTTTTGGGTAGTACTATTTATTAAACCGTAAATGTTAATGAAATGTACTTAGAAGAAGATTTAAGATCAGACACTTGTTTTTTTCTTAAATTTGCCGTTTAAATTAATATCATTATTTAAAAAAAATTACCAAATATCTTGAAATCTCTAACACCGATTTCCAAAATATTTAGGATTCTTGAATACCAGCTTTCATTTGGTACATATCTCATCCATGTACGGACAGGCCTCATACAAAAATAGGTCATCTCCGCCTTAACTTCGTTACACAATATAAGTAAAGTTTTTTTTTTAATTTTAAATTTCATTACTTCCACAACTTTTAGTCGGTCAATACTAACAACACAAATGAAAACTATTTATAAAATAGAAAGTAACCCAAAAATGTTTTTCAAACGTTAAAAGATGTGAAAAAGACGTGTAATTTAAGATAAACTCTGAAAAATTCAGCAAAATTTTTACATTACAACCGGAAGTACTAGAATTCTCCTTAAAAGTCCTAAATATACTTAAAAACGGTCAACAAATTACTGAGTTAAAAATCATACAAATAGTTATGATTCTATTTTTGCTTAAAATGTGTTTGTAGATTTTTTATCGTGGTTCGTTTTAACCAAATTTGTGACCAATAATAATCGTTTCCTCTGCATGTTTTTAATTCTGTCAATTAAAAAACGCCTTAACTTTCAGTAACTATTTGATATCAATACAAGTATACTATGTGTCCCATTGCCTTGGTTTAAATTTAAATACCTCGTCCAATCAGTAACTTCCAAATTTGGCTGCAACTCTACTTAACAATCGTTTCAAGTAAACTACTTGATTACACAATACTTATAAAATCGTTTGTTAAAGCCTGTATTTTAACTTGGAGCACCATTCAAATTCGTTTCAACAAGTTTGCAACAACAACAAAAAATCGTACTGTATTGAAGAAGCGAGGGGGTTTCCCTGCGCAAAAGATCCTAGATATAACATCCTCCAGCTGGAAAGCCACACAAGAGTGCGAGAGAAAATATAATATAAACTTCCTGTTGTGCTGCAGTGGACACCATGTTATTTTCTGTGATTATCTAAGCTCTTTATATACAGACATCATCATCGTTGGTTGTCTTCAGCGACCACGACGACGACAATAAAGTTTAATCAAACCGCACCGCTACCAGAGGAGATTCACATTTGTTTGGCACCATTGCAGCTGCAGATTTTTGCACCGACTCTCTTCTACCCCCTTCCCCCCTCTAACTTACACCACTCATCTTTGTAATGATGTGCAAATACAACAACAAAAAAAAACATTTCATGTATATATGTAGGACGTGCGCTGCTAACCGATATTATTATGATTATTGCATAACAAACAGAAAACCAAAAAACAGCTTATTAGGCAGGTACTCTTGTTGGTTTTATACGTTTATTTGTTTTATTTGATAAAATCGTAGCATAAAAAAAATAAGTGTGTTTAATTTAGGTACTATTTGTTCAAGACTTGCAAATATTGTCAAATGTTTCAATTTGTTTGTGTTTAATTTGGTAATTATATGAATTACTCATTTTGAGAATTGGTGAAGCCTGAAAAAGAAACTACACCATGGTTAATAGTTTTACAGTCTTAAAGTTTTGTAGAAAAAACATGTAAATTGGACCATTTTTTACAATGTTTCTTATAATTGTTTAAATCTTTACGTGACCTTTTTTGAATTAAATAGTTATTTTCCTGGAACAAATGGGATATTCATTTTGGAGACCCATACTTAATGGATACACTCGTACATGATACTGAATTCGGCTATAAGTCTCCACACCTGATGTCACTATACTTTTCTATACAAACATTAAAGTTTTGTGTGAATTAAATTGTTTCGAAAACAATATTAATGGCATGATTAATAACATTTACTATGTGTCAGATTTATACCAATAAAAAAAAACATTGCGTATTAGAGTTACTGTTGCTGATTTTGCAATTATTAATACATATTGTGAACACGATTATGGTAATACGAAAATGGTTGAGTTATGGAAGAAGTTATAGCATTTTGTCAATCATGCATCTAAATCCAGCATAAGTTTATCATGATGGCTGTTGTATTTAACTGATAAATTTTGTGATAAATATATGTAGGTACTGTTGTTGCTGTCGCACATAATTTAAAGCTTTATTAACTTAATTAAAACAAAAATAGTAATATACCTTAAGATATCAAAAATACAAACTTTTTTCCAACTTTTCTACATTATTGTAACTCCATTTTGATTTACTGAGAAAATACATTCCTGATAGCAGTTATTCAGGTCAGGAAATTTAATAATGGATTTCCTACTTTTTACTAAACTATAGCTATAGGTAATGTAAAATACTAAATGCACTCTGGCTCAAGTAATTTCAAACTTTCGATTTTGACATTAAAATATCGTCAAATTTAAAAGATTACAGAAGGAAGATTATTAAGGAAATTAAAACAAAAGAAAATTATTATTTGCTTGGTACTCACTTAATGTAGGGAATATTTGCTGGTATATGATATTTAGCTCCGGGATCGAAGTCTTTCTCGGACCGTAATCTGGGGGGCTTAATTCCTCCATACCTTTCCCTGAAAACACAAAAAAGGGATTATTTACACTAGCAGGGTCGTAAATAGATGGTTTCATTTGTAATTCAATTAAATTAATTTTATTAAATTAATTACCCATTACATTTTTAATACGTATGTAGGTAATGCACAAATATTGCATTATATCCCATTACAAATTGAAATTTAAAAAAAAAATAGTGAGTAAATCATTCAGGAGTGTACTTTTAGGTTCAAGCTAAACTAACACGCATCCAGCGCAACGTAATAATTTTGATTGACCAAAAAAGCAATGATTAATTAATTTTTGACTAGTTTTTAATTAATTAATAATTAGTAACTAATTAGTAAGATGTTTTTAATTAAAAATTACATTTTTGTATGGCTAATTAGACACTTTTTCATTAGACATTGTAGAGGATAATTAGAATTTTTGATTTCCATATCAAACAGAATAACTGATAATTTGTAATCACAAAACTAATTACTTTACAATTAGCCCGAGAGCTGGTGAACATTTACTCAAAGTGTTTTATACCGCTTCAAATATTGTGGCCATGTCATTTGTATCAGTGCAAGCTACATGTCATCGGTCTGTCAGCGGTATAGTGGCAACAACACCACTAAAATGCACTTTCAAAGTGAACAACACAAATAATCCCTCTAAAGCCTTTCAACCTTCTCTGTTAATTAAAAAAAAAAAAATGAAAATACAGTGTTTGCTAAGGCTTTAGCTGACTAACAAATGCTTCTTAACCATTTTGTAGTCATCATGAATTTTTGTCGACTTTTTCACATTTATGTATTATAATACCTTCTAATTGAAAAAGGGCGTACAAGCGCCAAATATCAAAAACTGAGTTTAAGTCATATTTGGAATTGTTAAACAGTGTCTTAATTTTGTGTTGAAAAAATAATATTTCAATCTGGAAATCTGGAAATGGCTGAAAATCATGAATGAATGAAAATTGGCATATATCTATTTTCGTATGTTTTCCAAGGAAACAGAAAATAACAATTTTAATATTTTATTATTAACAGCCTTAGGGCCAGTTTCACAGCAACAGTAGAAGCACTTAAATAATATAGGATACAAAAAGCCAATTTTTGCAGTGCACACTTACTTGAATAAGTTGCACTTAAGTACTCCCTGTTATGCACTTAAGGTCACTAACTCAGACTGCAAACCAAAAAGTACCATTATGCAAAACTTAAGTGCAACTTATTGCGGTAAGTGTTCACTGAGAAACATCACTGTTCTGGCAACATCACTAATGCGGGATGCCTCAAAAGTCACAATAACCTCATAACTCGTGGTAAACTCGCCTAGTAAAAACTTAAAAATAATGATCTGCTCCTTGGGAGATCACAACTCAAGTTGTTCTTTTGAGGTTCCTCATATACAAAAACAAACTGAAGAAAAATTGTGACCTGTGGGCCTCACAAAGGAAGAATAGGGCTATTAAATTGTCTTATCTTCATTATAACAGATTAAAATCAGGTCATTTATACATAATTTTCACAAGGATTGACAGTTCTGTGTGCGATTGAAGTAAAATTTAGTATAGAGTAACTCTTGTTCAAAATTGACCCATCAGAGTGTGATGGCCCCATGTCATTAATTTTAAGAACTTTTCTATCCAGGCTTAAGAAATAAAGAAGAAATAAGCCCTGATAACAACCAAGCTTACGTAAGTATCGTAAGCTATGGCATTTTATTTTTCAATAAAATCAATAGAATTCTTTGTGTTTAGACTAAGCTGTTGTAGGCCAGCCAAACAAATTCGACAATAAAATCGCACAGTGCGATGCAGTTCTGCATTTTTGATATGTTTTTGGAGAATGGTAGAGTAGTCCACCTTGTAGAAAAATGCAACAGTGAAAAAACGCAAACACCACCCCATTTTTTGTTATATTTTCCTCTATAACTTTGAAAATATGAAATTAAGGACAAAGCCATTTCCTATAAATTGGTTGTTATAAAATTTTCTATAAAACCACATTAGTTTTGAATTCATGCTTGTTATATATGTGTTGATATCTAACTATAAATTAAAAAAAAATCTGAAAAACTAAGTAATTTTGAAGTACTCAAAAAACAGGTAAAAATTTGTCCAATTCTGCTAAAAATTTGGAATCAAATAATAGAAATTCGAAAATTCGATCCGAATCAGTCAAATAGTTTTGGCAAGAAACATGATGTTAACTAAGTGCAACACGCAATGTTTGCATGATTGCTGTGGTGAAAGTAGGACACTTAAGTTGGTACTGATTTTTGTACACGTACTTGAAACCCTTATAAATCGGTTGGCACAACGGCTCATGAAGAACCAGGGCCTAATGACTAACAACTTGTAAACATTCCTGTGTGCGCCTTTCTACAAGAATAGAAGGGACCTACAATTTTATGCCGAATCCGAACGGCTGACGAGAAGCACTTATTCGAGACAAGTGATACTCTTGGAGGATTTGTAAATTCCTCGCAGGAGGCAGTAGCCCTGAAAAAAAACTTTTTAGTTTTTTAGGTGGACGAGGCTGGGAAGCGATTCTTAACTATCATAAAATATCGTCGTTATAAATGTTTTTTTAAGCAACTTTAGAAGCGATTTTAAAATTTAAATACAAAATTTAAATACAAAATTATTTCAAGTATTGTTGCGAAAATTTTTGAAACATTTATAGTCGCTGCCAAAGTCACTAAAAAAAAGAAAATATATTTAAACATCTCCTCGAGTCTAGATAGATAGGTAAAAAATTTTATTTTCCACAAAGTTTTTTACAAATGGTTGGATTTCATTAAAATAAAATTAAAATAAATGACAATAACTTTTTAAGTTGCCTGTCAGGTTAAAGTGTTGACTATAATAAATTTATTTAAGCTTAGCTATGGATTTGTTCTTTAAGAATATTCATTTATGATTAGATTTCGATATCTTAGAGCGTTTTTTCAGAAATTGTAAGGTTGCGTATAACTATGTCCGTTGGGATTTCGAGGAACTGGTCACGGTTAAGGCTTTCACTTCCAAGGAACTGTCTTCTGTATGTCCGAAAACGAAAACAAGGACACACTCCTACAAAGTGGTATGTATTTTCAGTAGCATCAAGGTTACAGATCGTACAAATGCCAACCGAATCTCTTCTAAATGCTCTTGCATTGAGATTAAGCAATCCGCACCTGGCCTTTAACACCACCATACTTATCATCTCGCGTGAGTTACTGTAACTGTCTTCGAAGTAGTTTGGCACCTCGGCATAGGGTAAGTTCGGGCATTATGGCGCAGAGGGCATTATGGTGCACCTCGCAAATACCAGACTTCTAAAACTCCAATTAAAAAAAGAACGATGCAAAAACTGCCGTCTTCACCGAACACGTGCCGGGTTAAGACCGTAAGTCAATAGGACTAGTTTAGTACAAAAAAAAAATGTTGACAAAAAAATAAACCGTTTCTGGGTGCCAATATTATATTTGCTTTATTTTTGAATGTATGTGTCTCGGTAAGAATGCAGCGCACATGTTTGGTGTGAATACTGGAACGCAGGGTACAGTTTTGGCTTTCTTCTGTAACGGGAAATATTTAAAAAGAAAAGAGAACTTAGTTTTTTGTGCAATGTGTTGTGAATATGTGTGCTTTGTGTAATATGGCGCACATGCTGCGAGGGCATTATGGCGCGACTGCGCCTTACTGATCCTTACTTCAGTGTCTGAAAAATTAAACACTAAAAACCAAAAGGCTAAGATTGCTGAACAAAAGAAAAATAATATAAAGCGGTGGCGCTCAAGATGATCGATGTTATCCAAGGAAGAACACATTAATATCCAGCTAGCCGACGACTTTGATGGGTCCGAAGATTTTGGCGAATAAATTTCCGCCGGTTGTGGTGAAGACGATACAAAAACCTTTATGGTCAGTGGTCCTTCGACTCATGTACTGCATTTAAAAACCCTTTTGATGGATGTGGACGTTCGAATCAGAAATTAAAAGCGGCCCTCCATATTGCCCTAAGGGGTGCGCCATATTGCCTATAGGTAGGGCATTATAGTTTTTTTTAAACTATTTTTTAATTAATTTATTTTTAATGTTCCGTTTTTATTAAATTTAATAAATTTAGTTGACTGGATAAAAAAAATGTTATCCGTAGTAAAGTTATTTCAAACTGACGTTAAGTGCGCCATAGTGCCCGAAGTTACCCTAGTTCAGGTTACAATACTCATTGTGGAAGCATGATTGAAGAGCTTTGTTTGTGTGTTCTACCCAGTGTCTTTTCATGAATTTTGTGCAAGTTTCTGTATGTAATGCTTTCCACTGAGACTTTGTAGACCAGTTAAACTCGATGTTGATTTCATTGAGGAGTTCTGACCATTCATTAGCCCAGTAAATTTGCTTTATCACAATGACATCTGAAAGTTGTCTCGGCAATCTGTTTAAGGGAAGCGTGCTTACTCTTTGGATGTATTTGAAATGGAGTTCAAGTGTTGAAAGGAAGGCTTTTCGAAGTCCTGTTTCTAGATTGAGTACGTAGTTTGGTGTGTTACTAGGTAAGGAGAAAGATTTTTTAAGGAAGAACCGTTGCAATTTTTCTACTTCGTTATACTCAGAATATCCCCAAACTCGAGCACAGTAGTTCATAACTGATTTTGAAGCAGCTTCATATATCTTATACTTAGCTGAGTTTTGTATTTTTTTTTTTCTGATGAACTTTGACCAGGTAGCATTTATTGAATTTTTTGACATTGCAAGTCTCTGCGGAAGATGCTCTGTCCACGACATACTGTAAGTCAGAGTAACTCCTAGGTACTTATATTTGTTTGATATTTTAATTTCATCGCTGTTAAAAGTCCATTTTTCCTCAGCTGCCCGGCGTCCACCGTTTCGAAAAATTACTATTTCTGATTTTCCTAAGTTCACAAGCAGATTCCATTTTGTACAATAATTTGCGAAGCTATTTATCATTGCTTGCAAGGAAGCAGGATTGTCGGATAGTAGCACAATATCGTGTGCATAAAGTAAGACTTTTACTGATATGTTACTCTTCCTGGTAGATCAGAGTCGAGGTCATTCAAAAACAGGATAAATAGCAGAGCACTGAGAACCCTGTTTAACACCTCGATTGATAGGAAAGAAGTCACTGACATATGATCCATTCCATACTGTTGCTATGTTGTTGTGATAGTGAGCCTTTAGGATTGTGAGCATTTTTGTGGATATTCCCAATAATGTTAATTTGTGGAACAAAGCGTCTCTGTTTATGTTGTCAAACGCAGCTTTCAAATCTATGAAAAACACATACAGTTTCTTTCTTTTGTTGAGTTGTAGCTTTATAAGGCAAGAGAGATTGAAAATTTGATGCACAGTTGAGTAATATTGTCTGTATGCAGCTTGGAATTCCTTCAAAATTTGGTTTTCTTCGACCCATCGATTAAGGCGGTTCAAAAGAACAGTTGTGAACAGCTTGTATATAGTGTCCATAAAAGATAGACCGCGGTAGTTGGCTACATTGCTGGGGTTCCCCTTCTTGAAAAGAGGTAATATCATAGATTTTTTGAAAGAGTCGGGAATTGCTCCTGTACTAAAGACATCACAAAATAGTCTGTGGATTTCTTTGATTAGGTTAGGCGGCGCATTTTTATAGAACTCGAAAGGAATACCATCGATGCCGGGGGCTTGTTATTATTTACTGATTGAACTTCATCCATTTTAATGTCTTCATCTAGCAAAGGTATATGGATATCTGGATTTAAGGTATTCTCGTATAATATTTCTGCAGCAGATGTTGGATTGAGTAGGTTTTGGAAATGTGTCCTAAACTCAAATGATGATATATCTGACTTATGATTCTTAGTGTTTCCGCGCATTGTCTTAGCAAGTTTCCACCAATCGCTTGTTGCCTTGACTGACGCTAGTTGGCTTGCGATATTTTCCTGTCATCGCGCCATTTAAATCTTGGTAGAGGTTTCATAGAATCGTTGATCGTTGTAACTTCCTGTGCAGTAAGACTTACTATGGGGGGCATGTGATCAGAGAAAGTTTCACAACCGATCCTAAAGTCTTTTATTGCATCAATAGAACTATATGATAGACAACAGTAGTCGATGACAGAAGACCCTCTGCTGCTCACAAATGTAAATTCACCAGTTCTGTCTCCATATCCCCTTCCGTTCAAAATAAACGCTCCAATCCTTTCAAAGAACTCCGTGAACGCATTTGAGTTTCGGTCACAACAATTATCCTTTGAGGATCTTATTGTAGGAACTAGATTTTTATACCCAAGCTGGACATCTACACTTCCTTTCGTGCCAGTTCAAATCGCCTACTAATATGAAATTATTCAGACTGTTTCATCAAAAAATGTAATTAGTTTTTCAAAGTCGCTTTTCCAATGGTTGCAGTTTATGTACGCAGGAACAAGGTTCAGGAAAGCTCCTCCAAAATGTCATCTAAGAAAAACGGTGTCACAGTGCTTGACAAAAGTGAGTTGATAAACTCGTTCTACGCTTTTCTTATACAGTCGACTCCGCTTAACTGAACCACTATAATTGCAGAACTTTTGTTTCAGTTAAGCGGAGTTTTCAGTTAACCAAACTTCGGATAACTGAAACTTGTTTCAAATAATTTTTGGTCCATTTCCTTTAAAATCTTGATCCAGATTATACTTGTCATCCAAGCCTTTGTATTTGCAAAATATTTCAAAGCAACTTTATTGGTACGAAAGCATCTAGGATTATTGGATTTTCCAATACAAAAAGCTATTTTGTCACAGCCAGTTGAATTTGCAACAAAAAGTATTGTGAGCCTGTCTTTGGGGATTTTAGCAGATGATGGTATTTCAGATCTGTTGGCCAAAGTTCCCGTTGGCAGTGCTTTAAACATTAATGCAGATTCGTCTGCATTGTAAATATCTTCCGGTGCATACTCCAAAAGATATTTTGACATAACATTTTTTATCCATTCTTCTGCGCCATGAATATTGGCCGAAACTTTTTCTCCGTGCTTTGTTTTGAAATGGATCTTCTCTCTTTTTTTTCCTTCTCTCCAACCAACCATTTGATGGTTCAAAATCGACGTTAAGCATAAGAGAGAGAGCTTTAGCTTTTTCTAACAACAGTGGACCGGTAAGAGCAGCATTCTTGGCTCTCATGTTCTTGAACCTTAATAAAAGGTCTTATTCTACTTTTTTTTCAGCTCCAGTTCGCAATCGCTTTCTGGAAAGACTTTGGTTTTGTACAGCGATATTCCGAATGATTTCTTTTCCCTTGATGATTCTTGATAACGTTGGCCGACTGCATTTAAACTCCTCGCATAAAATTTTTCTTGATACACCAGCTTCAACTCTGTCCAAAATTTCTTGCTTGCATTTGAAAGACAAGCTTCTGAATTTCTTGCTGGATTTTGATGCCTGGAATTGTAAAATGAGTTTATGTTCCAAAATATTGCATCAACCGTACGTTGTCTGTCGACATTTTTTGAGAATAAGAAAAAAAATAAACAAATTAAAGAGAAACGACTGACACCAGGAGGGAATGACAATAAATGAGATTTTGACATTTCAGATTTGACATTCCAATTTCAAAGGGTGTGTTCGATTTAAAATATGATGGCAGCGTTCAATGGTTGTTTCACTTATGCGGAGTTGAACAAGTGAAAAATGTTCAGTTGAGGCAAACAATTTTGTTTCTATTATCCGGAGTTTGCAATTAAGCGGAGTTCAGTTATGCGAAGCTGTTTGTATGGAAAATTCTTAAAAAGGCTCGGGAATAAATTTCTTGTTTTAGATAACCGATGTTTTCAGTTAAGCGGAGTGCAGTTAAGCGGAGTTGACTGTACCCGTATAAACAGCCGCCACTTGCTCTTCCTCGTGTTTGTTATTGTGTTCTTGTCGCAGGAATACATTCAAGTTTGTATCCCGGGAAGAATTTTTCATATCTTATACTATTTTCAGTTGTTAAAAAAGTTTCATATAAAAAAAAATATTTCAAAATTATTAATATATTTAAGAAAATTACAAAATAGGGTTTTATTTCCAAGACCAGAAATATTGAAAGATAAAACCTGACAGGCACCTAATTGTTAAGCGTGGTTTGGAAAGTTGCTTGAACTTGGAATTTTTTTTGTTGGGTTCATTTACGATAGCGGTATAGTTACATTTTGTTTTGCTTAATAAACTAACAATATATTCCCTATCTACATCTGTGAATGCTGTGATGATTCCTTCAGGGCTGCATTTGTAACGATGACCATTCACTTCAATAGCCCACCGCTTAATCTCGACTTTTGTTATTGTTTGTTATTTGTTTGTATTAAGCATTTTTTGATTTGTCGGAGGTGGTACTTCTCTCTTCTTTCATTATATGACAGGTCTCTGTTGATAAATATCCTAGAGTTTCTTATGCCGTTTTCCTTTGGACGTCCGGACGCGTCCAGAAGCGTCCGGAAGTCTTCTGAAACCATTTCATTGGCACAAAAAGTATGCTTCTGACGATTCTGAGAAGCGAAATTCGATTCTTGATTTCAAATCAGAATCCACTCAAGAAGCACTAATACATTCAAACTGAAACGTCACAACAAACTGCAATGTACTTCATGTTTTTTTTTAACTTTTCATTTAATTTAATTTGCATCAAAATCAAAGTTTTTGGTAAATTTTAATAAACAAATTAAGAAAAAAAATTACAAAAAATATTATTTGGATGTTCGGAGTTCATACACTCGTGTTTTACATTTCGCTTTTTGTGTGGTAGCAAATAATTTTTATTTGACAATTCACCTATACAGATACCATTCCCCCAGAATTGAGTAGAAGCATCTTGGACTGTTCCATTGGATTTTAGAATGAGTGAAACCTTGAGTGAAACCAAAGGAAAACAGCATTAATTTCTGAGTTGCCGATAATACTGAGTTAACCTCGTTTACATTTCCAAGTTCGAAAACAAATGCAGATGAATTCTTGTTAGATAGGCCGATTTTTCTTGTTTTGGTTGTTACAACGGATACATTAAGGGTTCAACTGCATATTTGATCAAATTACTGTTTTGGGTGTTGGTCGCAATCAGTCCATTTACAACAATATTTAGTCTTTTAGTAGATTTCTCAAAATCTTCAATTTTTCGGTTTAGCGTATTTTCATTTTCTTTTAGCTTTGCGATTTCGGTTTTAAGTGCTTCGTTTTCAACTTGTAGGGCGATTATATCATTTTTAATGGTATTAATGTCGTCTTTTGTTGCTAGTTGGCTAGTTTTGAGTCAAATAATTCATTCATTTTTGGCATTAAAATGTTTATAAGACTTGTCATTGAATTTTCACCCATAGTGCAAGTTTTTTTATAATTTACAAATTTATCAAAATCTGGTGAAATTTCTTTCAAAGATCTTTTTGGTTTTGTATTTTCTATTCGTTGCACCACTGTTAGGAACAAGAGTTGGGTTGTCGTTTTCAGCTTTCAGTGAGTCTATCGAGGGTTGTAGCGGCAGGGGAGATGTTCGAAAAATCAGAGGGTGAAACGACTCACCCAAGGAAACAAAGCTATTACGGAAGCCTGGCGAGATGAGAGTGGAAATATGGTAGTAGATACGCAGTCAGTGCTGAGGATCTGGAAAGAACATTTCTCTAGACTGCTAAACGCCGAAGAAAGCCAAGATTTCACTAGTAGGCAGAACACTCCATTCAACTTGTACGATGATGAACAGTTCCGTCCACCCGACCTAACCGAAGTGCGGCTGGCGATATCCAAACTTAAGTCGTACAAGGCTGTTGGTGCGGATGGCTAACCAGCCGAGCTATAATCAGCGGGAGATAAAATGGTTAGAAGCATACACCAGTTTATCTGCAAAATTTGGTCGGATGAAAGTATGCCCGATATATGGAACCTCGGTAAAGTGTGCCCCATCCATAAAAGGGAGATGTTCTAAAATGTACCAACTACAGAGGAATTAGTCTCCTAAACGTCGCTTATAAAATCTTGTCGACTATCCTGTGTGACCGCTTAAAAACTTTTGTCAACGATCTGACCGGCCCCTATCAGGCCAGACAAGTCAACCGTCCGTCAAATGTTCACATCAACAGATTTTAGAAAAAACCCAGGAATTCCAGATCGATACACACCACCTCTTTATCAATAATTTAAAGTCGCGTATGATAGCGTGAAAAGGGACGAATTATACAGAGCCATGTCATATCTCGGCATCCCTGCCAAACTCGAGAAAGGAATCTCAACATCGTCGATATAACTTCGAAATTTTCAAAGACTTTGTCTACCTGGGCTCCACTTTTAACTCGCAAAATGACATCAGTGCAGAGATCAATCGAAGAATAACTCTTGGCAACCGCTGTTTCTTCGGGCATTTAAGTAGTAAGGCCCTCTCTCAGAGAACTAAGGAGACAAGACCCTAATCATCCCAGTCCTTCGCTATGAAGCAAATTGAAAAAATAGGATGAAAATCCACTAGGGTTCATTGAGAGGAAGATTTTTCGTGTGATTTTCGGTCCGGTCTATTCAACGACGAGCTATACGGGCTATACAGCACGTTGACCTCGTCCAAAAATCGAAAAATACAGTGGCTGAGATGGCTTGGACACGTGGAGCTTATGGACAGCAACGCACCTGCCCGACGAGTCTTCGAATCTAACCCCGATGGCGTACGCAGCAGAGAAAGAACTGATAACATGTGGCACACACAAGTGAAGAACGAAATCAACCAACTCGGTGTGTGCAACTGGAAGTGGCTAGCTAAGGACAGAGCTGGCTGGAAAGGCTTGTTGGTAGAGCCCGTAGTCCATCCATTTTTTAATTCAGCTTAGATTTGGAAAAAAGTATGCTACGCAACTAATCGGCAAGCTAGGGACAGAACTGGCTGGAGGGGCTTGTTAGTTGAGGCTGAAGCCCATCCTGTGCTGTGAGCGCCATCTTAAGTAAGTAAGTATATTAAAAACAATATTTAATAATAGTCAAGAGTTTCAAGCCCTTCCAAGTACGTTAACAAAAATCAGTGACAACTAAAGTGTCCCGCTTTGACCACAGCAATGATGCAAACATTGCTTGTTGCAATTTGTTAACATCATGTTTCTTGACAAAACTATTTGACCGATTTGGATGGAATTTTCGAATTGAGTCTTATAATACTCTAGACTATTCGATTCCGATTTTAGCCCTTTTTTTACTTGTTGACTGGGCTAATATATTGAAATGTATTTTTAAGACTTTATAGACTAGGCAGTAGAATAAAAATAATCGCTTTTATTATCAAAGGACACGGTAGTGCCCAGCCAAGTTCTGGCACTACACACTTTTTACAGGATCAAACTCAGGCAATTTTCGACCCCCCTCTAACTTCAGTAACAATAATGTCAGAAACTTCAAACTCGCAGCATTTGCTAAGCTCACCAGTTTTAGGTAACTCACCAAATTTCAATTCCTTAGCATAAGGGGTTCCCGAGACATGAGACTGCAAAAATCGCAAAAACCGTAACTGACTGACGGACTGACAGATCATCAAAATTATGGAGCACTTCCCGACATCGTAGAATCTTGTAATTTCGCACAACGGTAGGCTCCGTGGTGTACACAAAGGAAAAAAAATTAAGATTTTCCATTCAGGGGGCGTGGTACCCGCCCATTTTCATAGAATTGATATAAATTATTTGGAGCACTTCTGATTGTCGTGGAATGATGAAATTTAGTACAGCGATAGGGCTTAAAGTCGAACAAAGGAAAAATTTTAAAATTTGATATTTTACATTAGGAGCGTGGCATCCGCCCATTTTCGAAGAATTGATATCAGTTATATGGATTACTTCTGGTTGTCGTAGAACGATGAAATTTGGTAGAGCGATAGGACTTGACATGCAAGCAAAGGAAAATTAAAAATTTGAGATTTAACATTTAGTGGGCGTTACAACCACCCTTTTTCACAGAATTAATATTTAATATATTGAGAGCACTTCCGTTTGGTGTAGACAAAGAAAAAGTTGAAATTATGAAATTTTTCATGCAGGGGCGTGTCAGCCACCCACTTCCTATCAATTATTATCATTCCAATGAATCACTTCTAACTTATGAAAATTGATAAATGGGAAGGACTTGTAGTATGTATATACAAAAGGCATAAATTAAAAGCTTACTTCACTTATGAGGCTCTTATTGGTAGTTTATTCCACCCACTCTTCCTGATAAAAAGAATCTTTGCAAAAAGTAGTGAAATCACAAGAAAAACATAAATGTTAAAAAAAGTAGCCAAGTTCTTCCTTATGCAAAAAACTTTGCGTACCAAGTCAGCCGTAAAAAGTAATGAGATCTAAAAGTACGCCAAGTTCTAAGTTTATTAATGTTAAATATCAAATATTTTAAGTAGAGAAATAAGGAAGAATAAAGAAGAAGATAAATCTGTTATTTAATGATTACTGACTTTAATCGAGTTGGTTTACTTGGCAAGTTTTCTTTTTTAACCTTGTTACTCAATTTTGAAATGAAAGCTTGACTAGTAAAACAACTCAATTTAAGTCAGTAATCTTTGTATAATAGATTTCTCTGAAAATGTTTAGGTTCTCCTTTTTGATATTTAACATTAATAAAATAAGAACTTGGCGTACTTTTAGATCTCATTACTTTTTACGGCTGAATTGGTACGCAAAGGTTTTTGCATATAGAAGAACTTGGCTACTTTTTTAACATTAATGTTTTTGTTGTGATTATAATAAATAAAATTCTAAGAAAATATTGAGGTTTGCTTAATATAAGATTAAGGAAGAAATATAGTCTTTGAGTTTATTAAGGTACCATATAGGAACTTTAAATCAAAATTTTAGACAATGGAGTCTTGCAGAAATGAAGCTGATGTAGTTTTCAGTTTATTTTTTGCGCTCTAAAAGTTTTTAAAAAGAATAATGAACTCTACAAATTTCATGTTTTTTTTATACTTTGAGTATTTAAGGATTTACAACCAATTACAATTCTTTTACAATACAAAAAAAAACTGCTACCATCACGAAACTTGGTGCAAAAATGTATAAAAAGTGTTATGAGAATTAAGAATCAAAAGTCTTTTAAAATATTTACGAGCGAAGGGTGTTTTTGTACAGTAATACACTTTTTCTTCCCTCGAAAATAACACCCTTTTACAATAGATATTTGTATAGACTCTTCTACTTCTTAGTTTTCTTGAGAAATGGTACTTTTATTCCATCAATGAACCATTATAGCCATAGTCGTATCTTGTTAGTTTTAGTGTCATTAGATAGAAATTGCTTTTAAATACGCACCATTTTTAAAGTTTGATACACAACAACTTCCCCTTTTTCCCCTAAAAAAAAAACACACAAGTATTTTTTTTTTAAGTATTTCTACTTTAATAACAGAACCAAAATGCGATCATAATTACCTTATTTAGCTTTTTTTATAAAATTAATCCTTCAACTCACCTTAAATCCCAAAAATGACAATTCATCGAATCCTTCTTTGTCCTACCACTATACAAATCATAACGCCAATTATCCAATGCCAATGCAAATGGCAAAAATGCAACTTTATCCAATGCCATTGTAAATAAATAATTTATATCATATGAATAATCATCAACAGATCTTTGAATTAATCCAATTGTTTGTAAGTGTTTTAATGTCGATACTGATAAAGTTACAGCATCTCCAACAGCTTGATGAAAAGCTATAAAAATTATTTTCAAATAATCTTATTTTTAAACAGAATTTGAAGATTTCATCACTAACCTGGATTAGCTCCATTACGAAAAACCTTCGGCTGATGCCGATAAGCTAGAAAATAATGAATATGTGCCATTTCATGATGTACACTTATCAAACTCTTCTGATCGATATTGGCACACATTTTAATTCGATAATCATGTCGGTTACAAAAATCCCACGCCGATGGTTCACACAGAACAACACGATCAAATGGTTGTTGGAATAACGAACTGGAATAGAATTCCGGTCCCAGGGCTGTGAAGTTGATGGATGTGAAAAAATCCTCAGCAGTTTGATACATTGCAGCTGGCGAATAACCGAATTCCTTCATTCTTTCGGTAACGTCGATGATTGTCCGTCCCGGATAGGGAATTATGATGTCCAGTATGTTCATCCAGGACTGTCCAAACATATTGCCCAGGATGTGCTCCGGAATCGGTGCATCACGGCTTATTTTTTCAGGACCGTAATATTCGCGCAGTTTACGACGAACATAAGCATGAAGAAGCTCGTAGAATGGACGAATCTCCTCCCAAACCAGCTCGAGATCATCGTGGAAGCTTCCTGACTCGAAATTCATATACCAATATTGCCCGCCATCGGTCATATCTGATAAAGAAGAACAGAAGAGCTGTAGAAGAATGATTTCGAAATAAGGGGAATACTTAAGGACTTACTATTGACGGCTGCAACCTCACCGATCACATCGATCAACTGCTTATAGCTATCCCGCATTTCTCGACCGGCTTTTCGATGATACTCCGTCCAAGTGTATTCCAATTCGCCCCAGTCTCGACTTTCAGCCAAGATGTCCCGAAGGTTCGGGTAATATCTCAAGCCACACTGGAAAGGCTGCTGGTAGGCACATATCGTGGCTTCATTGTAAAGAACCAGCATTTCATTTATCAAACGATTATACTTAAAATAAAAACGATCAAAATGGTTTTAAATGCTGAAAGAACTGATGGAAACAGCATCCACCCTACCCTGTCTAACTGATCGAAGGGCAGACTATTGGCCCCTGCCTCAGACAGCATTTGCAATTGTCTATAAAGCTTTCGATCAAAAATTAAACCTCGATCGATTCTCTTTGATTGTTCTGCTACTTGTCGTTGATATTCCGCATACCTTTGTTGGGCAAGGAGCTGAGAGAAAAAAAAACAGATCAAGGTTACACCACAGAAAATACCTAGGACACAAAATCTAGGCCAATATCAAGCCCTTGAAACCGGCACACAATTTATATACGCCCCTCTGACCGCATTTCATAGTTATCTTATAACCACATGGTGACACTTAAGAGTAAAGGTAAGGTAAGTACATAAGTACCATATACACACTGATTAGATCACTTTGCAGGAAAATTAAACAAAATAACTACGGGAAATTTTCTCATAGATATACACAACATGATCGTGATCGTGTATCTTATTCACACGCGATGAATGTCAAGTCAGAGATAATTTTTGTTTGTATGTTGTTGTTGTTTTTTTTTTGTTTTGTTTTGTTCACCCACAAGATTCCTAACTTACCGCTTCATTTTGTGTAAAATCATTAACATTTGTCTCGAAATTCCATTGAGCTGCAACATTTTGTGTACATTCCTGTGATCCTTGATGATCGGTTTCAACTAAGAAATTTCGAAGTTTTTCCATTTCGATTTGTGTTCGACGTTCTTGTTCAAAACGATAACGATCTTCATTGATGCGATCACGATCATTTGAATCATAACGATCACTGGAATTATAACGATTTGTTTGATAACGATCGTCTTGGTAGCCTCCATTGTTGCTAGGAGGATCTCTATTTGGCAGATACTGTTCGTTTGGATTATATGGCTTTCGAGTGGTAAAACGATCCTGATCATCATTTCTGTTGAGATATTCCCGATCGCGATTTGGTGGTTCATCACGACTATAAGGAGAGTCTGAAGATCGATTGAAATACATGTTGGGGTAGTTTAAGCCATATCGCTGGCGATCGTCATACGGTTGTCCATTCTGTAAGAAATTTTTAAAAAAATAAAAAAGATCACATCAGTTTTCCTAAACTCACCCTAAAATCATCCCCACGATCGTCACTATTTTCATCCGAATAAGGTGGCCCGAAGCGATCACTTCGGTTGGCATCTCCGTAATATCCCCCATTTTTGGGCGTATAACTATTAAAGACGATATCTGGTCTTGTTATAGGTGTAGTTAATGGGGGTAGATCTAATTGGGGATAAGCTTGTGATACGACAAGTTCAGAAATCACAAAAATCCACATTTTTGCAGACATTTTTTTTTGTCTTCAATATTGTATGTGAAGATCAAGATCACTCTGCACAAGATCGAGAATCAAAAAAATAGAAGTAGAATTGGTTAGATTTCCAACTTGAAAACTTTAACACGACTAATTCACGACTGGAAAGTAAGAAACTAAAAAAACAATGGCAATATAAACTTCAGAATAAAAACATTATTGTCACTACTTGGAGGGGTTGGCTATACGATGACGAAGACAACGACGCGACTACTGCAACGGCGGCGCTATCTGCCTGTATGTATTCTTTTTTAGCATACATTATACATAACATGTGAAATTATTATCACAGTATATTATAATATGCGGGTAGGTATAATAGACAGTGGTAATAACCTCAATTTTTCTCAGCTTATAGTAAGCTTAGCTGTAAAAAAAGTGAATACCGAATTTAGTAATTTTGTATTTAAAAGATAGATGTAGGTACATATATGAAAAATTTCTCATAATTAAAAAAAAAAGTTAAAACGATAGGAAGGGAAATATATGAAACAGAGCTGTACAAGGTGTATGAGGTTTGTATTTATTTTTTCGGACATTTTTTTAAAATTTTTTTTTTATAATATACATTTTTTTAAATTCAGTCAATCCACCTAAAACAGAAGTAATTTTAATTACTAAATTTCTTTATCTTCGTTATCATAATTATTTTAATTAAAAACATCGAATATCATATTCGGTTGTCATTGAAAAAGGATTTTGTTTTGTGAAAGGTCAGCTCTTTCGTTTTGATTTTTTTGTTCGTCATCCCTTAGTTTTTATTTTATTAAAGACTGTTTTGAATATAAGTAAAATCTTTGACCAAATAAAAAGGAGTACATAAATATGCTACATTACCGAATTGTTTGAATTAAATTCAAGTTGCAGTTGCAATGAATTAAGGCAAGCATATTTACATTTGTTATCAATTTATTATTGCAAAATATTTGGCCATTTAAATATTAAATATCGCTTATTTTGAAGTTTTCAGAAGTTTAAAAAAAAGAAGTTTGTACAGCAACTCTTTTGTTTGGCAGTAAATTAAATAGTCCAAAAATCGACAAAAATCGAGACAACGCAGTGGAAATTTCTTATGGAGATACGAAAGAGAGCCAGTGGAGATTGTAGACAGTTATAAGTACCTAGGGCTTATACTGACACAAAGCAACATGAAGCTACATTTTGAAGAAAAACTTAAAAAGGTGAAAACTGCAATAAACACAACCTGGAGAGCATGTATGCAGAATACTCATATAAGTCTCCCAGCTAAATACCAAATCTTTGAAGCAACAGCAAGGGCAGTTATGCTTTATGCATCCCAAGTGTGGGGATTTTCACAAAACGATAGCGTAGAACAACTGTTACGATTTTTCCTTAAAAGAATATTGCACCTTCCGATGACCACACCCTCCTATATGCTTCACATAGAGACGGGCTTACCACCAATGTATGCTACGACATTGAAACTTCACTTCGACTATGTTCTTAAAGTGTTTAATATGAAAAAACCCGGCTACCCAAAATTGTAGCAAATCTTGTCCTGGATAGGAAAACTTCCTTCTTTGAAAAGTGGATAGAGCTAGCGGCAAGAACTGAATGTCCCTTACACCTAGATACCATAAGCACCCAGCAGATCTATATAACATCATTAAAGTTCTCGATGAAAAGCTACGCGAGTCATTTATTGAAAAAGCTCGGTCTTCTGTGTATAGAACTTATTACTCCCAACTAGAATACGATCTAAGAACGAAAAGCTACTTCGACACTAGTAATGGAGTCGATAAAATATCTACCCTCTTCAAAATACGTGGAGAATTACTACACCACAACTACATACCTCACCGCCCAGATCTACCAATAGTTTGCAGCCTTTGCAATATGAATACCAGAGAAGATACAATGCATTTTGTAGGCGTTTGCCCAATACTTATCGAACTTAGAAAACTATACCTGGGTAAGACCATATTCTCAGCCGAAGAAGTTCTTCGCCTTTTAAATGGAGGATCCTGGAACACTCTGTATGAGTTCGTCAAAAATGCACTCAGATATAGAAACCAAATTTTAAGAGAAGACTTTTAAACGTACTTAAACATATAATGCACCCAAGAATGTAATACACACCTCAGAAATCAATAGTTTTTAAAAATATTTATGCACCCATAAAAAGTATCATGCTAATCTATAAAATTGTCATTCTGGCAGACGGCTTTTGCCATGTCATATAAGATTTGTAAAAACCAAAATGTAAACTATGTATATATTGAATTTTAATAAATCTAAAATCTTATCTAACCTCATCTAATCTAGTCCAAAAATCGCGATCATTTAGGAAACAGTGATCCGTAGAATATATTTAGGAGTCTTATAAAAAGATGACCTGATTTTTCTTGCATAATTATAGGCGTCTTTATTTTAAGTTTTTTTTAATGATTTTCTTCTGAGTAAAGTTAACAAATGAAAATAAATATTTGTTATCAATACTTGTATTGTTCTGTAGGAAAAAAAAAACTAAAAACTACGAAAATTTATTCAATTTTCATTTGCACATTAGATGATTAACTTTTACAGTTATTTGCAGACATGCACGCATCTTAAGGCCGAATATTACAAAAAAAAAAGACAATACCTAATCCATCACGTTTTCTAAATCTTTTAATAAAAGTTCAATATTTAATGTGATTTTATTATAAATGTTCATCTGACTTTATAAATGTTCATTCAGATGAAATATAACTAAACGGGTATACGTCTATCTATGCGGTGTTTGGTATAAACATGATAACTCCATAACCGGATTTTTAGGGTAAATGCATTTAAATTTGTATTAAAATGTTGAAAAATATCTTTAAAAAATAAAGGAATGATCAAATCGGTAAATCGGTATCTTAAAAAATAAAGGAATGATCAAATCGGTAAACTCGTTCAGGCTCTAACTCGATGTTAAGTGAGCGTCAAAATAGACTTTTTGTATGGTGTTGTGCTTATATCCAACACCACAGATATTAAGTCGAGATAACAGTTTTAATTTCCACGAAGTCGATGATGTTTAATTTAATTAAAACAATGTACATATGGCTTATAATACCTCCATTTTTTCTTTATCAAGTTCAGATAAACAAACATACAATTCTTCTCTATAAATATGTTTACAGTTGTAAGACTGTTATTCTAACTGGAAAAGCGCTAAATCACATTTTTCCCAGTAAAATTGATTTTCATTGAAAAAAATGTATTTAAATGTAAAAAAGGTCAATTAAGACACCTTATGAGGCTTAGAAACTTATGTTATAGTTGTTAGAGGTAAATATTTACATGAGAAATGATAAACTAAAGATTTGGGTAAGAACTACTGAACATTGCTTAAGCAATTCTGATTAAGGGAAAAAGTAGACTCGAATTCTGTCACATTAAATTTAAAAGCTGATAAAAATGATTTAAAATAAAAAAATGGGCACGACTGGATCGCACAAAACTTGCTCTCGTAGCTAACAACTTTAACGTAGCTTGAAATAGTCAACGTACTTATGTGTTGGTTCCATAACATTATGATATAATTAAAAAACAAAGTTTTAAAAACAATAAATGATTACTATGAAATATTACAAATTAGTTGTTTTAATAGCTAAGACAGATAGAGCTCAAAAAAAAGTATGCCATCTGATTTGCTTAATAAATGTGAATTTATGAAAAAAAAATTTTAAAATCGTTAGAGCAGTTTTTTTTTTAAATTAATTTTGTATATATAAAAATTCTTGAACATTTTCTAAAATTAAATTTGGTATGCCAGCTTTTAGTATTTAATAAAACACAATTTTTCACAAAATCAAAAAAAAATCATAGCCCGCTTTCAAGTTATTGAATTTTCAAAAAAAAAATTCAATATTTTTTTAAAAATCCAAAATTATTTTCTCGAAAATTTTTATATGCAAAATTGTTAAAATTGTAAGCGACCTTTTGTATAAAAATTTTCTACCAAAATATTTAGTTTAGTAATTTTAGGACCTCGTAATTTTTTTTTGAATATCGTTAGAGCCGTTTTTGAAATATATCAATTTTTGTATATTGGTTGTATGACAGGTACCGTTAGTTTTTGAGCTAAAAAAAAAATTTCCAAAGTCCAAAGTTTGAAGAAAATCGCTTCAGCCGTTTAGGCTGCAGTTCGAGGTACAGACAGACAGATTGCGAGACCCACTTTTTTCGCGTTTTCTATCATCGTAATGTTAGGGAAAATTATCATCTTGAATTTTTTTTTTTGTACGAATCCTAAACTTGCCCTTACTACGTATATCGCAAGTAAAAAATCAAACACACGCGAAAAATGTTTTTATGATTACTTTAAGAGGAGCGACGCTAAAATTGGTTATAGCGATACGTTTCAAAAAAAAAAAATGGATTCTAAAAAATAGGTTAACAGACTGTCCTTGATAAAAAAAAAAAAAATATCCGCAGTCGAATGGAAACTTCAAAAAAAGTTAAATTTTTTTTTTTTTTGTTAATGTTTTTTTTTTTATATACTCTTTTTTTATAATTAAAAATTGGGTTGGCTACGAAATCTCGCAACTACAGAAATCCGTTTTTCATAGTCTCTTCTACTTACTTTACCTAAGATGGCGCTCACAGCCCAGGATGGGCTTCGGCCTCAACTAACAAGCCCCTCCAGCCAGCCCTGCTCCTAGCTATCCGCTTCCAGTTGCGCATACCCAGTGCTTTGATGTCGTCATCCACTTGTTTGCGCCACCTATTACGGGGTCTTCCTCTGCTGCATACCTCATCGGGGTTGGATTCGAAGACTCGTCGGGAAGGTGCGTTGTTGTCCATACGCTCCACGTGCCCCAGCCATCTCAGCCGCTGTATTTTCAGCTTTTTGACCAGGTCAACGTCGCTGTATAGCCCGTATAGCTCGTCGTTGAATCTTCTCCTCCACACTCCTTTGATACACAACGGACCGAAAATCACACGAAGAATCTTCCTCTCAAAGCACCCTAGCAGATTTGTATCCGATTTTCTCAGTGTCCATGCTTCTGACCTGTAGAGCAGGACCAGGATGATTAAGGTCTTGTATAAAGTCTCCTTGGTTCTTACTACTTAAATGCCTTCTTAGACCGAAGAAACAGCGGTTGGCAAGAGTAATTCTTCGCTTGATCTCTGCACTGATGTCATTTTGCGAGCTAATAGTGGAGCCCAGGTAGACAAACTCCTTGACAACTTCGAAGTTATATCTGTCCAGCGTGACATTTTGCCCGAGTCAATGATGTTGAGATTCCTTTCTCGATGACTCAATGCTCGCAAATGCGCCTGCCACAGCTCGCTTCGTTCTGCCGACAATTCTGTGTCATCTGCATACGCAAGCAATTGAACTGACTTTTTCATAGTCTCGCAGTTACAAAAACCCGCTTTTTATAATCCCGCTTTTCATAAACTCGCAATCTCACATCTCGTTGGCAAATTTCGCACTGAAAAATAAAATCCTGCAAATGGAAAATGAAAAATCAGAGGCCCAAAAAAAGGAAGATAAAATCCTTAAACCCGATACGCGGGCCACCCAAAACCACAGCAACTGACAACATACACAAACAAAAAACCTACTATAAAGTAACTTATACAGTCCTATATGTTTTTTAATGCGAGATTATAAAAACCAGGTTTGTATGTAATTGCGAGATTATGAAAAGCGGGTTCATTAGTTTTAGAGATTTCGTGTTTCGAGATTTTAGTTTGCGAGATATCGTAGTGCTCCCTTAATAATTATATGGAAAATATGAAAAATAGAAGAAAACTTTGTATGAACATTTGTTATTAAAAAAAATATGCAGACTCTGTGGACTCAAAACGAGATTAATAATAAAAAAAAATACTTTGTGCGTATATGCATTTGTAATTTTATATTTTTTCGAACAATTTGTATGAAATATCCTTGTTTAGTTTTCCAATAAGTAAGCGATTATTGTGATATACAGTATTTTACGGATATTGAGAAGAAACTTATTTCTTTGCACATATATTAATTTCAATAAAAAACAAAAAACGGATAAAATAATTTTATTTCAGCAAATCTGAATTTAACAAAACTTGTTTGTATCCTCGAAAATGTTTTTAACTTTAATTACAGCTTCTGAATTTCCAATAGCATTGCATAAGGTTAGAAGCAGTAATTATTGAGAATTGAATTTGAAATGTCTCGTGCTATAAAGAGATCAAAATTTTGTTTGCCACAAGAGAGACTGTTTAATGTGCCATAGCAAAACCAATTCTTGGACTTCAAGAACAAAAATTAACGGCAGCCAAGAGAATACATTTTTTGAATGGAACAACAACAACTAAAGTGTTCTACCACCAAGTTATTTGGGAACCAACCCTCCAACCTACCTAATCGCTCGTGCTGTGTTTATCACTTTAAGGGTATTCATAAACCCATAAAAAGCTATTTCACGAGTGCCAACCCGATCATTAGACTTCTTTGTGTGATGCTTCTTCATGTTCACTTCTTTATGTTCAGTTTTGATAGGGTTGGCACTAGTGAAATAGCTATAACTTCTGCCAAATAGCTTGGTGGTAGAACACTTGAGTTGTTGTTCATTCAAAATGTTCGATGTTAATTGTTGTCTGCGCAGCGTGACTGCATTGAACTTTAGTTCATACAAAAATCCTAATAAGAGAATAAATGTTAGCTGAGTCACTTTTTTTAAGCAAAACAAACAAAATTTATTTACTAAATATAGTGTGTGCTGCCACCAGCTTAAAACAAAAATTCCAAAATTCAATTTTTAAGAGAGTTAGGTATACAGTGAGTTCAGTTAGTCAAGTGAAATTTTACTCAAGGCCAACTTAGCTGTGTGAATCAGTCATCGCATTGCTTCGCTTTTTCGTATACTTTTCATGTGAGCCACCCCAATACATTTTCTTTTATTTTGAAGTCCGGTAAATAGGAAGCCAAGGCAGCAATGGAACAAATAATGATTTTAGGCACTCGAGCTGCATGAAAAGGAGCATTATTTTGTTGAAAATCAATGGCGGATTGTCCAAAAAAATCGTTTGTTTGTGGAAACAATGCTTCTGGCAAAGTTTTATAGTACCAGGATGACTATGGAAAAAAGTCATCCAAGTACTTTCAACTGCCAAGTTAATTGTTCCCTAATAGGATATTGCGGCCCAGATCATAACGCCTCCTTCCCGGTTGTGATGACGGTTCAGAAAATCGTTCCTCTTTTCTCATATCGTGAAAAAATGACTATAGCCATATTGCTGAGGAAAAATTAGTTATTTCTGAATCTTCATCACAAGAGTGATTATGACACAGCAAAAGATTTTATAAAAATAAAATTTACTATAAACTTTTTTTCACAAATGTTTTATTAAAAAAAAAAACCTTTACTCAAAATCGTTGCAAAGTAAAGAAAACATACATTTATCTAAAATGTGTTTCATTTTTATTTACCGAAAGAAAGGAGATGACCCATTTTTGTATGAACCTGGGGCCAGTCACCAGTGCGTATGCATAGATGAGATAGGTAATAAATACAAGCTGGTATTAAACTCTATAGGAATGCCGAATATTTTGAATATAGGTGTTGAAGATTTCAAGATATTTGAGCTTGAAGTTGTAGAACCGGTAGTCAGAGAATTCAGTTTTTTTTCGAAACAAATGTTCAAGGCTTCCGAAGAATAGCATCTAGAAAAATGATTTAGGTACGTTCATCATATTTCGGTTTGTGCTCGTGCATAGTTCAGATGGCAACGTTTCTCTTTTTCGTTTTATTTTATAAATAAACTTTAAACAATTTCAACAAAAAATTGTTATTATTATTAACTCAACACCGTACTCCATACTGACCTATATTAATAAGAACATAAAACCATACATTCAAGTTTGAAAATTCAAAACTCTTTTCCAAAATAAACATCCTTCTTATAAACTTTTTCGGTATATCGTATTTCTAGTATTCCGCTCTTCTATTACTCAATTATGCGTACATTGGTGGGGCCGTAACTTTTTTTCCAGGGTTATAATTTTTTTTAATTGGCTTATAATGTGACTTGAAAAAGATAGGTATATAAAGAATTTCCTTTGGACGATAGCTGAATGGTATAATGTTTGAGAAATATGAATTTTAATATTTTTTTTTAATTTATTTAAAAAATAGTTTTAATATTCTCTACATTGTTTATTTTATTTTCTTATCAAAATTCATATTAATGAATAAATTACGCTTAAGCTAAAAATACCCTAAGTAATGTACATCATTTTGTTTGTTTGTATTACTTAAAACTAATGAAGGTAGTAGTTTATCAGTTTGGTTCATTGCTTTTGTTTCATCAAACGCATTCTATAAATAGAAAAAAAATATGATTATGTAAAAAGTATGAGTAAAATAATAAAAACAAAAAAAACAACTTACGATTTGACTCAATCCAGCCAATTTCTTCTTTATTAACTTGATTTATTGACTGTAACCAGCCGTAAAGTGGTTTAAAGAATTCTAAAAATCCTGAAACATCTAATTGGCTATCACCGGTTAGTACAAAAAGAACCTCTTTCCAGGACTTTGATGATCCAAGTGACATTGCATTTCTGAAAAAGGAAATAAATATTATTTTTAAAAAACAACGGCAAAACCTTCTTGATTTTTTAAAGCCATAAAACCATTATCTTACATATAAATCAAGTTTTTTTCTTGATTAATTATTAAGAAAAAAACCTAAAGACATAAAAAGATGAAGAATCCGAATAAATGATCACTTCAGATCAGTTTTTACTTGTTCTTATAAGTCTAATTTCTTTATTTTTGCATAAAAGTAAAAGCACTAAAATTATCTTATTTTCAGTGTTTGACTTAGAATATTATCATTGAAATGTTGATAAAAAAAAATAGTAAAATAGTACTTAACTACGTAAAATTTCGAAAAAAAATAGAAATATTTTTTTTTCAAAATTTTAAGTTCGAAAATTAATTTTATTTAAGAATAAAAGAAGGTTTTCAAAATTTACAAAAACGTACAACATCACATTGTGAAAGTTTTTTTTTTTGTTAATTTTGTTTTTCTGTTTTAAGTATTTTTTTTAGAAAATTGCCCTCTTCGCCTTAACGGGCGGAAATATAGCCCCCTCTCTCATACAACAATTTATTGTCTCGACCTCTAGCTTTTTGTGACACTTTTGTGATTCACTATGTAAGCACCTAGGTATGTACATAAGTACAATTGCACATGTTAACAATTCTGAAAATATTTTTAAGAGAAATATTTGGAACACCAATTTAAATTAATTTATTAGAATGCAGATAAGACTTTGATTTAAAAAAAAATTATCAACCTGTTTTTGAAAAATCTAATTTTCAAATAAAAATCAAATCGTTATTTATACTTTTCAAGAGCATCTATAAAAAATCATCTAATAACGAGAAAGTCGAAGTTATTAAAATCGGTTTTATCGAAATAGTTTAGTTTAGTAGTTTAGGGGGAGATTGTCCTGCCCTGGATTTTATTTTTTTCCCAGGAGACAAGTTTCGAACGAGGGGGTTCACACTCATCGACAAGTCGATTAACCTGAGTACACATTCAACGACCGCCTCATCAACTTCATTTGTAAACACGGCGTAGATTTAACTTTTTACACCCTTTAAAGCGAAGGAAATTAATTTGTTCCCCTTTCTTTTATGGGTTTACTTCTATTTCAACCCAATATCTCACATAAAAATTAATAAAAAGTACTAAAATCCAAATTTTCAGACAACATATCAGTCGTTCAGCTAGTGTTCACATTACAAATGATGTGACGTTTCGACACGAGTTGATGAACTTGTCGGTGAGTGGAACCCCCCTTAATACTCTGGGAGAATTAATTTTGTGAAATTATTTATCTGTCTAAGCTTAGAAATTATTTCTTGAAGTCTAATTAAATATTTGAAACATTTGTGGTTCAAGGCTAAAACGCATGCAGTTATTATTGATATATAGAGACCTAAATTGATCGACGAATACAAGTGGTTTCTTATGGGCTCCCATGAAAAAAATAAACAATTAAAAAAAATAACATTTTGTCTCTAATTCTGATGTAAATAAAAAAGTTATGTACGTACATACATATGTATGTTCTGTAAAATTTTGGAGAGCAAAATTTTTTGGTATCTCATTGTGTGCAAATTGTATTTGTTGAAACTTTAGTTTAGTTCCGTTTTGGTGAATTTGCGTTAAAAAACTGAAATGCAGTTTTTCTACCAACACATTTAAAGAACTACAGATATCAAGTTTTATAAAATTAAAATCAAATATATTTACAAACATACATCCATATAGTAGGGTGTCTGTTATTTCCCAAACTCATTTTTTTGGATAGCATAACCCGTCAATCGAAAGCTGCCGAAAGAACAAATTATTGACCAAAAGAATTTTATTTCGAGGTCATTAATATTTTCGAAATAAGTTATTTCTAATTTGTTTTCATTTTTTTAATGCAGTTTTTTTAAAAAACTTATCACTTAATGGTAATCAACAGGGAAAGGATTTTGCTAACTTTGCCTATTTTGTTTGCGTGATCGTAAGAAAGTATCGACTTAATACAAAACACAATTCATGTCCTCCTGATTCAAAATATATGTATTTTATTTTGCCTTTTTTATCCGTTAGTGTCTTTTTTGTCAATTTTGACTTGTTTGATTTTTGTTTATCAAAGTTAAACGAAAATATCTTCAAAAAAATTCTACAAATACAAACTGCATGTAGTTTTTCCATTTCCAGTTAAGATTATTTCACTTAAAAAAATGATCCTAACACAATCTTAAGCGCACAGAAAACAAATTTGCTTCCCCTCAACATACAAGAAATAGAACGCAGGTAGTGTAGACTGTAGATAGAGTTACTATTATTTTTTTTCAATAAAATTTCTTGTCCTTTTTTTGTTTTTTTTTTACACAAAAAAAACTAGATCTTGGCATTTCTCTATTAATGATCGTGCTTCTTTGCACTGCAAATATCAATGAAAATTTGGAAAAATCGAAAGGGCCAATAATTGCAAATCAAGTGTTGAAAAGGTTCACCACTGTTTTTAATGTAAATCGTGGACTTAAAACTGTTGAGCAAATGCTTTAATAAATGGCGACGTCAACTCCACACTTTCCGAAAACGTTGAAGTGAATGATGTAGAGACTAAATAGTTAAAAATGGGCTCCACTCATTTCTGCTCAAGTAGAAAGGTCCTTTAGCTCATTTAAGATGCTCCTAAGAGACAATCGTAGAAGGATGTTACCTGAGAACTTCAAAAAGCTGTTGGTAGTTCAATGCTATTATATTTAGATGTTAAAGTTATGTTTATATTCTCTTTATTTATTAAATGCCTTTTTTGCCTTTTTTGATTTTTTTTAGGTCAGCAAAATCCTTTCCCTGGTAATCAATAAATCAAAAAAAAAAAAACTGCTGAAGATCGAGATAGACAAAATAAGAGAGAAATATACAATATTAAAGTAATTATTAACTTTAAAAATCCAAATAAATTATAATTTAAATTTTTTAATAAATTCTTAGATGCAGTTTTTTGAAGGACCAATAAATCAATCAGAATTTGAATAACTGTTATAGTTCCAGTGAAAAAGAAATAAAATGTGAAGAGTTTAAAATTCCCATACAAATTTGTTTGGTTCTTTCGGCATAAACTTTCGATTGACGGGATGTGCTATCCAAAAAAAAGAGTTTGGGAAGTACTGCAGTCTTTTGACTACTTTGAAGTCGTTTTTGTATGTATTTTTAAACTTTAAATCAGAAAAAAAAACTCCAAGAAATAAAAAGACTCCAAGAGAAAAAGACTTCAAAGTAGTCAAAAGACTGCAGTACTTTGATAGCAATCAAAAGATCTTCAAGAATGCAATCAACCCAAAAGACTTATAAAAGACTTCAAAGAATTCAATACGTCTTTAGTATTGCATTCTTTTAACTTAAAGTCTTTTAACTGCTCAAAATGATAGCAATATAAAAGACTTCAAAATTAACAGCGAATTAATGTTTGAAGTAAAAATAGTTACAAAAAGTATTTACTGCATTCGCAGAGATAAGTCAATTGACTGGGATTTCAAAGAATGAAATACCAAATTATTGCATTCTTTCCCAACTCTGCTAGTTACCAGGTCTGCGTTTAGGACTGTTGCTGAGATGACAGATAGACAGACCACAGACAGACGTAAGACCAATTAAATTTGATTTAGTAAAACTAATGCACAATTTTCTAAGTGTTTCGATTATTTTTCAATGTTTATCAACCATTTATATTCAAAACAGACCTGTATAATTTAAGCTTAAGTACAAGTACAAGTACAATTCCTTGGTACTTAAAATTTTTAAGTACAAGTACAATTCCTCAGTACTGGTACTCAAAATGGTTAAGTACAAGTACCGAGGAGTTGTACTTGTACTTAAAAATTTTAAGTACCAAGGAATTGTACTTATGTAGTACTTAAGTCACAATATATTTGATTACTTTACAGCTCTGATTCAAACCATTCATTATGATGAAAAACTTAATTTTTTTACACAAATATTTTGAGTTAAATTGGCTAATTTTCTCCTGGTTCTAATTTTACTGATGATCGACAAAGATCTCAATAAGTGGGAAATATATCCACTTTTGTTAAGTGTACCTAAGAAGTTCCCATACAAAATATGGCAATACGTTCCCAATTTCCCCATGAAAACATTCGTAAAATTTTAAACCATATTTCTAAACGACATTTTCTCAAATCGTGTGATTTCGCTTTGATTATTGTCAGAATCTAGGAACTAAAGAACTAATATGTTTACAAATTATATTGACTATCTTTCACCCTAGTACTTACAATATTAACGGTCCAATTTCTTTCTGACCTGAAAGATCACACAAATCCAGTGGAAATTCAGGATCATCTCTGCGATATTGACCAGTTTTCTCACACAATCGTTTGTAAATTTGAAATTGCAGAAGTATACTCATTGTTGGACTAGAAAAATTAATCAAAATTTAATTATAAAGGACAAGCTTATTTAATTCGCTACTAACCTTGAATAATTATCATCAACTTCGATCAATAATTTCGATGGAGCATCGAATTGACCACGGCTCCGTTGAATTGGAGGTTTTGCTCCAGTGAATTTTTCAGTCAACTCCCAAAAAACACAATTATCCAAATTTTGAATACGATCATCTAATAAATCAATTCGATATTTATCCAAAACATAGAAAATCGGAATGAGAAAGACATTGCGAAGGCCCTGCGAATAATTTTAACAGATTTATATAGACTTTTAAAAGTGTGTATTGATGGTGAAACTTACAAGCAAATAAAGTCGATTTATTCTTCCTTCATATGTACTATAAGCTGGCCCAGCAAGACCTGATTTCTCCAAGAATCTGGGTGAAGTGGCTGAGAGAGACATGGCTTTGCCAATTGCCTCACCAAAATTTGGTAATGGTTCTTCTTGGAACAAAGTCGGACGTGATTGATAGGCTTTGAAATAATAATAATCCGAAACAGCTTCGAACATATTTACATAGCGTTCTTCATCAGCCATTGGACAATAGGATAAGTTAATTTGCTCCGAACTGTAATATTTCCAGGTTTTTGACCAGCAAGTCATTAATCGCTCATCGACTTCAAATTTGGGTTTGGCATTTTGGATCCAGAATGTTCTGTGAGCAAAAGAAAACAAAAATATTAAGACATTTCAAGAGGTTTTCTCAACTTATGCAAACTTACTGTGGAATTGGAGGCATTCCAATTGATGTATAAAACCTAGCAGCTGTTTCAATTAATCCATAAGGTGTTGTTATGCCCTTAGCTATTAGTCCAGCAGTAATGTTAGCAAGACCAATTGATGGATAGGGCAAATCAATTGTCCAATCGCCATTCATGTCACGGTAGGAATTTCCAATGAATTTCTCAGCCAGGTGCTGGGGATACGGCTCATTGTACGGGATCAAATCTGGGCCATATTTAAGTCTCAAGGCCGATCTGACAAAAGCATGGAATTGTAGAAAAAGTGGTCTAAGAATAAGCATGACCTTGTCTAAGGTGGCTATAATTTCTCCAGGTTCGCCTTCGATATCTCTGAGCCAAAAGTCTGAAGGTTTCATGAAGCCTAAACAGAAACACAAGTGAGTGATTAATAAAGATAAGCATTACGAAGACACGCAAAAAGTACACAGAAAAAAAAAACTTAGAAGTAAGTTAGAAGAAAATAATTAAGGACAAAAAACCAACAAACGAATTAAACAAAAAGATGCGAAGAGGTAGACAAAGTAGAAAAAAAAAGAAGATAATGTTGAGCACCTTCTTCATATTTTTCTTTTTCTTTATTGTTGTACTAAAATAGAAGATTAAAGAAGTTAAAAAAAAAGTAGAGGCAACAAAATAGAAGAAGAAAATCAAGAAGAGCAAGAAGAGAAGAGAATGAGGAAAAGAAGAAAAGACGCAAACAAGAAAAATAAGAAGAGCCAGAAGACGAAGATGCAGAAGAGGGAGCAATCAGTATATTAATCCGAATGTCTTAATGGCAACATATTATATTTGTTTGCTTTTTTTCAAGGTATGGGAAATCGCTCTATGCCAAACTAATTATTTTGTTTATATTTTGCCGTTAAGGAAATTAAATTATAGTTTATATAGTTTTTCGCTGTTACACCCCCAAAAACCGTAAAAAAAACAACGATACGATTTTTAGATCACACAGCCAGATGCCAGAAGCCAGCCCCAGAGTAGAAACGATTATTATCAGTGTTCGTGCTTTGGGCATGCAATGAGGACGGTCATGGTGGAGTGTACGATATTTTGCAGGGCAGTACAACAACAATTCATGTACGTTGTTCAGAAGCAGAAGATTCATAAGAAGCAAAAAAATTAAAGTGAAAGAAGAACAAAAAGAAGACGAAGAAAAAGAAGTTGAAGAAGAAGCAGGGAAAGAAAAAGGACAAGAAGAAGAAGCAGCAAAAGAAGAAGATGATGATGAAGAAGAAGCAGTGGAAAAAGACAAAGACAAAAAGAAAAAAGGCACAAAAACCACAAGAAGCAAGACGAAGTAGAAGACGAGAAAAGATGGGATGAGATTCTAAAAAGAAATAGATCAATGAAAACTCTTCAAATACATTTTAATGTACTTAAAATAAACAACACGAATTTAAACAAAAAAATTTGGTGAGGTAGTATGAAAAATAAAGGGGAGAAGTAACAAAAAAGCTGGATTCAGACGCAACAGAAATGAAGTAAATATAGTGAAGAAGAAGTTTAAAGATAAATTAATAAGAGGAAGATCAGAATTTAAGAATTTAACAAGACATAGCTCTGGAAAATAAATACTCTGGAAAATATGAAGATTTAAAAAAGTCAATAAGGAAAAAAAGATGACATACACAGACTGAAGAGAAAATGAATGGAACATTTGGAAGAAAATATAAAAAGGTGAAGAAAATGAATATTTAAGAAAAGAACAACACAAATATTTAATGAAATATTTGAATAAACAGAAGACTAAACAGAAAAGAAAAGCAGTAGACAGAAGAGTCTTAAAGAAGATGAATTTAAGAATTTTAAAGCTAATGTAAGTGAACTTCATGTGAAGATTGAAAAAATAGTAATAAGAACATTGAAAAGTAAGAAGAAAAAATGCAAAGATGAAGATTTAACTTAAGAAACAACTAAAATATTTAAAATCAATTGAAGAAGCAGAAGAATAGCCGCAAAAAGACGAAGACAAAAATTTAAAATGGAAGAAGAGTACAATTATAATAGTTGTACCATAATATTTGTGCTCGTAGTAGCCCATAGCGTCATGGTTAGTGCGATGGACTGTCACGCTGGAGGTCTGGGTTCACTTCCCAGCCTCGTCCACCTAAAAACTAAAAAGTTTTTTTTTCAGGGCTACTGCCTCTTACGAGGAATTGACAAATCCTCCAAGAGTATCACTTATCATGAATAAGTGATTCTCGTCTAGCCGTTCGGATTCGGCATACAATTGTAGGTCCCTTCCATTTCTGCCGGCACATGCCCACAGGAATGGTTGCGAGTTGTTAATCACTAGGCCCTCAAGAGCCGTTGTGCCACCCAATTTTTTTTTTTTAATATTTGTACTATTTCAACTACTTCCATCTTTTATTATTGTCTTCGTCTTTTCAAGTTAGTAGATTTACCCCCCCCCCCCCCAAAAAAAAAAAAAAAACCTGCAAAAACTTACCATTCAGAGCTGCTGTCTTCTTATAAAGTTCAACAAATCTCGCAAACGAATATTTGCTTTTCGAACCTGTCTTATCCCGCCACTCAAGCCAGTAATACTTCAATTCTTCAACATTCATTGTATCGTCAATAATTTCCTGAACTTCCGGAATCAATCTCAATGTACAGTTATTTCGATCTTTAAACGAACATAATCCAACATTTTTATAAATTTTACTCATGTTACCAACAATTTCTTGAAGTTGCATCCTATCGCTTTCATCCAAAGCATCATAACCAGGATCAGGAACTTGATGTAGCTGTCTTATTAAATCTGGATTTGTTATTTTTGCTCGTTTTAGCTTAGTAACTTGATTAGCAATTCCTTTGATGTAATTCATTGTTTGAAAAATTGGATCTTCTAGAGATTCAGGAAGTTCTTTTGGATCGGTGACTTCTGCCCGCCAATTAAATTCAACTTGATCATTATACAATGCAGATAGGCGTCCATTGACTTCGTTTAGGAATTGCTCAGTGACGACATTTGGATCGTTGGGGTTCTGTTGATTTGTCAAAATGACCAGAATCTGTGGATGAAATAGTGTGAAATTCTCTATAAAGGCAAATAGCAACAACAACGCAAAAAATAAACTCACCGAAAATATTAGTATTCTTAGGGAATTCATTGTGCAGAAAGGTTAAATATCATAAACAGTTCATGGAATCTGTAAGCATAAAACAAAAAAAAAAAAATAAAATAGTTAACCCATGGAGGTAGGTAGGTATATGGGAATCATTAAATAAAATTTGAATTCAGCCCAAGTACATAATGTCAATAAAAATAATAAAAATACAATAAGGAGCCAGTGTTAATTGGTGGCTAAGTAATTGCCGGCACCTGATGGTGCATGTTAAACAAACAAAATTACTTTATCAGAACAAAATACACAAAAACAACAACAACAATACAAGACACAACTGTACAGCTCAAGCAATTATTGTTTTGTAACCTCTAACCGATTAAATTGTTCATCGCATTTATCTGAAGGAGATCTTGGCCAACAAGTTAATATGACGAATGCCTGTAGTAAGTTATCAAGTTAGTATAACAATTTTGTTGCAATCACCTTTACAAAGTCTGGAGGGTAGTGTTGTGTAATCGAAACAGAAAAAATATTTCATCATGACTGAGATAAGTATCGCTAATATGGAACCCTACATGTCACGCCTTAAATGCCTTTTTTTGCCATTTTTTACAAGTTTATGTCAGAGCATATTTTGTTGGGTATGCTGATGCCATGACATCACAGTATGAAACGACACAAAAATATATCGAAAGCATGCAAAGAACCTGGTCATATAACGAAAACATTTCTGGATAGACGAATATAGTACTAGTTTGTCTGCAGAAAAAAAGTATATAGTCTTTCTGACTAACCAATAGGATCCCTACAGAAATATTGGTTTCCAAAGATTTGAAAGGTGTTGGAAACAGCCGTTGTTATATTCGCAGTCGAGTAACTCGAACATTCGTTTCTTAACGGCTGAAAGAAAATTCGTCTGCGAAAAAAGGCGGACAACGGTTTGGAAGCGGCAACCGAGAAGCCAATTTGACTCAAGAAGTAGAAGTGTCAGAAGCATTGGATATTAGAAAGCAGACGACAATGGTCAGCGAGGCTGATCAGGAACGTGGCTGAGTGCAACGACTAAAAACAAAGTGAGGTAAGCTACAATGTCACCCATGCTACAATGTCACCCATTCCTCCACAATAGGCAGGGCTGAACAAAAAGTCGAGCCTGCTGTTACTGGTCTTTCCGACAGAGACGACGTGAACCATCTCCATCATCGCCATCATCACTAAAGAAAATAAAGTCGAAATGATGCTGCATCAACTGACAAGAAATAATGAAAGAACAGAAATTTGTTACTGGGGAACGGGGAGTCAACCCGAAAGGACTTATAATTACACCCCCTAAATTTTACTTGCGATATATCGGAAGTATATTTATAAGGGTGGATCGTTTTCATCATTTTTGGCAACTTCGTGCAACTCATAGTTTATGCTTATAAGCTTTATAAATTCATGCTCATCATTTATTTTGAGTAGCCCATGAAAAAAAAAAGACGGAAAGCCATTGAAAATTGGAAGCTATTCACAAAAATTTATATATGTATTATGAATTCCGGGTGCGAATACTTGGCGACAAAAAATAACAGATTCTTGTAGAAGAACCCAATACCATGGGGGGAGTCTATCTTCTTCAGTATAGGCAGGAAGAGCAATATTATAAATAAATTATTTGATACAGTTTAGTAGTTAACGTGATTTTAAGTTTTCTTAAACAATGGACGACATAAAGCCATCTGGTTTTCAGTGCTTGATGAAGAATTAATAGAAACACTTATCTACAAAGGAATTTAGGCCAATTTAATACCTAACTCCACATTTTTTAACCAAAAAATCAGCTAAATTTTTTTAAGTTTGAGTTTGAAGCTATTTTTTTGAAAACTATTGAACGAACTTACTTAATTTAAAAATTTAATAAAAGAACAGATTTCTAGATTTCAAAAAATATATCATTCTTTGTTATCAGTATTTCCGTTTTTTTTAAAGAATTTTGTAAACAGTTTATTTTCATTTTTGAGAATTTTTTAAAAAGTGCCCCTCCTACCTGTGTATATGGAAGGGGATAGACCCCGACCTCCATAGTTAAAAATATTTGTAATTGGTCCCTTTACAAGAATCCGTTATTATTTTTCGCCAACTACTCGGGCCCCTAATTCATAACAAGCCAATTCAACAAAGCCCAAATTCATAACGACCAATTTTTGATGGTTTCTCGATTTTGTTTTTCTCAAGGGTGACTCAAAATGAATGATGAGAATGAGTTTAGAAAATCATTACGCATAAACTATGAGTTGCAAGCAATGATTTGCCAAAAAAAATTTTTTTTTATATTCCACGCGCGCAAAAGGGGTTATGGCTACCCTTAAAATGTTTTTAACACAGCACGAGCGAATGCTGAAAACGATCCACCCTAATATGTGTATGGAAAGTTATGGATTATATGAAAATCGAACTCGAGACAATAATTATTTCTTACATTACGATGGTAGAGAACGCAAAAAAAAGTCAATCTCGCAATTCTGTCTGTATTTGTGCGCGCATCTACAGCCTAAACGGCTGAATAGATTTTCTGCAATCATAGTACTTACATATTTAAACTTTTTGTACTTATTTTGAGTAATATGCCCACAAGTCTTTTTTTTTGACTTTTTTTAGAACCAAAAATAGCCAGCCATACATTTTTTTTTTTAAAGCAAAAAGGAAAATATTTTTTTCTCAGAAAACGCCCTCACGATCTTAAAAAAAAACAAATAATTTAAATACGAAAAGGGGGTTTTGTTGGTTTTTGGGTTTCTCGAAAATGGTTAAATCTCAAAACAAAAGCTCCAAAAAAGAAACTGTTATGAATTTCAAATTTAAAAAACAAAATAATTTATTTTTAAACTCAATACCAGAAAACAACTTGGTCGATTTTGTTAAGACTTGGTTTAAAGTAGTTTTTTTATTAAATTCTAAAATATTTAAAAAAAAAAACATATTTTCAAATTCAAAAATAACTGTAGCTACCATAAGAACATTCAAAAACCGTTAAACAAATTTAATTTTCTCCAAAACGACTGAAACAATTTTAATAAAAATTTATATGTGACAAGGATAACAAATAAGTGCGATATAATTTCAAATACAATAATGTTGTGTTCTGCATTATTATTAACAGTACTTCTCTGAAAACCACTTATCATATTTTCGAATTTGTCAATATAAGATAAACCCATTCGAATATTTTATTTTTGTGCAAATGCTCCTAAGAGATGTTAAAAATATTGCATATTAAAATTTAAAAAAAAAAGTTTTTTTTGATTTTTAAAAAAAATCAAATTATTTTTTTGAAAATTAGAATTTTCAAAAACGCGTTAATTAGATTTTTGTTGAAATTTAATTTGTATGTGTATTGTGTATATAAATATTTACTTTAAATTTGTTTCTAAAAAATGTTTTGAAAATTATTTTTTTTTTAACCGCTCGAGAGATTTTTAAAATTATTTTTCCATAAATTTAAGGAATTAAAAAAAAATAATTTCATGTTTTTGAACCTTTTCTTTAGAAAATATTTTAATAAACAATTTTTGTATTTAATCTTAAAATTTCGAAAGTTGATATTGATTCCGTTTTTAATATTACAATATTAAACCATTCACATACGGGCATAAGGGGTTCGTAACCACAAGGATGGACAATGCCCCCATCTTCCTAAAAGAGGGAAAAAAACTACATAGCTAGTTTCTGTCCATATTAAATTGGCATTGTTTTTAAATGTTCCTGCATCATGATTTATACATTGATAATAGAAAACTGAATGGATATTTCTGTGACTACTATTTTCGTTCAATACTTTGATAAAGAAACTGAAGAAGTAGCGGAGAAGACAAAGAGGAAGAAACATTTAAATAAACACCCAGAATTGACTGTCTGATGTTGAAGAGGGGTTTGTCAAATACAAAATATTCGGAGGAATTTTTTGTATAATGTCTGGTGAATGCTTTCAAAAGGATTCATGAGTACACACTTGAGGGAGTCCAAAATAATCATGAAATCCAGAAAATTTCCAAAAACCCTGAAAAAAACCACTATCCTGAATACCAAATATCCCGAAGATTCAAAATTATAAAACCTAAGGTTCGAAAAAACCCAAATACCAAAATTTAAAATCTCTTAACCCCAAAATTCAGAAAATTCAAAATCCCGAAAACCCAGTATCCCGAATTCCCAATATCCCGAATACTCAATATCCTGCGACAAACCCAAAAGACTTTAAGCCAGGAAACTGGAAATCCTGAAAAGAAATTAAAAAAAAAAAAATTATAAGATCCGGAAACCCAAAACCGCGAATGGACAAAATACCTTCAAACCTGTGTGGCTAGTAAAAATGCTAGTTGTCTCAAAATGCAATATATAAAGACAAAACCTTACATTGGATGGGCATGATCACGCAATGCGTAGTGCATCGGCCTCAGAGCTAGATGGTTTAAGTTCGATTCCAGTTGACGGCACTAATTTATAAATCAAAAATTTAACATAAAGACTAAGCACCACTAACAGAATCTGATGATTGGTGTGGCAGGCATGAAGTTGCAACAATTCCAGCCAAATGTAATGTGGTAGTCCACTCAAGTGGTTGTTAAAAATTCAAACATTCAAATCAAAATCCAGGTGAGTTTTCATGTAAATGGAAAACGATCGGACAATATCGTTTACTATATTGCTTTCTCTATCAATTCCTTAGACAACGGAAAATTTTGACTTACAAGGTCAAATATTTTTTTTTTCTTTCAATATTAGTTACGTGATTTTGGTCTCTTGGGAGACTTTGGTTAGGTGTTTTTGAATTCGAGTATTTTGAGTTTTCTGGATTTTGACTTTGGGTTTTGGGGATTTTAGATTTCAGGACTTTGGGTTTTGTCGTTTGTGATGGTTTTTCGAAATTATACGGGATTTTGGGTTTTCGGAATTTTTGTTTATCGGGATTTTGAGTTTTCTGAATTTGGAATTTTGGGGATCTTAGATTTCACAATTCTGCCATCAACTTCGAAGTCGCCAACAAGGCTGTAAAGTCTTGGTGTTGAAATGAGTTTCAAGAACTAGTCCACGGCATCAGAAGTTGGGACTTGCAAAGGAAATAGTAATTTTTATCTGAGGCAGTAGCATGTAGGAACAGTGATGCTGAATGAGATCGCTTTCAAAAGTTTGAAGATTCACTTTTTCTCTCAAAAAACAATTCCTTTTTATTTTTTCATGATCCACCAGGACTAGGTTGGAATCAGATTGATAATACTTCTTTTGCTTTTTTTCTGTATTTCATACGTTTCTTATGATTGGTTTGTCAGTGCAATGCCATCTGAGTTGTCGAGTAAAGCTCAGAAAACTCTGAGTTAATTCTAAAACTCAGATCACTCTGTAAATCTGGGGCTTATTAAAAGATATCTTCTAAAGAAGTACCCATAAATACATTGAAATTTATTCGTTTATCACTTCAAATATTAGCCGTGTTTTTTTTGAGAGAGAGTATGTAAAGCAATATTTTTTTTTGAAGTTGTTTGCATGTAAAAATGTTGCTGAGTCTCTTAAAAAACATGGATAATGTAATTTTACCTTCCAGACTATGCAATCATATCTAAATTGACTTTAAACACACAAATTGTTTTATGATTTGATTGCTTTGTTTGATATCATGCCATGCAGCCCATTTCATATAAAGATTCATTCCTATACGTACCAACCTAACTCTGTAATTATTCTAAGATTAACCAGTTACCTAGTTCAGGTTAAGGCCAGTTGTTGAACAAATATCACTTAACTCATACATTCATATAACAACACCTTAAATTTAGTCCGATATAAGCTTAAGAGCTAAGATACTTTTATTTTACCATTGGTGGTATGGTGTTTCAATTAAAATTCATATTTTTGTTATTTAAAAAAAAAATTTTAATTTACCTATAGGTACTCGTGTTTTATTTGTACTCGTGTTTGTTTAATTATAATAAATTAATATCTCATTAAGTTATTGAATAGGATGAATTGAAATGGAAATGTAGCAGTAATTATAAATAACTAACAAATTACTTCATTTACAATAATACAAAAATTGTTTTTCTTGTTTTAGTGATAATGACATTAAAAATTATTTTTAAATCAACAAAATTATTAGATATGCATATTTTAAATAGATTCATACATAATGTACAGGTATAACAAGCGATTTAAAAAATTATAATTTTAATAATAAAATCGAATATTTTTTTTTCTTATAAAGAAGGTGGGTACCTACTTAAAAGTAAAGGATTAACTCAAACCAGATTAACTGCAATATTGTTTTTTAATTGTTGTCGTCTGATGTCTCAAAAGAATTTAAAAGTTAATGACCACTAAATAGTTAACATGCGAACAAATAAAATTTCCGCTAAAACTGGAATCGGTATTAAGCATATCTTGAATGAGTGATGGGATTTTTGAATGGATTATAAAACCGTAAGCCACCTAGTGACCATTTTGATTAATGAAGAAGTACAAAAATGTGTACCTACGTCCCTTTTTTTCACTCACACCTTATGATGATTCAACACAGTGAGGTGCAATTGTTATAAGAAACAAGTATGCAATATTAAAAACAATAAGCTACTGCATCGCACGAGATTGTTCTTGGGGTTCAAAGCTTAATTATGGTCAGATAATGTCATTAATACATTCATGGTTCTATTTCGGTTTTGAAAACGATATCAAGTTGTAATTATTTCGTTCTGGAAGTGCCAAAAACATTTGGATAAAAACAAAACATCTGTCTGATCGTGGCTACTATACTAGATGGGTTGCCTTTTAATTATTGTGTACCAAGATCAATTCTGATAGCAATAATATTGATGGTCCTTGTTTGAAAATCATTTTGGGGGGGGGGATGTAAGAAATCGCTGAATTATTTATTTCGAAACATTTTAAACAGTCCAGTCATTTTAGATTTGGCTCCTATGGGAATCTAAGAAACATATGGGGAAGCAATTTTTTTGTGGGCATCGTAAGATAACTTTATAAAAAGCTTAAGTTCAAGTTTTCGACCATGGATCCCTTGCAGGGTTGCCGCTATATAGATTTTAAGGCTCAACACGGTGTTTTGTATTTTTTAAACGGAGGTGTGTACAGGAATTTTTGGTTTTGTAATCGATAGACTAAAAAATATAACAAAGTCTTACACATACAAAATAAATCCGAAAGATGTAGTCATCGAGATATGATTGTTTAAAAGTCGAAAACGGGAAGGTAGACGTTTAAGAAATAATTTGCAGTAAATCAGCATGACATTTTATTATAGTAAATTTTATATTTTTGGAAGGGTAATTAAAAATTATCTTACCCATGTTTGAGGAACTTTTGAAACATGTGTTGATTTAAGTCGCAGTAAAGTTTAGAAAACCTCAACTTTTAGAGTTCAATTTTGTCAAGCTCTTGAATTTTATATTTTTAAAAATCTGAAAGTGTTAAGAGTGATGGAGATTACTAACTTCAGTTTTGGGCTAAAACTTCAGTTCACCACTGTGAGTGCAGAAAATTCACAATTTAGTATTTTTAGGACTTAGCTTATAAGAGTTAAGTGCTTACATGTAATAATATTGATATAATACAATAACTCGGCAAAGAACCAAACATTTGAATATATAACAAAAGTAAGTATATTGCTGTATCGAGTTTCATAAATTAAATTAAAAATGTAAGCATACTACTCTTATTTAATTTATTGATCATGAGTTTTTTGTTTGCCAATGTTTAAAAACTACTTATGTACATATATAAAAAGCTTGAATACGGATATTGAAACAACAAACCAATTAAAACTTGATTTTTTTATCACTTTTGCAAAAAGTGAAATTACAATTTATTTAAAAACTTTTTTCGTATGCGAAGTTGTTTGTTTACCTACGGTATCATCTGAAATTTGACCCAATAGCCGTCACTGAAATAGCCCGCGGTATATTTGGTGAAATTTTTTTGACACAATCATTTATTACTTAATATGTATCTACATATACTTACCATGTTTATATTAAAAGCGCTTTATTCGTTTGATTACAAACAAATCATGTTCTTCTTACTGGATTGTGCCCCGAAAATGTAACCAACGTTTTTTTTCGAAAACCAAAACATGGTCAATCTCCAGACCAAATATGTTCGGCTTCCAGCTTGAAGCATGTAAATGTACAATCAGTTATGGGAAATATTTTGTTCTTACATGCATTTAGTGGATGCGGCACGACGCGACATCAGCAACTTTCGATATGGGAAAAATTAAATTACTTGCGGCTCTGGAAAAAAATGTTGAGATCAGTGATGTCTGATGAATATTCCCCTAAGAGAAGGAGCAGCAAAATATCACTCATATAGGACATATTTTCAAGTTCAACAGTGGTTGAGCAAAATAGATGAAAAAAGTCCTAGTGATTGGGGGTTGAAAAAAACAACGTTGCGTTGGATGCCTCAAACAAGCGATGAAGATCCGGCCCCAAGTTCAACCCTCAAGCTTATTTCTTGCAAAGGTACCAACAATTGCGAAAAAGCTTGTGAGTGTGTGAAAGCAGGTTTTCATTGCATAGCAATTTGCCAACACTGTTGTAGGAAGACTTTCAACAATGCTCCTAAGAAACAACCAATCATGGACGATGATTCACAGGACGAAGGTGGAAGAACTGTTAGCACGATTTCCTTCCAAGAAGATATTCTGCCAGGTCCTTCATGTAAGAAACCTAGGTTTCATGCACCGGCACTTGAAATTAATTAAAGCCACGTAAGTGTATATATTGTATGAGTGCCTCCCAATAATTATTATTTTTTTATAATAATCTTATAAACCATAAATAAAGTTATTGTTCAATTACATACACGATAACTAGAGCTATAATGATGCCAATTACCGAAATACGATCCGCCACACACAATAAAAGAAATTATTCCATTTACAGTGCACATGCACACGTGATACACACATTTGTCCATTTAAACACTGCACTGTGCGATACCCACACCCACTTTTGTAACTGAACAAATGATTTCAATTCTCCGTTTGAAGATGCTATTATGAAGCTTTAAATAAACAATTGCTCGGAAAAAAAATGTAGTAGCCCGTAGCGAAATGGTTAGTGCGTTCGACTGTCACGCTGGAGTTCTGGCCTCGTCCACCTAAAAACTAAAAAGTTTTTTTTCAGGGCTACTGCCTCTTGCGAGGAATTGACAAATCTTCCAAGAGTATCACTTGTCACGAATAAGTGCTTCTCGTCTAGCCGTTCCGATTCGGCATAAAATTGTAGGTCCCTTCCATTCCTGTCGAAAAGGCGCAAACAGGAATGGTTGCGAGTTGTTAGTCACTAGGCCCTGGTTCTTCATGAGCCGTTGTGCCACCCGATTTATTTTTTATTTTTTATTCGAGTAAAAAACATGTTTTGGTAAAAATTGTAGGTGATAGTGCTTTCAACAACTTTTAGAAGAAAATTTTTGCGAAACACTAAACGAAAAAAAGTATTTGACTTTAAAAAAATGTGAACTCCAATTTTTTTTTAACTTGTTATAACTCGTTAAATACGCAAATTATAAAAAAAAATTAACATGGACAAATTTGTAGAACGTATGTTTCTTTACAAAAATACATATTCAGTTTTTCGATTAACTAAAAAATACGGGTTTAATTCATGAAAAACAAATTTACTTTTTAAATCAAGATAGTGGCAACCCTGCAAGGGGTTGGTGGTCGAAAACTTGGAGTTAAGCTTTCTGTATGATACTCTAACGAACTCAAAACTAAAATTGCCAAATACCTAAAATGCAAAATACCTAAAATTACTGGACTAAAAAGCTAAATCAATATTTATTTGAAGGTACCTTTGTATATGTTATGTATGCCAAAATAAAGCAGATTGTCTTAGTATTATTATAATTATTAATTAGACATCTTATAAAAGTATGTAGTGTACTGGTTTAAGAAAATACGAAAATTTGTATATTTTTGTTTTTAGTCCTAAGCCTATTTAATATAGGTAGTAGGAGCCAAAACCAAAAGCTTACGCAGGGAGGGGCACAGGGAGACAGCTGCCTCCCCTCGTAGTTGAAATTGTTTTGGTGCAATTTTTTTTTTTTTTGAGAAACTAAAAAAAATTAAAATTAGGTTTCGTATAAAACTAAATTTTCTTTTATCCGTATTTTTAAAAAATTGATTGATTTTACTTCCAATTGCTTAAAGTCGTCAAAATAAAATAGAAAACATTACGACGAACTTGAGATTTTCTTAAGGATACTTAGCGTTCTTCTATTAAGTGAGAACTACTTAGTGAGTATTAAGTGATCTACCTTTACAGGTTATAAAATAATAAATTGGGTGGCGCAACGGCTGGACATCATCACGTAAAACAAAAACGATAGGACGATATCGTTTTCAATATTGCTGTCTCTATCACTTCAGTTAAGAAAAATAAAGACAGCTATCTACAAAACGATATCGATCGATCGTTTTTGTTTTACGTGATGAGGCCCCAGGGCCTAGTGACCAACAACTCGCAACATTTCTTGTGTGCGTGTGTCGACAGGAATGTAAGGACCTACATTTTATGCCGAATCCGAATGGCTAGACGAGAAGCTGGGAAATGAACCCAGACCTCCAGCAGCGTGTCAGTCCATCGCACTAACCATTATATACAGGTTTAGTTATACAAAAATGGTTCAGCTTTTGGACCCTTGATCAAATATGTTTTAACTTACATACAACGGGTGGCAATGGCTCAGCGGGTAAAGTGTTTGATTGCTATTTCTATATACCTCCCCCCCCCCTAATTTCAACTGGATGCCACCCGAGGAATTTCATTTCAAATTCTTTCCTTTCCTTCTATTCCTTCTAACTAGTACCGTGCATTGCATTTAAAAGACCTGAGGTCTTACAGGTATTGACATATACTTAAAATTATTATTAAAAAATATATATATTATTATTCTGGCAGATTAATTGAGGTTCATGGCAGACAATTCTAAAATTGAACCGTAGTTAAACCTTAGTTAATTCGTAATACAAATATTTGTACACTGACAAAGGTGAAGTATTCAATATAAAATTTTAATACAGAAACTTTATGAAAACGAACTAAGTTTTCATATGTGAAAACAATGATTCAAATAATAACGCGTTTGTACAAGGGCCAGTTTTTCAGTTCAAAGATTAAGTGTGAGTTAAACCAAATTTAGTTAATTCCGCAAATAAATAGAAGCCGATTGTACTCAAAAGCAATTTTCGATGGAGGATTAACTTTTACTTTTAGTTTCCAAAAATCTATCAAGTATCTATAGATTGACTGAAACTCTTATCTTGGGTTTTACTCAACTCAGAAACTGGGATGATCTCGCACTGAAAAACTGGGCTTGAGTAGACTTATTTCACTGCACCTGCAGCATTAAGCCATTAAATAATAAAATTAGATTTTTGAACTTGAAATTCATATTTTTGTATTAAAAAAGTAGTAAGAAGAAGATAAACAATAACAATAGAAAAATTGTTAAAATTAAAAAATAGTAGCGTATAGACTTTCAGTGTGACAATTCGACAACTATAATCTTCAGAAGGTTGGTTCTAATTACTTATGTTTTAGATTTTTTATAAGAAGCTTCAATCGAAATCCTGGAAGCGTCTGCACTTGACGTTGAATAGAGGCAATATAAGCTAAGCGCGGTTTCGAGGCTGTTAAGAGCGTGATGCATAAGGGTGTTTACTATCGAAATATCACTTTGAGTCACACACAACAGTAAATATACAGTAAAACCCGATAGGAACGTCTCGCATAAGTGCCTAACTTGCAAATAGAAATGCACAAAAACTACGTCAACATCTGCTAGAAACTCATTCTCATGACATATTATGGACATAGAAATTTATAGAAAATATTATTTGTTTTATTTGTTGAGTTGGTTATCACAAAAAAATTTACGGTATTCGAGGTAGACCTATAAGCAGTCAGATATTTTAAATTTTGATTGTATTTTTTTTTAAGTTTCGTCACGATTTTTGGTGGAAGCAACATAAAGAGTGGTTTATTGCGTTTGACTCAAAATTTATAAGAGCATTAAGACCGTGTTCCAATTGCGTTAAAAGTGCGTTAAATTTGATCCCATGAATAAATTTTGACATTACTGAGGTGAAAAGAATACAGTCGTCAAAATTAAACCTGCTCAGGAGCTCGTTTAAATTTTAACTAGTGGATACATTTTGACGTTTGTATAAAGCTTCTTGCACATTACTTACACCATCGACCTATTATACCTGGACTGCTAGGAGCTAACATCACGATGGTTCCCTTTATTTAAAAAAAAATCGATACACTAAATTAATAGATTTATTTAAAAACGACTAAGGCCTAATTTATCAACTTGAGAAATAGTTTTTATTCACTCGAAGTTGACGTTTTCAACTTTTGATTTTCAACTTTAGAGTTTATCAACGAAATAGTAGAAGTTAGCGAGTAAACTTGGGAATTTTTATCATTTCATTCATTCATGATATTCAGTTGTGTAAACTTTTCGCTTTTGACTTCGGAAGGAAAAAAAATCTTAAAATAAATAATCTGTTTTAATTGAAATAATAAAATAAAAAATGTTTCATGCAAATTCCCTACTTCTGGGAGAATTGGCCGTCATCTTTTTGGAGCTGCGAAGATGATGCAGAGGAAGAAAATGTATACCTTGGCGGCAATTTAAAATGCTTCCCCGTGTTGGTATCGATTAATAGGACGACCATGATTTCGTTCTCGCCTCCCAAAAGCAACGAAAATAATGCTTTTTTTTATTTAATACGGGATTCATTGCCTTTTGACGAAAGACGTCAGGTATACTAGGTTCATGACTGCCACTATCAAAATGCTATTTCCGCGTTCAAGATCGTATCCAAAGCGATTTGGACAGATTTGTGTTGTAATTCGTCTGAAAAAAGCTACTGCAACAACAAGACAAGGTATCTGAACATTTTTGGATAGGTTGAAACGACAATACTTTTTAAGGGTGATTTTAGCCTTAATAGAGGATTTACGAACTTTTTCTTTTTATTCACTCTCAATTAGCGTTGACAGTCGATTTTTCGTTTGCTTATTTTTTATTTGTAATCATCAATTCAATCAATTCAATGTGGGAAACAAAACAAACAAAATTTAAAACACCTTCTAATGCAAATACGATCTATGTTTTTGATACACTGAACACGATTCAGACCTCAAAACTACCTTATAACAGGTGGTTATTGAAATTCTTCAATATATATGTAAGTGGTAAAAACTGTTTTGCAACGAATTTTGATTGGAATATAGCGAAAAACTTAAAGAAATGATTTAGGGGCTGGATTTTGATTCAGTGCACCAAACATATTCTGAAAAGTATAGCTAGTTTGATTTTCCACCAAAAATGTATTTTAAACTTTGACGGTTTTTGTTATTAGTGTCGCACTTTCAGATTTCAAATACAAATAAGCAAATACAAAACTGACTGTCAAAGCTAATTGAGTATGAATAAATAGAAGATCTATTAAACCTTATTTGGTGCTAAATTGATAGTTAGTTCATCAGTCAAAATAAAATAAAAAGCATATAAATTTGAAGCAGCAATTTAAGGCCAGCCAGTTAACTAAAGGCGAGTGAATAAATCAAACTATTAACGAAGTATTCTGAATGACACTTTTACATTAAGCGATATTAGTTAAAACGATATAATCCAGTTTTTAATGGACTGTGAATAAATTGGACCTTAATGGAGTAATATTTAAAAAAAAAATATCAGTTTTCACAAAAAAAAATTATTTTGTGTCCAAAATTATGAATTAAAATTTTTTTTTTCAAAAACTATTGAACAACCTAATTTAAAAGTGGTATAAGAAAATCAGGTTGTCGTCAGGATTTATTTCGGGGGAAAAGGTGGGTGCTTTTGCTTACTTTAAAATATTACGAGCAATTTTGTTTTGGTTTCATGTACCAACAAATTCCAGGTTGATCAAATTCCAGGTTGATCAAACTTAACAAACAGATCCATTCTACATCAAGCTGTCTAAATGATTAGACCGATTTACTTAAAATTAAGTACAGATCATTTGTATGCATTGTACGCAGGGGGGGGGGGGGGGTTTGGGGGAATGGGGAACGTTAATGATGATCGAAAGTTTTCCTTTGAATTTGTTGGTTTTGGGGAATACATTTTTAAATTGTCATGAGCCAAGTTCCCATAATTTTCGAAGGAGAAAAACATTTCCAGGAAAAATTTTATTCGCATTATACTACCCTTTGTTAAGGCATTTTAAATTGGAATAAGTGAGTATAAACACCTCAAATGCTTTTGAAACCCAATCTATGCAAATCATATGTGTAACAACCAACAAAGTTTTCATACTAATTCACATTGGACTAAAGAAAAGAGATGCCTTTTGTTTTAGATTTTTACTGACAAGAGACATTTCAAATTTTGTGACAGTTTTATGTTACTTTAGAACTCCGAAATAAGGAAATTCTTAAATTTACTGGCAAAATTTAGAATTTTTCAGTGATATTGCTAAGAGTCTGAAATGTTTTCTTTTAAAAACTAATTTTGGAAAGTTTTCAAAAGTTTTTATTTTTGATACAACCTTTCCTATCGGTGGTGGCCAGTTTCGCAGGTTCCAAGGATCTTAACTCCATATTTGGGCCGCCATTACCACTTACGCTGCTTCATTTATACGCATTGTCGTCAGCAGGCACCAATGTCAACAGTTTTTATAGAATTAATAGAAAGTTTGAGGAATTTTGCACTACGACCTTGAGATCTATTGTGCCCCCCACCTAGAGCTAAATGGGGCCTGCTCTTCCTCCAGATGTATTCCTCTCATCAATTGGAGTATTTGGAGTATTTTAAGAGATGGTAAGTGGCACTCTTCTACCTGGTAGCATCTCACATACATACTTTCTTCTTTGATGTATGAGTGTGCTACATCTGCCTTGAATATGGTCCGGCGTTTCCACATCTGTGTCCCAGAACCTGCATGTGGACTTACTATGCCAAGTATACTAAGGTGTCAACAGTTTTCTCGGAGAACAATGTTTTGGAAAGACTTTCTTACCAAATGCAAGGTTACATAAGTCCGAAATGAATTATGAGAACAAAATATTGCAGACTTATACCGAAATGTCGCTGAAAAATTCTATGTTTTATCGATATATTTTTAGAAATTCCACTTTTTGGAGTTTTACAGCAACAAACAATATGACTAATTCTTATCTAATATCATTAATGACTTTTTATTAAAGCATTTTATTTTGGTTTTTTTTGTTGTTGTTGTAATTTGTTTGCTTGTTCTTACTAATCTCTACAACTTATATCTTATAACAATCATTATGTATCTCTGTATGTAGCTTTTTGCTTAAATAATAGTTTCGTCTTAATGACCCGTTATACCATTAGGTGTCAGCAATTACCTTACAACTTGAAATACGGAAATAAAATTATTCAATTATTCTTAACTTTATATAAATGTACTATAAGTGAATAAAAAAACAATAATTTTTTTTTGAATACAAAAACTTAATTAACAAACCAAAAAACACGGAAACTAAATGTTAAGATATAGCTAGGTACACTGCAGGCCAAAAGTTTGAGTCCACCCACTGTTTTCGAAGGAAAACCAAATTCTAACATCGAAAACAACATTTTAGTAGAAAAATAAACATGCAAAATTAATGGGAAACATATATAAAACCAAAGTAAGGAGATTAATGTGTCTATTGTGCTTTTAATATATAGAAATTTACCAAAATGAAGGGAAAATGGCTTCAACCGATTTTTCGTCGAAGAATCCCCCTTTACATTGGATTACTTCTTTTTTACAATTCTTGGCATTCTAGCTATAAGTTTTTGAATTGTTTCATGTGATATGTTGTACCAGCAATCCAGAAGTGTATTCCATAACGCAGATTCCGATGATGGGCATTGATCCCAGGCCCTTCTATCCAGCTCCTCCCACAAGAGCTCTATAATTTTTAATATTTCTTCATCCTCGTTTTATTTGAGGTATTTCTGACAAAGTTTTTTGACGTGTGTATGGGGTCGTTGTCTTGCTGAAATACGAATCCTTCGCCAATCAATCTAAGGCCAGAGGTCACCGGGCTTTCATCTTATATTGTTAATACGCCTCCTTGTTCTTTTTTCCATTCACCCGAGTCAGATATCCCACTCCACTTGAAGAGAAACATTCCCAGACCATTATAGAACCGCCTCCATATGCTTGACGGTAGGAACCAGACTGTCCGGCGGCATCTTCTGTTCAGCACTTCATCGAACGAAAACTCTTCGTTGGGCTCCAAATAACTCGAACTTGGATTCGTCGCTCCCTAAAACTCTGTTAAAAACTTTTTCGGTCCAGTCTCTATGCCTTTTGGCCCAATCTAACCGTGTCAGCTTATTTTGGGGCCGAAGAAGGAGTTTTCACACAGGAATTCACCCAATAGTCCAGTTTAACATAGCCCTTTGATATTTTTAACTGCGAAGCAACTTCTCGCTTTGATTTGCCTCCCTTAACAGGGGTAATGATTGCAGATCATTTTTCAATGGTGGTGTCCGCGACTTTTCCCATTTTAGACTAGTTGTTTACACAAAACGCACAGATTAACAAATAAATTCCTTTGACTGCAAAGTGTGCGTATTATATAAAAAACATGCAATTGAGGTCTAAAAAAGTTTGGGTTTAAGAACCCTTTTTATATAACCATTCATAAACAAATGCTTAATTAACAACCGAAAGTCATAAAAATTAATAATTATGAAAAAACCCAAATCCTTCCCAATAATCAATAAAATCAGTTTTGTCACTTTTATAACAAAACAACCTTTTTAAAAAAAAAATGTTGATTAAAAATCCAACTTTGACTACCTGAACGTGTTGTGTACTGTAAAAAACCTAACTTTTAATTCATAAAACCAACCCCCCGGCATGAATGAAGTCAGTAAGCCAGGTTGGACTCAAACTCTTGGCCTGCAGTGTATGTACCTACAGTACAAATCAACATGCTTTTTCAATTAAAGTACTTCATTTTGTTTGTTTTTAAAATAATTTTTAGCCTTAAGCTTGCCTCATTAAACATACTGAACCATGAGATGAGCCAATGAGAAAAAGATACCTATCTAATTCATTGTCACATTTTAATTAAACTTATTCACCAATTTATTCACCTCACATATAAATAAAGAAACTAAGTATATTTTACGCAATAATGGTTATCTTTTAACAAAAACCACTATTAAGATGACTCATTTTTACCATGACTTATTGATGCTGAAACATACAAAAATGTCGTGCGTACAAAATTAAGACAACTAAAAAAACACAACAAAACTTTCGTATAACTTTCCATTTCCGTCATTCAGCCTCAAAAGATTAAAATCATACACGAAAAAAAAACAACAAAAGAGTCGATGTCATTTAAAAAAAAAAAAACTCTTATTTTTAAACATTGAGTGATGTGTCGAAATAACACATGCCATTTATACGTTAACAAAATTTATAGGCCATCAAAAACAAAAACAACTTTTTAAAAATGTTAATTTGTTTGTTTGTTAAAAAAAAAAAAAACACAAAAATGCAACTAAAACATGCCCTTGACCAGCAACAAAAATTCAAAAAGTCACAAAAATTCATCTCAAATTTTATTTAAATTTTACCTTATACGTTAATTACACAGCACAAAAATGTTATACAGTGGGAAGGCAAGGTAAATAGATAGATATTTATTGGTTTGAACCACAAGAGCAGCAACCTTGCTCTGACTTATTATCACAGCACAATGTTAAACTATATTATCATCATCATTCAAATTGAAGATATCTTTTTGTAAAATGGAAAACATCTTTTGAGATGAAATTCTCAATTAACACACTTCACTCAAAAAACTTTAATGCATATATGAGATTCACTCAAACTCTCTAGTCATCTCAAATGAAGTTATCGGAAAAATTCACTCAAAATCTTAAAGTGAAGATGTGTAGTGAGTTTCTTGGGTTTTAATTTTGTCCACTCAATATTCTCACTCATACCAAACAATTTAATTGAGTTGAACTCTTTAATATGCCTTTAGGTATGATAAAGTTCAAGGATAAACTCAGTCAAGATCACTCAAACCGGATTTCTTCTAATCATGTTTTGAGGCAACTATGTATATTTTTTTTTTAATTTATTTAATCCACAAAGTCTGTCTACCTCTACACACAAAAATTTTTTTAGTAAATCAAGGTCTCTTCTTCCATCTCCCAATTGAACGAGTTTTATCAATATTTATCTAATTTGTTTTCAAACAAAAAAAAAAAAAAACTAATTAAAATTTTCACAAACAAAAATTGAATACAAAACAAGTTTCCCACACACAACTTTTACTTCTTTAACAAATCGAGGAAAAAAACATTCAATTAGCGGTTAATAAAATTAACAACAATATTTTTAATGCTTCAATATATAGTTACTCGCTATATATAATCTCAAAAAAAAAGAGGGAAAGTTAATAATTATTGAATTTAGCCATAAGAGCCGGCAAAAGCTCGAAAAAACTCACTCACGTCATTCGATTCATGCATTTAAATGTGACTCTCTAGTCGCCTTTAAGGTATTTTGTGACTACTTTCGAAATTTTTCAGGTTAAATCAGAAGATGTTATTACTTTTCTTTCCCCCAGTCGATATCTCTTCAAGACGAATATTGTCGGAAGCCCGTTTAAGAAAAAAAAATATTTCTGTTACCACACGCGCGAATGGTTTAACGAAGACTGAGCGAGCGGGCCTAAGCAACTTGTGATGGCTTTGCTACCATTTACCATAAGAGCTGTAACTTCTTGGTTGGTAGCCAAAGCTGACAAGTTTTTTAAGTCTAACTATATCGATGTTTGTGGTCTCAGATCTTACTTAGTTCTCCTATTTGGAACACAAGGTGGGTACTTTGTGTTACTTTATGAGTCCGTAACGTCGTCGATGGTCGTCGCATTCGTTGGTTAGTTTCGATATTCGTTGTTGTCGTCGTCATGGTACATTGGGAATTGAGTGTAGTTACACTCAAAACGCTTTCAAGTAGCTTTAACTGCAATAATTATGCACAGCGACCCATTATGGTGCAATGGCACACTTTAGGATTTTTGCATTCGATCGAGTTACTGGGGTATTAATAAATTCTATGGAGCACTTTATGATTAGTGAAAATCTAAACAACTCATAAATAGAAAGCTGATGGGAATACCTAGGTGGTTAGTCGTTAGTTAAGTATTTACCTAAAGCTATATACATAGTTGCAACTTCGGGGGTCTTTGAGTGTTTTGATTGTTTAATTATGTGCATTCTTGTAGAAAGTGTAAATTTGAACCTGACGTCATGGGTTGTTAAATTTACATGACTCCATATCTGATACCTTTGTTTGTTTTTTTTTTTTCACTTTTTAACGCATTTTGTACAATTACAACACCATTAGAAGAGAAGTTCATTCAACTTGAACTTGAGGGCAAGCTTTGCTTTTGCTTTGAGTTTATACCTACATTTTTGTTTTTATTATGAGAGAGTGAAAACTTCGGAAACTTTGTTACTTTTATTATTATTATAAGTAAATGCAAATGATTTAGATTGAGTTCTTCAATTGTGAATGATAATGGTGATGATGATGATGGTAATTGGGGCAAATAAAATATTCATTGAGGTGAAAGATGATGAGTTGAAATTCATTTATTTGCGGTTAATGTGCGTGTTTATTTGGTTAATATAAGTATGAAGTATAGAATTTCAATTTTATCACCCATATAGTGGTTTTGAAATGAAGGTTTTGGTTTTTGAAATAAGTAAGTTTTCTTCTCACGGTCATCATTTTTGTTTTTTTTTTTTTGTTTAGTTCATTTGTAACATCGTACCCTCTGTCTTGTTTGAGCAAGGCCCTGGTAAGTTTTCAGTAGAAAAAAATCTAGACGAGGAAAACTTGTCAGATACTTCACAAGCCTTTGCTGGATTTCAGTATAACAAAAATTTAGACAAGGGAAACTTTTCAAACACTTGTGAGACCATCTCTAGTAAAAACTGGTTGGACATGTTTCGGTATCCCCATCACGAATGTCTCTTGTACACCAAAAACAAACAGTTTTTAAACATCATGCAATTTTAGTATCAAACAGCGATACCAACTGAGGCTTTTTAATGCCTTTTAGGCCTTTTTTCAAGGCCTGAGGCTTTGAGGCTTATTTTTTCCAAAAAGGCTTTTTTTCATTGCTTATAACTTTACAAGATTTTATCTTAATTAGACAAATTTATTTTTAATTTCCTTAAACATTTAAAAAAGGAAGCAAACAAGAATTACAACTGTATTATGAAAAGGTTGATGGTTCTAGAACATTTCCTTTTTTTTTCAGGAATCAGTTTATCATATTCCTTGCCTGCCGCATTCCTCGGCTACAGTTGTATTAATTTGTTCGTACATTTATTTAAACAAAACAAAGATCAGCAACTATTTAAAACAGATCCATTGAGTAGAATTCTTCACGCAAAGACGCTTTTCAAAAATAGTAATTGCAAGTTAATTACATGAAACCTATATATTTTTATTTCAAAAATCCATTTACGGTTTTAAGAATCAGGATGATGACGACCTTAATTAAAATTTAAAACTATATTTATTTTTAATACATAAAAATCTTTTTTAAATAACTGAAAAGTTCTTTCATAAAGAAGGAATTGTTTCTGTGATCTATTTATGTTTTTTTTTCTAAAAAAAAGATTGTTTTTGTTTAATGTTGTTACAATTGTGTTAAATTTTTAGTTTTTGCTTAAAAAACTTCTTTATCACATCAAACTTTTTGTCTACAAGCAGAATTTCGCGGGATCAAGTCCCACATAAGTTAATTTGTTTTTCTTCGCCTGACGAGGCGAAATGGTTCAATATCGGTAGGGCGCTTGTTATAGCCTTTGCTAACCCTTTCTAGCCCCTTGCCAGTATATATTCTCTAGTGCCTTGTTTTGAAATGTAGGTCTTTTGTGTGAAATTGAGTGAGTTTTCTTCTCATGGTCATCATTTTTTTTTTGTTTTTTTTTTTTTTTTTTTGTTTGTATGTGTACTATCTTAGGTTACGAGTTTTAGCCTTGGAGTGGAATCGCGTAAGGTGATTTGTGATAATCACATTTTTGACAGTCACATGTTATAGGATTTGTAGTAGCCCGTAGCGTAATGGTTAGTGCGTTCAACTGTCACGCTGGAGGTCTGGTTTCGCTTCCCAGCCTCGTCCACCTAAAAACTAAAAAGTTTTTTTCAGGGCTACTGCCTCTTGCGAGGAATTGACAAATCCTCCAAGAGTAACACTTGTCACGAATAAGTGCTTCTCGTCTAGCCGTTCGGATTCGGCATAAAATTGTAGGTCCCTTCCATTCCTGTCGATAGGCGCACACAGGAATGGTTGCGAGTTGTTAGTCACTAGGCCCTGGTTCTTCATGAGCCGTTGTGCCACCCGATTTATTTATTTTTTTTATGTTATAGGATTTTATTTTGCCATCTACATTTTTTGTACACATACTAGTTAGATTTGACATTTTTCACAAATCGATTTGAAGATTTTCTTTGTCGCGTTCGCAGAGTTTAGGTTATAAAAAGGAAACGAATATTCAAGAGTGTTAAAATTTAACAATAATTTCAGTAAGTAATTGCAAGTAATAGATCAAAACTGTGCGTTCGTAGTTTGTTCGATTACAAATAATCGGTGATTCGATTTCAAGTGTTTATGTGTTCTTTGGTGGATTTTAAGAAACCCGCTTTTCGAATTTTTGCTTTAAGTTATTGAGTTTTAGTTTTTTACTTGACTAAACTCATAATTATTTCGTTAATTGTTGCAACTATTAACTGAACAAAATTAATTGAAGTTCCTATTAAAAAGCCGTGACGATTCAATGCTCTTGTATATTCGTTATGGATATGTTTTATGAGCTAAATTCTTGTGAACGCAATAACTTGATGGGTAAATTACAAACAATACAAATATTGTTTTTTTTTTTTGTGCAATAAAAATGTATTCAAACAATACTTTGACTTGATTAATATGAAAGTGATAGCGAAATCTCTGTCACAGAAAACAGTCACAAAAATGTGATTGTTACATTGGACTATGAATATCACCTTACGCACATGGAATTTATTGATAATGACTATCATTTATCTATCACAAACCACCTTAGCCAATTCCACCCCTGGACTTTCAGATAACACAAAATAAAGTAAAAGCTGCATACAATAATTATGAAGGAAAGAAAATGGAATTCCACCAGAGTTCTCCAAATTCAGCACAGCTATTTTTAAGGAAAAATTAACGGATACTCTCAATATAATTTTTAAATTCGGCAAGTACACGGAACATTTTTATGAAGCACTAATTATGCCAATTTTTAAAAAGGGTAATCCGGATGACCCACCAAACTTTCGGCGGATTCCATTTTAAGATGTGGCACTTAAAATGTTTACCTCAAAAGGTACCCTACGAGCGGCTAAACAGCTGGTTTCAAGAAGAACAGAAGTTAAGTGAGTTTCAAAGTGGCTTTCGCAAGCGTTATTCTGCTGTCGATAACATTTTTATTCTTCAGTCACTGACCCAATGGCAGATGAGTCAAAACAAAAAGCTATATATTTTTTGTTTGTAGATTTAAGGGCTGCCTTTGACTCCATTAATAGAACAACCCCGATAATAGTAGAAGTTCTACAAGCTTTACAATCTGAGAATCTCTACGAATTTTGTATGTTTTATTGAGAAAATGTCAGCATATCTTCAATAAAATACTGAACAATCCAAACAAATTGAAATAGAGCAAGGAGTAAAGCTAGGATGCAATTTAATGAGCCCGCTATTGTTTTTACTTTTCTTAGATGACTTAATCGACTATGGCTACCTTGCGAAGAAGACTTAATCGACTATGGCTACCTTGCGAAGTTGAGTTTAACAATATGCGATTCAAAGTCATAATGCAGATATGCAGATGACATTGTTATTGTCTAGGAGTCAGCTTATTCCCTTTAGCTTATGACAAATAGGCTTGCAAAATATTGCAAAGTCTGGAATTTAGAGGTCAACACCGAAAAATCGTAAGTCATGGTTTTTAAAAATGGAAGATTAGCCAGAGTTGAAAACTGGAGATACGATGTAGTCTACAACCTATTTAGGTGCCTTATTCACCTTTAGTCCAGTGAAATTAGATTTTGAGCTTGACAAATTTTTTAACAGGTAGGTACATATCTTTATTGGTGGTCATCTTCAGAACAGTGTCCTTAATCATATGTGAAAAGTCCCAAACAATCTGCGTTGGCGAAAGACCACAGTCTTGAAAAAAAACGCAGCCATCTTGCACTTTTGGTATGTGGCTATATTCGGGGAACTTGATGCTTTAGAAAGACCATTCAAGTGTCAAGTGTCAAATGTACAGGCTTAGATTGAAAAAATCGGGGAAAAAAATAAAATCTGCGAAAATAACCAAAAAGTACCAATATGCTAAACTTAAGAACATCTTATTCCGGTAAGTGTTCACTTTGAAACTGACCCTAAACTACGCCAAGTTTTAACTTATTAATGTTAAATATAAAATATTTTAAGTAGAGCAATATGGAAGAACCTTGAAATTATCAGAGAAATCTGTTGTTTAATAATAAAATTCTGTAGAAATTTAATCAGTCCGCTGACTAAGTCGACTGGAACCATGCCATTGCCCATCGCCAACTATTGCCTGGAGATGGAGAAATCTGCAACGCCTGACAGTATAATTATTGCACCACCGAAACGTTTTTCGTCATTTCGTATATCTTTCAATGCGCGATTCAGGACTTCCAATGTGTTTTTGTGAGCCATTGTGCACTGTCCTAGGTGGTAATGTTACATTGCTGCAATACTTTCGCCATCGCAGACTTCTTTCAAATGTTGCAGGTTTCAATACACAATGGTTCGACCGCCTTCTAACAACGCCAACGTAGCCTCAATCCCTTAAGAGGCGAGTACCAAAGCAATTGAAGATCTCGTACAAATCGTAGGAAGTGTAAATCGGAACGTTTTTTTTTCAGTCCCGCTGGACACATCAAGGAAGAAAATTCTATCATTTCCGTTATTGAATGCTTGTATTAAATAATAGAACATCTTGACTCAATACAACTCCTTTGGAATCTTCACTCAAATTCTCTATTAAAAGCGTAGAAATGTAGAAAAAACCGGATTTTCCTGGATTACCAATTTTCCTAAAAATTTCTGGAATATTTCTCTATAGTGTCCTCCCGTGTGCCAATACAAATCTATCAAACCCAATATCTTGAAAATCAAACGATCCTTTCTCGAGTTATCCTATTAAAAAGCAAAATTTGCTCCTTCAGAGCCACCTGTTGAGAATTTTAAGAATTCTGTTCTTCTTAAACCTTCGCGGAGCAATTATGAACAAACCCACACAAGGATGTATCCAATTTGGTCCAGTTGTATTCAAGTTATAAGCATCCGTACAAACCACGATCCATTTTTATATAGATGCTTTGTTTGCACTTCAAGCTTTATCGCTTTACTAAATTTCATAGTTCTACGACAATAAGAAATACTCCAAATAATTTATATTAATTCTATGATGGGGGGGTGTCACGCTCCTCATTGAAAATCTCAAATTTTCCATTTTTTTATATGAACTTATTACAAGACTAACCATTCTACCAAATTGCATCACTCTGCAACAATCCAAAGTAATCCATTTGATAAATAATAATTTTGAGAAAATGTGCGGATGCCACGCCCCCTGAATATAAAATATTAAATTTTAAAATGTGACATGCTTTCACTTTCACTGCTGCTCTACCAACTCAACATTCTGCAATGATCAGAAGTGCTCCAAATAATTTATATCAATTCTATGAAAATGGGCAGGAACCACGCCCCCTGAACGGAAAATCTCAAATTGTCCTTTGTATGCATCACAAGGCCAACCCTTGTGCAAAATGTCATGACTCTACAATGTCAGAAAGGGCTCCATCATTTTGATGATATGTCAGTGAGTCAGTGTGTTAGTGCGACAGTGAGTCAGTGAGTCATTAAATCAGTGAATCAGTGAGTCAGTGAGTCAGAGGGTTAGTTATTCACTTGAGCCAGTATTTACCCATGGACAGTGTTTATTAATTAAATTCAGAGATAATGAACACCCAAAACAAAGAGCACAATTAGTCAAAAAGCATTCTCTCTTATTATAATGTTTTGTTTCATTGAGTATTTTTTATATAAAACCTTGAAAGTTGTTGCTGAAATGCTAAAACCGCATAGTTAAACTTAAAAAGATTATATAGCTGAAATAGTTCTAAGATAAGCAAATATAGTATACTACATGAATTATTATGTGTTAAAAAAATTTATTTTTGCAAACAGCTCATTTTTATATCTCAGCACTTGTGTATTTCTCGGAAACCCATAATAAAACCATAATAAAGCCTATGGATGATAAGAAACATTTTAAGTTGAAGAGATGTTGAATTGATAACAAAAACCTTTATCACTAATAAGGCCGACACTCTGAAAATAAAAATAACAAAATTATTAGAATTTGGTTTTTGTTTGACTAACCTCAAATTTCAAACTTACTGTCAGATTTACTCCAACCAATAGGAACCTTATTCTTTATGTTTTCTCCCTCCAACCATATTCTTAATGGTTCAAAATACTCGGCAATAGCTTTTCCGCTCATTTTTCGTTCTCCAGTAAACGCTTCCATTGCATCGGGCCATGGCTTAGAAGCACCCATAGACAACATAGCTCTAAAAAGTAATAAAATACATTTAAAAAAAAAACTTTGAAGGCTTCGCGACAAAAAAAACTCACTCGAAAGCCTTGCCAGCTTCGGCACTTCCATAGAAATCACAATTATCCAATGGGAATTCAGGATTGCTTGGGTCATACTGACCAGCTTTGATACAAGCTGATTTATAGAATTGGAATTGAACGATGAAGGAAACAAGGTACCTATATTTTGGAGGAAATCGAAGTAAGAAAGAATGGTGGCTGTACAAAAACTTGAACCACTCACCTAAGGTACTCAACATCAGCAGACACATGATATTTGGCAGGAGCATCAAAGTCATTTTCAGTTCTGACGATTGGAGGTTCAATACCAGAGTATTCTTCCCTCAACTTCCAGAAAGCACAATTCCAGTTCTCACTTTTCTCTTGGCCTCGGAACAAAGCCCAACGATATTTGTCCATTGTAAATGCAAATGGTAAAAATACAATTTTGTCCAAGGCTGTGAGGAAGAGCTTATTCAGACGAGATTCTTCATCCATTTTGTAATCCTTGAGAAGACCAATTTTCTCCAAATGTTTTGGCGTAGAAAAAGATAAAGCTAGAACGTCACCAACAGCTTCGTGGAATCCAGGATTTGCACCAGTACGGTAAACATTGGGAAGGTGCTGGTACTGCAGATAGTATTGAATATGTCCTTGCTCATGATGAACAGTTGCGAGCTGATCTTGGGTTACTCGAGTGCACTGCTTGATCCGAACATCGTCGATGAGGAAAAAGTCCCAAGCACTGGCATGACAAATCAGATCACGCCCATCAGTTGGCTTCTCAATGATACTCTTGTCCCAAAATGCTCTAAGAACGAGTTGGGTAATCAAAGAACTCGCATAAAAAGATCTAAAGTTAGACTTACTTTGGTAACTTCTTCAAATTCAGCGACTGGAAGAATTCATCAGCTAATGCAAACATTTTCTTAGAATCATAACCTTGGCTTATCATTTCATCGGTCACATCAATCAATGGCTTATCAGGAAACGGTGAAATAATGCTAGCAATTTCACCCCATGTTTGACCCCACATATTACCCAACAAATGCATCGGAATAGGTCCCGTCTCTGAAACTACTTTATCCCCATAGAACTGTCGTAAGCGCCAACGAACATACCCATGAATCTGCTCATAAAGTGGACGAATTTCGGAGTAGATGTCTTCTAACTGTTGCTCCATAGTTTCATCTTCATACTCATCTAACCACAATTCAGCTCCAGATGTGAAATCTTTCAAAATGTTCAAATGTATTCATATATTTCCAAGAAAGTGTGCCTGGTACTTACTGTTTAACTTAGCAGCTTTCGTGTTCAACTCCACATATCTATCGAAACTCTTTCTTGTCGGTGTACCCGCCTTATCATACCACATCTTCCAATAATATGCCAATTCTTGAGGATCTCGACTTGTTGTTAAAATTTCAGTCAGCTCAGGTTCCAGCTGCATTTCACAGTTCATTCTATCAGTGTAGCTGCAAATTCTTACCTTGGCATAATTTGAATCCATCGACGATAAAGTAAACAAAAGTTCATCGTAGTCCTTTTCGGGTAATGCAGCGTAGCCGAGTTTTCCTAATTTCTTGAATTGTCTCTTCAAATCAGGATCTCTAAAATTTTGCCAATCATATTCTTTTAAGTCTTCAGCAATTTGTTTCATAAATTTGGCTGTATTAGCGGAGACTTCATTTTTCACTCGTTCATTTGCATCGGTAATGTTTGAGTCATAAGCCCAACTAGCTTCGGTATTGAGATTAGTCTGTTTATTTAGTTCAGCGTTCAAGTTTTGAAGATATTTCGATGCTTCTTCTTCTGAATGACTGGAAAGAACATTTCTTCCATGGCAGAGCTACAGCAGAAATAAAAAAAAATATTAAACTATAAAAAACTGCTCACATTTTATAATAGAGCTTTGAACTATACCCCGAAAGCTCCTATGAATAACAGAAGTAAATTCATCACTCTGTGAAGTTAAGCACACGAATGAATGAACTAGAAAAGTGAAGTGTAGACTACAAGTAGTATTTTAAGTACTTATTTTAAGTACTCTAATCATTTAAGACTGTGATATGATTAACTTATCAGCTTTTCTAACTGCTTTCTTTTTTTTTGCTAAAGATTTAAGATTATTTGGAAATCAGTTGATAAATTATTAAAATAAAAAAGGACTCAAAGATTGTCTTATCGTCTTAACACTCGTGAAATCATTACCACTTAAGTGTTATTTCATTGTGGTTTCTTAATTGTATTAATGATGTTAGGTTTTTTTTTTTACCTAAACTGGTTTGGGTTTGTTAGTATTCAAGTTGCTGATATTTAGTGTTAAGGTTTTTATGTTGCGACTTTTTTGTCTGAAAATACAATTATCAAAAAATATACAAGTTCAAAATTTGGGCTTCAGATCAAGACAAAAAATATATATTTATTGTGTTCACAGCTGTAGTGTTTTAGATAATGTTTCAAGGGCCTAAGCGTGACATTACCTGACAATTTTTGAACTTTAATGTACCTAGTCTACTAAAAAAAAAAAAAAAAATCAAAATCAAAATCAAAAATCGATTCTATGACGGGTACTGTTAATAACCGTTATTGGTACATTTTTTTTTAACCAAATTATTGACTATACCCTTAATAGTAATTCGTGATTTTTTATCAAAATCTTTAGAGCCCTTCTTGAGATAATTAACTTCTTATCAGGTACCTATCGTTATTTTTTTTAGGAAAAAAATTCAATCCCTGTTGGAAAAATGCCAAGTTTCTGTCTAGTTTGCAGTGGCGTGGCGTCCATATAACACGATTCCTACCGTCTTCCCTTTTAAAAATTGCACGTAAAATACTATCAAATAAACATAAACATAAACTATACAACCCTACCAATTGAATTATAATATTCGCTCTGTTGCGTGAAAAATAACACGCTCTTCTTCGACTTATTTGCTATGAAAGTTGTTAAATACATTTTCTTTTTTGGTTTGCTTGTTTTTTGGTTAAGCTTAGTTGGTAGTCCGGGAAAGATTTAAATACGTTATTAAATATGGGTAAGCGGTAAAAAATTAAATCATAAAATATTATTTTAGGTATAATTGCAGAATTTCATCTTCTACAGCATATCAAAAGTCTTTTGTCAATCTGAAATATTTGGTATGGTTAAATGTAAGAATATGCCACATGGTTTTAGGGAACTTTTTAACGACGGATATAAAAAAAACTATTCTTTTTTATGGGACTTTTTTAGAACAACAAGTTAAATATTAAGAAAAAATGGTGGATTTGGAATAAAAGTTTCATTGGGGTGCTGTTAAACAAGAAACAAAAGACTTCCTAAAAATATCTGTAATGAAATAGTGTTTATTTATGTAGTTAGTTGTGAAGTTAAAGGTATTGTGCTTTATTTTTTGTTTGATAGCTATGTAAATACTTTAGAGCTAGGTTTTTAGTCTTGGTTTTTTGATTTGTTTTAATTTTTTTTTAAAGCATAGATTGTCGCCTAGCAGATTTTCTCTTGGAGGAATCAAATGAATTAAGCAAACTATGTATCTTTTATTAATAAAAAATCATTTTAATGAAAGGCTACTCTATGCGTCCTATGAAAATAGACTTTTTGCAGAGGTGTTTCTTATTTTAATGTATTTGCTTGTTTTTTTTGTTCACTTTCGCAGATAAATCATTTTCGTTACGTCTTCCCATTTCAAATTATTGACTCCACGCCACTGCTAGTTTGGGCAAGGCGCTGGTGAGTTTTCAGTTGGGGAAATCTAGACGCGGAAAACTTGTCAGATACTTTATAAGCTCTTTCTGGATTTCAGTATCGAAAATTTAGTCGAGGGAACCTTTTCAAACACTCGTGAGGCCCTCCCTAGTAACAAATTGTTGAACTTGTTTCATTTTCTCCCTTTCATTTGTCTTCTTTTTCATATCACACTTTAAACTATAGGTGTGAGACATCTGTAAAAACCTGTTGTAAGTTATTCTACCTAAAAAGCAAGTACACAAGATCCTGTTCTATTCTGTATGAATTTGTTATGGAATATGGTATAAATCATTTAAGTTTGAAACTTATTCACTTTCGACATTGAATTTTTGTAAAGCGAGTTATCCCAAGGGTCAGGTTAGGTTAGGGTAGGTTAGGTTTGGTTAGGTTAGGTTTGGTTAAGTTAGGTTAGGTTAGGTTGATGGGCTGCCGGTAGATCTTGTTCCCGTCACACTTACATAGATCAATGTTGATACCTAGTGATACACCGATGGATCGGACCATCCCTTTAAAATAAATAACCTATGAAATCCTATGGAGCATCAAGCCATTTCGAGGCATTGATGATGAAGTTTATTTACTTTAAGATATTATTATCTGTTGACTTCGAGATTTCTGCTAAATCGTTGAAGAAGTTTCTTCCCAAAAATTTGTTCCGAATGTTGCAGAGTGCCGGACAGTGACCTAGGTAATGAAGGGTATTCTCCTCTTCTTCTTCGGCTCCGCAGCCTCTGCATAGGTCTGCAGTATTCAGTCCCATTATGTTTTTTATGATACCCTAAGAGATTGTGTCCTGTTATTGTTCCTATCATCCTATCAGAAGATTCAGGGATCTCTTTTTAGGTTCATGATGTTATCTGTTTTTTTTTTTTTCTTATTGTAGCTGGGCAACAGATTCTTTGTAGCGGTACTTGCTGCAAATGAGTTCCACCTGTCATTGGTAAGTTTCACTATCTTCTTACTTATGGTTTGTTTAATGGCACAGGGTATGATATTTTATCACTGGAGTCTATAAGGCTTAGATGTAACGATGACCCAGTTCTTGCAAGTTCATCGACTTTTTCATTTTCTACAATTCCACACTGTCCAGGGACTCAACAGAGTCTTATGTTGCGCTGTGTGGCAAAAACTCTCAGCTCTTCACGACAGCATGAAACCAGCTTGGATTTAATTTTTGTTGCAGAAATGGCTTTGATCGCTGCCTGGCTGTCAATGTAAAAGGTGATATCAGCCTGTGTTATCGCCATTATTGATATTTGTTCGGCAGCCTTAGTCATTGCCAGTACCTTCGTTTGGAAGAAAATGCTGTAATCAGGGATTCTATAAAAGTTGGCTAAATTGAGGGACTCCGAGAAGAATCCCGCACCTACACCCGTATCCATCTTCGATCCGTCGGTGTATATTTCTACCATTATTGTAAACCAGCATCCCATCATTGTAATACAATGATCCCATTACTCCTTTGTTGGGATGGAGACAGAGAATGGTTTTTCAAAATCTGTAGGGAGTGTTGTGTAGCCTGTGCATACATATACCCCTCCGTAAGTTGTTGATAATTTGTGCATGACCTACAGAGTTCCTTTTCCAGCTATTGGTCTGGCTTAGTCTTAGAGCACTTTAGGCTACAGTTTCTTGTACAAGTAGATCTAGGGGCTTTAAGTTGGGTATCGTTTCCATTTCCGCAATGGGTGTGGATCTCATTGCCCCTGTAATTCTTATACACGATAGTCTTTGGACTTTATTAAGCGTTTTATAATTAGTTTCTTTGTCCATCGCGCTCCGCCAAACCAGGCTACCATATGTAAGAGGATCGGTCTTATAATGGCCGTGTTCATCCACAATATGATCTTAGGGTTAAGACCCAGGTCTTACCAAAGATCCTGTTGCAGGAGTAAAAAGTGATCATGGCCTTCTTGGCTCTGTCTTTAATGTTCAAACCCCAGTTTAGTTTTTATTTATCAAGAATTACGCCTAGATATTTGGTATGTTCTGAAAGACTAAGTCGGGTTCCTTCTATTGACAGTAAAGCAAAATCTGAACAAAATTCCAATGGGTAGGGCATTTGGCTGACAAGTAGAAGTCGCGGGATCAAGTCCCACATAAGCCAACTTCTTTTTTTTTGCTTGACGAGGCAAAAGGGTTTATAATTGCCAAAGGCTCTTGTTCTAGCCTTTGATAACCCTTGCTAGGCCCTTTTCAGAATCTATTTAAAACTCTGTAGTGCCTTGTTGAAAACCATATTTTTTTCTGCACGGGTATGGTTGTAAACTGGAATTTAAGGGGTGAAGTTAATTATCCTACTTTTCTTGTTAACGGGGCCTTAACGCTAAAGCCTTAACACCCAGACTCCGCAGGCCATGAACGATATACATAATCCTATCTACAATCCAACCCACAATCTGATTAGTATGGATATTTCACTGCTTGGACATGGATTTTTGGGACTCCATAGGATTTTTTTGTAGACATGTTCCATAGTCCGACCATCGTTCATGGCCTGTGGAGGCAGCATGTAAAAATGCAAGACCACACTCAACTTCAGCGTAAATGCACTTCACGATGCGGCAACATATTATTTATATGAAATTAGCTAACTATATCGCACTTAGCCGCAACTGAGCTTCGTACAATTTCATACGAATTCGGGTGAAGTGTATAGTTCCGCTGCCGTGCAGTTCCGTCGAGTGCGGTCTAACTTTTAAGGACAAACACGAGCGAGTCGAAAGGCTCGGAGCCAATTTGGTTTACCGAGCGGTTGAAAATCCAAATATTTCGGCACCGAACCATTTTGACCATATTTATTCAGTAGAAAATCACGAACACAATTGGCTCCAGAAAGTGATTTCCTCGTCAAGACGTCCGTAATCCGTCGGCCTGTTTGTCTGTCCGTATGCGCGTTCTGACGAGCTATAATCCAAACGGTTGGACGGATTTGCTTCAAATTTGGTGTGAAGCATTTTTATGTGATTCCCTGCAGAAGAGTAATTCGAATTTTTGTTTTAGCTCATCTAGAACGGGTAGCTGCCACACAATGATTTCGGTTTTCTCGAAAACAGCTCTAACAATTTTGATTAAACTCCACGCATGTAATCTATAGAACAGTTCAGACATTTACCAAAAAATTCGAATAATGGAAGGTTATGGTTTTTTTTTTTGAAAATGATGATCATTGACATCATTTTAGCTTTTTCCAAAGTTTGTATTAAATTAAAAAATTTCAACTCTGCTATTCAAACATATTTTATTATTTTATGTTTATCGTTATCTATCACACCGTCAATGTCTAGCTGCATTCTAGTTGCTAGCTACGAAACCAAGTGCGTGCGATCCAGTCGTACATTTTATTTCTTAAACGATCACTACTTTGTATTTGTATCTCAAGATTTTGCTTTTTTTTGAAGATCTTGAGATTCTTATTCATTTATTAATTTCTTTTCTGAGTGGTATGATATGAATCTGGAATCAAATAACTATTGACAATAAGACTAACTTTGCTATCTGTATCTACTGATCGAAATCATAAGTGTATCTTCAAACAATTCACAAACACAAGTGATATCTTTTTTATTAAACTGTTCGAAACATCAAAGTGAACACCTTACGATGGCATACAAGATTTATAGTTTTTTTTTTCACCAGTTAAAGTAGTCAAAAAGTATTCAAGCACACACGAGTGATTACATACTTAAGTCGATTTTTAAGTACCAGATCGATAAGATTTTATTGAAAAAAAAAAAAAAACAGAAACAAAAAATTTACTTCACAGTCTACCATCAACCGATAGGGAAATAATCTTTGAAACTAAATCGAACTCTACAGACTAGGAGCTGATAATTTAATTGTTTTCTACACTCTTTGATAAGAAACTTTTGCCGAAAGCAGAATTAATCTTCTTAAATACAACTTCCTTATATTCAAATTTGCCATACTTGAAAGTGAGATACTTAAATATCAATTAGCTGGTATTCGAATAGATTGTTTTGTATTCTGGTTTTACATAATTCATATAAAGGGTGGGCCATCTAGTGATTTATTTTTGAATCATAGGTTATCTTGACACTGACAGCTGTTTCCCGGTCGAAATCTTGACAGAAAGTCACTATAGTCGCTTTATACTTGACCAACTTTGGGAAATATTGAAAACTTATTTCCAAAGTGAGTGCTGTGTAGCCCAAAGTGTGTATTTTGAAAAAAAATTGGTCGAAATGAAGCACCCACCGCGCGCCTGCAATGTTAACAAAATTGCTGCATCTGGGGATCAGAAAACCCGCACTTGGTTGATGAAAAGCCATAATGCATCCACTGAGTGACAGTTTGGTTCGGATTGTGGAGTGGAAAATGAGGCTGGGAAAGACGTTTCAGTCAACGGTCGGCGTTACAGAGCCATAGCTTTGTTCATCCACGTTGTTCCGAATAGTTTGGAACAGAAAAGTACAAGTTTTTGCTGTTCAATGACAATTTTCTGTTCCAAATAGTTATAAGAATAGAACAGGATTTTCTGTACTTGCTTTTTATGTAGAACAACTTAGAACAGGTTTTTCTGTTCTCACTTGTCTGACGTTTCTCACGAATCTGTTCTGTTCTGATCTGAGAAAAACCTCAGTGAACAATCCTGATTTTAGCCGACTTTTTTTTTTACTGAAATTGAAGACATGGATTTGGACGACCACTGGTTCATGCAGGATGGCGCGCCATCTCACACAGCCCACACAGTCGATCTTTTGTGCAGCAAATTCCCATACGTGTTATCAGCCGGTTTGGCGATGTCAATTGGCCGCCTCGGAGCTGTGATTTAATCCCTTCGGACTTTTGTTTGTGGGGAACCATGAAGAACCGATGTTATGCCAACCATCCGGAAACGATTCAAGTAGGTACTTAAAGCCAATATCATCCAAGTAATCTATGAGCTACAGCCCGGAAACATCAAAAAGGTCTTGGGAAATTGAAGTGACAGAATGCGCTACTGCGAAGCCAGCCGAGGCAGCCACTTGAACGACGTTGTATACCATAACTAGTGGGAATTTTTGCTCTTACTAATAAAGCGATAATAGATGGAAAAAAAATTAATTCTGTTAATTTAATTAAATTTTTAAAAAGAAACTTCTATTTAACCCATCCTGTATAATCAATTTGGCTTATGAAGCATATAAAGCTGATTTTTTTCCACTTCGGAGCTATTTGGGGCAGGTCTTGACTTAGACAAACAACTAATTGATTTGATTTTCTTTGCTTAAGCTCTGTCATGCAAAAAACGTTCTTTAGTCTCATTCCAAAGAAGAACATCAAAATATCTTCAAAACCTCAACGCCGAACTGCATAAACAGGCTAATCTTGATGCTGAATTTAGGTAGGCCTACGCTTCCAACATAAACGATACCGATGCAAATGAACGAGTAAAAAATGAAGTCTCTCCACATAAAGTCTTTTTTTTTTAAATTGGCGTTTTCATGAAAACGTGATATTGGCGATTTTCCTCCAACAAATGTTGAGAAAGCGAATCCAAAAGTTTTTTTCGTTAGTATTTTAACAGAGCCAAACTGAATTTATTTGCTGAGGAATCCTGTTCAGACAACTGAGATTCCTGAGGCCCTTCAAATTCTTCTTTTCCTGAACACGCCTGATAAGTGAAAGAAACTTCGCAACCAAATAAACAAATTTGAATTCTTAAAAAACTATATTTTATTCGTATTTTAATTTTGTAAATACTCTTTTAATGTTATATTTTGATTTGATGATGTCACTTGATGTCTTATCCTACACACTCTGAAATAAAAAAAAATATATAAGTTTGAAGAAACCATTAAAAATATTCTATCGAACTTACTGTCAGATTTTGTCCATCCAATGTAAACGTTATTCTTGATATTTTCAGCTTCCAGCCAAATTCTCAGAGGCTCAAAATATTCTGCTATAGCTTTACCACTCATTTGTCGTTCTCCATTGAATGCTTCCATTGCATCAGGCCATGGCTTTGAAGCACCCATTGATAACATAGCTCTGCAAACAAAAAAAAATGGTAGTAATTCCTCAACCTTGCGAAGGTCGTGTAAATATCGATGAACTACTTTCGTCGAAAATGGATCGTCAATAATGCAAGCTTAAGATAGCAATACGAATGCATTCAACTTGTTTCTCCGAACGACTTTTGTCGCATATTCAAACTTACTCAAAAGCCTTTCCAGCCTCTGCACTTCCATAGAAATCACAATTGTCCAATGGAAGCTCTGGATTCTTTGGGTCATATTGTCCAGCTTTAATACAAGCTGATTTGTAGAATTGGAATTGAATGATAAAGGAAACTAGGTACCTACAAAAAATGAAGAACACACAAATTATAGAAATTCAAGACCCGCACCGTAAGCTTCAAACTCACCTAAGGTATTCCACATCAGCAGAAACATGATACTTAGCAGGTGCATCAAAGTCCTTTTCACTTCTCACAACTGGTGGCTCAATTCCCGAATACTCCTCCCTCAATTTCCAGAACGCACAATTCATATTCTCAGGCTTAATTTCGCCACGGAACAACGACCAACGGTATTTGTCCATTGTAAAGGCAAATGGCAAAAATACAATCTTATCCAAGGCAGTGAGGAATAACTTATTGATTCTAGCCTCTTCATCCATTTTATAGTCTTTCAGCAAACCAATTTTCTCCAAATGTTTTGGTGTAGAAACCGACAGAGACAAGACATCACCAACAGCTTCATGGAATCCTGGATTGGCTCCAGTTCGATAGACATGAGGAAGGTGCTGGTATTGCAAGAAGTATTGAATGTGACCTTGTTCGTGGTGAACTGTAAAAAGCTGGTCCTGAGTAACTCGGGTGCATTGTTTAATACGAACATCGTCGTTTATATAAAAATCCCAAGCACTAGCGTGGCAGATCAAATCACGACCATCAGTTGGTTTTTCAATGATGCTCTTCTCCCAAAATGATCTGAAACAAAGAATAAGTCTTGAACAAATCTGACCGAAGGTTCTGAAAAAAGAAGGTTCTTTAACTGTGGTAATTTCCTTAAGTTCAGAGATTGGAAGAATTCATCTCCCATTTCAAACATTTTCTTCGCGGTATATCCCTGACGAACCATTTCTTCAGTCACATCGATTAAAGGCTTCTCGGGGAATGGAGTCAAAATGCTAGCAATCTCACCCCAAGTCTGTCCCCACATATTTCCCAACAAATGCATTGGAATGGGTCCCTTCTCTGAAACGATTTTGTCGCCATAAACCTGCCTCAAACGCCATCGAACATACCCATGGATTTGTTCATAGAGTGGACGAATTTCAGCGTAGATTGCTAAGAGCTGTTGTTCCATAGTGTCGTCTTCGTATTCGTCTAACCACGACTCTGCGCCGGAGGTGAAGTCTACGATAAAAAATTGAAAACTCGTTTAACGCCAAAAGTTCAATAACTCAATCAAAACTCACTGTTTAACTTGGCTGCTTGCAAATTAAGCTCCAAATACCTCATATAGCTGTCCCTGACTGCAGTTCCAGCCTTATCATACCACATCTGCCAGTAATACTTCAATTCCTCAGGATCACGGCTCTTTGGCAATAGCTCCTCAATCTCAGGTTCCAATTGCATATTACAGTCGTCCTTATTTTTGTAATTGCAAATTCTTATTTTTGCATAATTCGACTCCATTTTAGACAAAACTTCCAAAAGCTCCTCGTAGTCTTTTTCCGGCAGGGCAGCATAGCCCAGTTTTGTTAGGAATTTGAATTGTCGTTTTAAATCGGCATCCCCGAAACTCTGCCAATCGAATTTCTTACAATCTGCAGCAATTTGTTTCGTGAACTTTGCTCGCTCAGCTGAGGCTTTGTTGCGATTTTTCTCATTCTCATCGGTGATGTTCGAATCAAAAGCCCACGAAGCTTCAGTTTCGATATTAGCCATGTGATTGATTTCATTGTTGAGGTTTTTTAGGTATGCGGATGCATCACGTTCGGTACGTGTTAGTTCAGCAGTTGAGTATTGAAACAGCTGTATTTATAAGAAAAAATTAGAACTTATACGTTTAAGGTGCGTGTTTTGGAAATAACTTACCACTACAGCTCCTATGAGGAGCACGAATATATTCATTTCGTCTAAAAGGTACCCCAAATTAGTCTAAAAATTGTATACAAATAATTTCAAACAAATTTATAATAATGATAAAAATTGTAGGTTAGGTTTTAAGATTTAATAAATATTTTCAAAAAAACGGAAAATCGAAATGTTAAAATACGTAATAGCCGAGTAGCATTCAAGCCGGATCCACACTTTTCTCGTGTGTTGTATGGCGAAGTCGTGTGTCGCTAGCGCTTCAACACAACACAACACACGATACCTGTGTGGTTCCGGCTTTATTGCGAATTCACCCAAGGAAACTGAGTAGCCAGCAACTTTTAGTTTGCAGGCGAGAAGGGTGTAAAAGGAAGAAAAAAAATCTACCCTCTCACCTTCTCGCTTTCAATCCAACTCGTTTCTGGCAACTCAGTTTCCTTGGGTGAAAGCGGTCATAGATCACGAAATATAAATACGAAATGACAGCTAAACGTCTGTCTTTGCGTTGTTAGATGGCTGACATGAGGGGGACTTACAATAATTGTAGATCACTTGCATTACTGTCTTCTAACTATTAAGTATTGTCGGTCTAATATGAACGCTTAAGGTGAGTTGCACTTTTTAATGAAAAGAAATACTGTTGGAGGTTTCGTCACTTTGTAATACCTAAAAACAAAATTCTGCCGATCGATTCTCTTTACCACTGGTGTTACAGTCCAAACGCACTACTAACCAGTATGGCTACGTATTATGATGACACCCGCGACTGCAATTCACTCACTATAAAAATGTGTTCTCAAAAAAAAAATCAACTTTTTCAAATACAAACAGGTAGAGAAAAAAAAAAATCAAATCTCATTTCTCGGGGTACAATTCACCACATTCTTAATTTACTAAGCCATATAGCCGATATCAGCATCAGCACACAGAATTCCTTCTTACCGGTCCACGATGCGCCTCCACACTGAACGATTTGTTTATTAAAACCTGAAGTGATTCCACCATGAAATTGATTCAATTACTGTAATTGTTTCAATCATTGTTTGCAATACGAGTGTAGTTTATCCATAGAATACGAGTAACTTAGTTTCTATAAAAGTAACTTATGGATTCATTAAAAAAAAACTAATCTCTAAGATTAAATTTTCGAAAAGTAAAGAAACAGAGGTTAACAATGCACCACTCGATCGCAAAAACATCTTCGCCTGAGGATCCCAATTAAATTGTGTCCTTTTTTGACGAATGACGAAGGGAGAATAATATGCTTCTTTGAGAAAAGGAAGTGAAGAGAAATGAATTTCGTGTCCTGAGGGACACCATGGCGAATACTCAATTAAATTAAATATTTAGTGCAGATTTGAAAGTTTGCAGTTTATACTTGCAATATACATAATGCATGTATAGGGTAGAGTTGGGTGATTTGGCCCCCAGGTGATTCTGGCACCCTTTCAATATTTCTATAGAGCAAAAAAGAAACGTATTGTTATTGGATTCCGGTGTTCGCTTTGACGGATGAAATGAAGAGTGAATCGTATCTTTTTTTTAGATAAATGTTAATTTTCCATTTCGAGTTTAGAACTGTTTTTTGTTTTTAACTTTTAAGTGTACGAAGTGCATAATTTGCCAAATCTTGTTCATTCCACATAAATATATGAAATAAATGTTGCAAAAAATTCACTTTAAAATTAAACTTCTATATTTAATACAAAAAAAATTGTAAACAAATTCAAAATAAAAAAAAAAATATTCATACAAATTTTAAATGCAATATTTTTGAACGGAATAAGAAGTACTGAATTGCAAAATATACCTAAACAAGCATAAAAAAGCCAATTTTGTATTCAAAACAAAACACATTAATTGTTTTCCATTATTCGAACTTTTTGGTAAGAACGTCGTATGCAGTCAGTGATGGTACATGAAAACAAAATAAATCCTTACGTTATCAACAAAAAATCCCTACGTTAAGAACTTTATCCCTACACCTAAAAAATCCGAAAAATAACATTCGTTGCGGCGAAGAAACATTCGCATGTCAAAATTTATTTACATGGTGATATATGCGAGTGCCCACACCAACGCGGCGGAGAAACATATGAATTAACTTTGACTGACGAATGTTTCTTCGCCGCAACGAATGTTTCGCATTGGTTTGGGAGAGCCTTTAAGGAAAGAAAAATAAGATGCAGGTTTAATGATTCTATTTAACTTTTTTTTAAGGATTATTGCAGTTTATAATTATTGTTAAAATAAATAAGGGGAAGTTTCAAAAAATTTAAAAAATTAAAATACATAAATGCAAAATAAAACAAACTTTTACGCTTTTATGATCAATTAATAATAATATTTTTTTCCCTACGGTATCTTTTTCAAGACAAAAATCCCTTCGTGTAGGGATTTTACCCTACGTGTACCATCACTGTATGCAGTATTATTGCAACTGGTCTAAAGATTATCTGTATAAAGTTTTATCAAAATTGTTAGTTCCAGTTTTGAGAAAAATTTTTAAAACGGAAATCGGTATGGCCCATTCTAGTTAAACTAAAACAAAAATTCGATTTTTTCCCACATAAAAATGCTTCACAAAAAAATATGTCCAACTAATTAGGCTCTTGCTCGATGAACATCAGAAGGGTCATTCCGTATAACGAAAACGATTGGACAATATCGTTTTGACGATAGCTCTACTTATCTGTTTCTACAGATGTGATAGAGATAGATAGATTGAAAACGATATCGTCCGACGATAATCGTTTTACGGAATGACCCCCCAGACAGCTCAGACATATAGACCGACGGACTTCTTGACGAAAATCACTTTTTTGGACTTCTCCATCATACGTTCTCCATATCCGCACAGAAAAACAATCTAGTTTTCAACAAGGCACTAGAGAGTTTTACATAGATTCTCGCAAAGGGCTAGCAAAGGTTAGAACGAGGGCCTTGGCGATTATGAACACTTTTGCCTCGTCAGGCCAACAAAAAAAAAAGTTGCCTTATGTGGGACTTGATCTTGCGATCTTCTGCTTGTCAGTCCCATTCGCTACCGGATAACTCGCTATACAAAAATTCAATCTCAAAAGTGAATAAGTTACATACTTTAATGTTCCATACCATAATGCATAACAAATATATACGGAATAGAACAGGATTTTATGTACTTGCTTTTTATGTAGAACAACTCAGAACAGTTTTTTACAGATGTCTAACATCCAAAAAGTGTTATATTTAAAAGAATACAAAGATAAGAGAGAAAAAGGTGTCGTGTGATACTGAAATTGCATGGTGCAAGAATACAAGAGAGATTCCTGATGGGGTACCGAAACATTTGTAACAAGTTTTTACTAGGGAGGGTCTCATGAGTGTTTGAAAAGTTTCCTTCGTCTAAATTTTTGGTACTTAAATCCAGCAAGGGCTTGCCAAGTATCTGATAAATTTTCCCTACTGAAAAGTTACTAGAGCATTGACCAAACTAGACAGAAACATTGCTTTTTTCCAGCCGGGTAACATTAGATTTGAGTAAAACCTAGACATCTTTTGTTTGATACAAAACCAATACTTGCCCTATAGAGCAAACAAAAATGCACATTTTAATTGAAAAAAAAACTTGAATTTAACATCACATTTATTTTCATTTTAAAAGTCGTTGTTAAACCGCTACTGCAAAATAAGAAGTTTTTGTTTTTATAAATTCATAACTGGCGTGTTTTATTGAAATTGCGGCGCTCATTAAAATTTCCCTTGGTAAAAACAACAAAACTAAGAAAGTGGCGACACATAAGCCAACAAATACTTACTTTGTTATTTTTTTATTGTTAACCAATGGAATTTTTACTGTGCTAGCTATCCAGTTCCCGATTGAACACATGCCTAATCTAGCTATGTTTACCTAGGTAGGTACGAAAATCGTCTGTTTACTTTAATTCAATAATTATTTATTTATAGAGTTCTGCTATTTTCTAAGAAAAGCTTTTGAATTTTTTAATACCCATGGCGCAAAATTTTAGACATCCTAATATTAAGGTTTCAGTATGATACTACTTAAAATATTTTTAATTTTAAAACACTTTACTTATATTTTCTAAATTTTAAATAGGTCCTTTTTAACTTTTATCATACTTAATAAATTTTCATCATAAACTTTAGCTGAACACGTCCAAAAAAGTGACAGCTCGTGCGAAAACATTCACAAACATACCCATTTTGACGTCAGAGTATGTCATATGGATTAAGTACGATACTAAAAAGATAAAATAGCCGTTTGGTGATTTTAACGTTAGTAAAATGCTGGAAGATAGAACAATGCTAAATTTGTTTAAAATTAGTAAAATACAATTATTATTTAACTCTTATCATACTAAAAATGATTTGACACCGTACTAAATCGACTAACATTTTGCGGGGAGCGGGTTATAATACAATTTTTCAAAATTCTGTATGACAAAATTCTGTGTGGTCAAAATACTGTAAGACCATAATTCTGTATGTCATTATACTGTAAATACAAAATTCTGTATGTCAAAATACTGTATGAACAAAATGCTGACTTGCTAAATTCTGTTTTGTAAAATGCTGTACGGCAAAATACTGTATTTTCAATACTGTTTTTTTTTTTTTGTTCCTTAAAAAAAAATAAAACACATAAGAGGCGTATTCATAATTACTCCCTAAACACTTGATTTTGTTAAAAGAAGGTAAGAAATTTAAAATAAATGGGAAAACAGCACCAGATATTCTTCTTTGCATCATTTCAGAGGAATAAGGAAAATAATATCAAGCGATAAAGAAACAAAAAACATTTAATGAATTTTTCAAGATGTCAAAACCAAATAATTGGTTACAGAGTTCGTTTGAGTTTCAGATTCTGCTGAAACTGAAAATTAACATACTAACCTTTGTGCACTTGGTCATATTTTCAGTTTCAGTACCATATCGATACCATATCAAAATATTCATACATTTTAATATCAATTGACATTTTGATATATTTTCCCCAAAAAAATGTTTTTGGCTTCCAAATTGAATTAAAAAAAATAAATTTTTGACTTTCAGTAGGTTTAATAATAATTTAAACACAACTCATCGTCTGTTTAATTTTAAACCCCAGGTTTTTACCTACGTAATAGTTTAAATATCTCTATGAATAACTAAACTGGAGGTTTGCTTAAACATATTTTAGCAAGAGTTTAAAATATGTCTATGAATACTGCCCATAATACTCGTATAATACTAGTTTTGAACATAATTGTGTTGTGTTAACTGACAATCAAATCATAACTGTATACAAATATAATTGACATTTACCAAAAAAGACGAAAAAACTCAAGAAATAATTTTAGAGGGAAAATGAAGTGAACGAAGAAGAAGTAAATAAGTCTGGAATTTTGTTTTCTCTCTTCTTTTCCCTTAGCTCCCAGCTAGGCACCGACACATATTAGTCATAACAATTGAAGCTTGCTTCTTTATCAATTTCGATATTTTATTTTTTCAGGTGGTAATAAGAAAGTTATGATCTCAATATAAAACCTCTAATAAATAATATGTATTTCAAAGTTCTGTAAAAATGCTGTAAAAGAAATATAGTTTAGATAATGTAAAAAAGTGCGCGTGCACTCAATTGAAAAATATACTTCATTACACTTTTCTCCAAAAAAATCTAGGCTTCTTTTGTTTTCATGCATAAAGATATATTTCTGAACATGCCCATCAGGATCTGCATTCCCATTGATCAATTGTATCAATTTTCACCAACTTCACTCAATGACACTTAACGACAAATATGAATTAGTTGTTTTTTAAATGTTGATTTATCAGCCTGGCACCGTTTACCACAGGTGCATAAACAACGATCGGAGGAATACTTAAAATTTGCTGCTTTTCACGATAACGTTCAACTTTTGTATTTTTATGCCAACAATGCTTGACTAAAGAATCAATGAAAATAGGTTGTTTTGAAGCCCATTTGAAAGCGAAACATAAATCCAATACCAATTCAGATTTGAACTATGAACTTCCTAGCTTTAAAGACAAATTTTGAAAAAAGAAGTTAGTATTACCTGCTCAACATGAAAATATTTCAACTATGATAACAACTTTACACGTCTGTTTGGGTATATATGTAAAATGTTAAGTCCAGTCTAAGCGTGATGGTAACAACATCAACTGTCAGCCCAGCCCATTAACCTAAAGTTGAATCTAGGGCCAAGGGGACAAAAGGTTGGGAAACACTGCTATAACCCATCAATGTCTAGCTATATTTTGTGTTAACTACAATAGCAATTTCGCGCGATCTTAATAGTTCATGACCAAAAGGCTCACACAAAAGCACAAAACACGTAGATTCCATCTACTTTTGATTTTAAAATGCCAAAGAATAGAATTGGGTTATAAATCAATCACTTTTTAGTATGATTTATAAGTAGGCAAATATTTTACACTGCAGCCTGCAATTATTGTATCTTTTAATAATTAACTCATTCTAAGAGTCCCAACAGCTATAACTTAAGTTATAAGTGTCATAAAATAGAAAAATTAGCCTTTTTTATGTTGTATCATTAAAATCAAAGTTATAGTTTTTTGAAGATAACCATCATCGCCATAGGTTAAAAATAATTTTTTGTTGTGTAAGCAACTTAGCTCTCAGTATGTGGGTAAAATTGAAAGCAGGATAGCCACGGATACAGCATTACATATCCGGTCCGCATCATTTTGTTTACCGAATCAGTGATTGGTGCTTTCTCGTACTTAAGCCTAGTACACACTTGTGAACAATTTTCGGAGCCCATACAAATTTAGCTTTTTTGCTAGTGAAGCTGAGTGGAGAGTTTTCGTTCACGGGCAATTCACGAGCAAAATGCACGGGAACCTTTGGTGAAGCTTTGACAGTTGGATAAAAGAAAAAAAATTGTGTAGGTACACCTTCAATTTGTGCGCATTCCTCATCTATTTTCTGTTTGTTCTTTGCGTAGCGTGCTTTTATAACTTGAAAAATTAAAAAAAATGCAACAATGGATTCTTTAATAATGAATTTACACACCAAAGATTTATTTTGTGCCAGGCATTTGATGCATTGATGTATCAAACGTCAATCGTTCACAACGCATTCACAAGTGTATACCAGTGATAAATGTCAAACTTTCACTTTCTCCACAGGAGAATGTTCACTTCACGAGGAAGTATGTACTAGGCTGTACTATGTTATTACACAAGGGGCAGCCATCTTGATATTTGGCAAGCTGTGCCTTATAATACCTTAGATATGTGTACTGTGGGTATGGTTATGGTGTACAAAAATATTTCATAATAAAGATGAAGAAGTTTAAATATTAAAATATTAAAATTACTTCGGTTTCAAAAATGTTTGATTTTTTCAAATTGAAAACTCGATATTTCGAAAACGACCAAATATTTTTTTAACTTGGTATAAAGTGATTTTTTAACACTTTCTATAATACATGAAAAAATGTATTCCTAGAAATAAACGCTACGGTATCTACCTTCCATACGAATGTTGAAAAACATTTACCAACATTTTTATTTTTCTCAAGGGCTTCAAGAAAATGTGTGTGTTCTATTCTTTAATTATTGTTATCTACATTTTTATGGTAATGTAATTTTACTTTGCATTGTTATTAGTAAAAAAAACTTGAGGGGTGTGTGAGTGACCCAACAATTTAAGTTTTGATATTGTTTATTCAAGAGTTGATTTTATTTGAATTTTTAAAAAAGAATTAAACTCGATTATTGGTGAAAACTATTTTTATTATTTTTATTAATTTTCTCAAAAAAAAAAAAACGATTTTCATTAAAAAAAATTAAAATGTGAAAAAAGGATGTTCTTTAATTTATAACTATCCAATCTTAGTAACTTATTTAATAATTCAAGGGGGTAATGATGGCCCTAATAAGTTTTTAAAAATTATTGGGAAATGTTATAAAAAAATGGACACGACTGGGTCCCACAAACTTGCTCTCGTAGCTAACAACTTTAATGTAGCTAAAAAATTGATGATGTACAAGTACAAAGCTATTGATTCCAAAATATTATGACAGCATTAAAAAAATTAAATAAATAATTCCTATAAATTACTATAAACTTATTATTTTAGTGTCTTTGAGAATAAAAGCTCAAAATCAAGTATGCCATGTGATTTGTTTGATAAATATGAATTCATGACAAAAAAAAATAAAATATCGTTGGAGCGGTTTTCTTAAAAATAATTTTTTTATATATGACTTTTTTCGCTCATTTTCAAAAATGAAATCTAGTATACCAACATTTAATATTTAGTAAAATACAATTTTACACAAAATAAAAAAAAAATTACTAGCCCGCTTTCAAGACACGGAATTTTCAAAAAAAAAAAAATCAATAGTTTTTTAAAAATCCAAAATTATGTTTTTGAAAATTTATAGATATATGCAAAATTATTTGAATTGTGAAGGAGCTCTTGTACAAACATTTTGGTTGAAATCGGAGCAGCCGTCAACGAGAAATTTGAAAACAAAAAAATCGTTTATATGACAGGTACCGTTATTAACCGTTATTGGTAAAATTTGTTTTCATCAAAATATTCACCATAACTTAAGTAGTAAACCCACATCTTTGTATCAGGGTACCCCAAAGTCAGACTTTTCTTAAATTCCCGATAAATGATACACTGAGGGAAAAAATGCGATCTAAAATTAAATACGATCGTATTTGATCTAAAGTATTTTAAATGAAGTGGAGCATTTTTATTTTTACGTTGAAACAATATTAATTTGAATATGCGACGTAATTTTAAGAGATTCAACCTAGTTTCAAAGTAAAACGTGTTTATTTATACATTCAAATCAACTTTTTGTTCATTTACATTCCATTCCACGTTGTTTTTAAGTGAAACGTTATCAGTTTTACATTGAGATCCACATTTTACATTGCGATCCACTTTTGTGGCATTTAAAGTGTCATCAACGTAGTTTCAAAGTTTCATAGTTAAGTAAACCTCAATTTGTTTGTATTTGTAAGCTAAATATAAAGAATTTCAAGAGCGCGTTGTTGTTTTTCGAGAAAGCTCCCTTACATTTGTGAACAAATTAAACGCGCACTCAAAATTCACTTTCATATAATCGAAAAACAATATTTAATTACTTTTCCTATATTTATTACTACTTAAGCCGTCACAAATACATGAACGATTCATCACAAAAATGAAATGCGTCGAGCATATACATTTATCTTTGTCTTACATAAATTTAAACAAAGAAGCGTGGCGTGGGTAGTCATTTTGAATCAATACCTTACCAAGCGAAGTTCAATTACGTTGATTCGAAGTAGACAAATGTTGTTTTAAAAGATGGATGAATTTGATTTAACTGTGATTCCACTTTAAATTAACATATAAACGTAGTAAAATCTAGTTCGTTTTTAAGTATGGAAGATGTTCAAAAGGGTAGTTATGTGCATTCAAGAGGACACAAGCGTCCACAGGTTTTTCTCAAAATCCACCTCTGTCTACCAACTCCTACTCTCACCTCCACGTGGTGAACATCGGGTGTCTAGTACCTCAGCTGGAGACGGGGTTTAAATCCCCGTAGAAAGCTGTTGGGGACAGCCAACTAGAGAGGGGGGGGAGGAGTGTTCCCACTAAGGCACTTCTCCTTTCATCGAGGCGGCAGCGGACGAATTCTCTAGATGGAATCAACGGTGGCGTCTACAGTTCCAGTTAGGTTGAACTACTTAGTGAACACCTTATATGGGCTACTACGACATATTTGTAGCTCAGGCCTATAAGGAGCGGTTTATCCGGCTCCCTACCCTTGGAGTTATACGAAGGGTCTGGTCCTCCGGGTCGGGGGTTGTGCGTCGGGGTAACTTCCCTACCACGTAAAAAAAAGTTGTTCCGAAACAACAACAAGCCTCGGATATGGATGATTTTAAAGTTGACGACCCCAGCAAACGAAACAAGGACAATGAATTTCGGATCTGCACGTGGAACGTCCTGTCTTTATACAGAACACGTGCAGCCGAACAATTAGTGGAGAACATGACAGGCTAAAGGCTGACGTAACAGCCATCCAGGAAGTGCGATGGGATGGAGAGGGCGTACGGAGACTGAAAACGTGTGACATCTACTACGGCGGGTGCTTGAAGGAACAGGGTCAGCGGCTCTTGGGTTGTGGTTTTGTGATAAGGGGAAGACTTAGGCAAGAAGTCTTGGGCTTCCGAAGTGTAAGCGAGCGCCTGGTCACAATCCGCATCAAAGGCAAATTTAAGAACATTTCGCTGATTTGTGTTCACGCCCCCCATGAAAGGAGAGAAGACTCAACCAAAGAAGCATTCTACGATCTCTTGGAGACAACGTATGATATGTGCCCGAAGTACGACGTGAAGATCATTCTTGGTGACTTCAACGCAAGATTCGGAAAGGAGGGCATCTTTGGTTCGATAGTCGGAGGCCACAGCCTACACGACGAAACTTCCGGCAACGGACACAGGCTGGCAGACTTTGCGGCGGGGCGAAATGTCATCATCTCAAGCACCTACTTCCCACACCTCAATATACACAAGGGGACTTGGCGGTCGCGTGATCAAGTAACCGTCAACCAAATCGACCACGTTGCGATAGACGCGAGACATGCTTCCAGTATCTTGGACGTCCGAACGTTCCGAGGGGCCAACATTGACTCGGATCACTACCTGGTGGTAGCTAGACTACGTATGCGGATATCCATGACGCGACAACGCAGAGCAGATGCTGTGAAAAGATTCGATGTCGAGAAGCTTAAATCGCAAGAGACTGCCAGAACTTTTGCAGACCACGTAACTCTTAATCTCTCAGGAGGTCCGCTACCAGCATCAAGTGCAGAGGACCAGTGGGAACACTGTCAACAAGCCATTAGAAGTGCCGCCTCTGATGTGCTGGGTTTCACTAGGCGAATACAACGAAACCCCTGGTTCGATGAGGAGTGCCGGCTAGCGCATGCAGCTAAGGACGAGGCCTACCAGGCAATGCTGCAGACTCGAACAAGAGCTGCTGAGAGAGTGGCCCGGGAGCTCTACGGGCTGAAACGAAAAGAGGAACGCCGACTTCTCAGGAGGAAAAAGAGAGAGCACGAGAAGCGGGCGGTAGAGTCTATTGAGGGTTGTAGCGGTAGGGGAGATGTTCGAAAATTTTATCAGAGGGTGAAGCGATCCACCCAAGGATTCAAGGCTAGAACGGAGGCCTGCCGAGATGAGAGTGGGAATATGGTAGTAGACACACAGTCAGTGCTGAGGATCTGGAAAGAACACTTCTCTAGACTGCTTAATGGCGAAGACAGCCAAGATGCCGCTAATAGGCAGAACGCTCCATTCAACTTGGACGATGATGGCCAAGAGTTCCATCCACCCGACCTAACCGAAGTTCGGCTGGCGATATCCAAACTTAAGTCGTACAAGGCTGCAGGTGCGGATGGCTTACAAGCCGAACTATTTAAATCAGCGGGAGATGAATTGGCTAGGAGCATACACCAGCTCATCTGCAAAATTTGGTCGGAGGAAAGTATGCCCGATGAATGGAACCTCGGTATAGTGTGCCCCATCCATAAAAAGGGAGATGTTCTGAAATGTACCAACTACAGAGGAATTAGTCTCCTAAACGTCGCTTATAAAATCTTGTCGGCCATCCTGTGTGACCGCTTAAAACCTTTTGTCAACGATCTGATCGGCCCTTATCAGTGCGGTTTTAGGCCAGGCAAGTCAACCGTCGATCAAATGTTCACACTCCGACAGATTTTAGAAAAATCCCGGGAATTCCAGATCGATACACACCACCTTTTTATCGATTTTAAAGTCGCGTATGATAGCGTGAAAAGGGACGAACTATACAGAGCCATGTCGAGTCTCGGCATCCCTGCCAAACTCGTCCGCTTGTGCAGGATGACGATGGAGAAATCTCGCTGCTCCGTCAAAATTGGTAAGAACACCACCGATTCCTTTGATGTTGAGAAAGGATTGAGGCAAGGCGACGCGTTATCATGCAACCTATTCAACATCGTTCTTGAAGCCATTGTACGCAACGCACATGTCAACACCAGCGGTACAATCTATCAAAAGTCCGTTCAATTGCTTGCATATGCGGATGACATAGACATTGTCGGCAGAACGAAGCGAGCTGTGGCAGGGGCATTTGCGAGCATTGAATCGGAGGCGGCTAGAATGGGATTGGCGGTTAATGAGGACAAGACGAAGTATATGCTGTCATCGAGAGAGGAATCTCAACATCGTCGACTCGGGCAAAATATCACGATGGACAGATATAACTTCGAAGTTGTCAAGGACTTTGTCTACCTGGGCTCCACTATTACATCGCAGAATGACATCAGTGCAGAGATCAAGCGAAGAATTACTCTTGCCAACCGCTGTTTCTTCGGTCTAAGAAGGCATTTAAGTAGTAAGGCCCTCTCTCAGAGAACCAAGGAGACTTTATACAAAACCCTAATCATCCCGGTCCTGCTTTATGGGTCAGAAGCATGGACACTGAAAGATTCGGATAAAAATCTGCTAGGGTGCTTTGAGAGGAAGATTCTTCGTGTGATTTTCGGTCCGGTGTGTATCGAAGGAGTATGGAGGAGAAGATTCAACGACGAGCTATACGGGCTATACAGCGACGTTGACCTGGTCAAAAAGCTGAAAATACAGCGGCTTAGATGGCTGGGGCACGTGGAGCGTATGGACAGCAACGCACCTGCCCGACGAGTCTTCGAATCCAACCCCGATGGGGTACGCAGCAGAGGAAGAACCCGTAACAGGTGGCGCAATCAAGTGAATGACGACATCAAAGCACTCGGTGTGCGCAACTGGAAGCGGCTAGCTAGGGACAGAGCTGGCTGGAGGGGCTTGTTAGTTGAGGCCGAAGCCCATCCTGGGCTGTGAGCGCCATCAAAAGTAAAAGTAAGTAAGTTTTAAGTATGGAATCACTTTAAAATAAAGTCGCTCCACTTTGATTTAAGAATATTCGGCGTTGGCGTCAAATCGTTCCGAAAAATATTAGAATCAAAGTTGTTTGCTTTGATTTTACGTTGTTTTTTCTCTGTGTATCAAAATTGGAGATAGGCCGTTACTGTAGAACAATTTTTTTCTTAGAATATACCCCAGAATCATACCCTAAAATACTCTTGACGAATTAAGGGACACCCTGTATAGATACTTTTTATATTAGTTTTGCCATAACAAAATGAAAATTTTCCACTTTACTGTTTTCGAGAAAATCAAAAACGAAAAAAATGGTTGTACTGGATGTACCCAAAATATATTTAAATTATGAAAATAAAAAAAAATTATTAAAAAGTAGCATTTATAACTTAATTTATTTGAATTTTTTGAACAAAACCCTTGGTACCGTTTTTGAGAAAAATATTGTTTTCCTTTTTGGCGAAAAAAATTGTATGGCAGATACCGTTATATTTGGTCACATGAAAAAATTTAAAAAAAAATCTGGGCATATTTAGTCAAAAAACACTATACCAAGTTTTAAGAAAATCTTTCCAGTCGTTTATGCTGTACGGGCGAGGACAGCCAGACAGACAGAATTTCGGGACCCACTTTTTTCGCGTTCTCTATCATCGTTATATTAGGGGAAATTATTATACCGAGTTCGATTTTTTTTACGAATCCATAACTTGCCATAAGTACCTACAGTGGTGGCGGCCTAATTAAGAACGATATTTTTATAAAATTTTAAAATGCATAACTTTTTTTTGGGAAATCTGTTGAGGTTGAGAAGTGGTTTTATTAATAGCCCATACCCCATTTGAACTACGGTACACATTGAGTAATGTTTAATAAATATAAGCATGGAGAATATTGGTAGGAAAATAAATAAACATTAATCATTAATTTAACTCGTATTTCGTCTGGCAATATAATAAAGAACAGAAACAAAACGTTGTAATAACATTAAAAATCTTGGAAATTTCAATATGTTAATGTGAATATATTGTAGGAAAACATTTATTCTTTTATTTCAGACAAAACTCCTTGCATATTTTCGCGTAAGGCATGTAATCTTGATAGTGGTGTACTCTATCAGATTTCCTCAATATTTAGAACATTCTGATCAAAATGTTTTTTTTTTTTGTTTGCTTTAACCATCCCTTGATGTCTCCCCACAAGTTCTCTATAGAATTTAGGCCCGAGCTTTGGACGGTCTAATCTAAAAAATGACTTCTTGAATACACAAACACCTTTTTAGCAATCCGTTGAGTACTTTTTGGATCATTATCGTCCTTAACAACAAATTTTACAAGAAATTTGACGCACTTCTCAACCTCAATAGATTTCCCAAACAATAATTATGCATTTTAAAATTTTATAAAAATATCGTTCTTAATTAGGCCGCCACCACTGTATATTCCGCAAGTAATAAGTATAATATGAAAAAGAAGACAACGGTAAGAGAGAAAAAAGTGTTGTTTGACACTGAAAATTGTATGGAGCTTATAAAATTTTTGTTTTTGGTGTACAAGCGACATTCCTGATAGGGTACCGAAACATATGCAACAAGTTCTTATTAGAGAGGGTCTCACGAGGGATTCAAAAGTTTTCCTCGTTTAATTTTTATATACTGATATTCAGCAAGGGCTTGCCAAGTTTCTGACAAGTTTTCCTCGTCTAGATTTTAGATAGAAACTTGACATTTTTCAGCCGGGTTGTATTTAATTTTTAAAAAGGATGACGGGCAAATTGGTCGTTGATCAAATGAAAGGTATTGTTGAGAACTTTTTTCATTATATGGCGACAAGAACCAAAACCACTAGAGAACAGAGATATGGGCACTAGAATTATCAGTATTGCAAACACCATGTTTCAGTTTTTGAATGACTTAATCCACCGAACCAGAGTGTATTTGTATTCATTTAATTCAAAATTTAATTTAAAATTTAATTCAAAATAATTAGGTAGATTAAAATGTAGAGTGAAATTATACGTCGATATCAGTCTACAGACTGTATAATTTTTTTGGTTTCAACTTATCTACTTTTCCCCGTCTATAAGTATAATAAGGTATCTTTTGAAGCAATTTTTGTTTATAAGCAGGTAATTATGTATTGAGTATTATTTTTTAATTAAAGGTTGTATAAATAGCTTCTCGATGGTCTGCAATGGCCAAGCTCAAATATCTCGGATTTACCAAAGAAGATTTTGAAAATATTGCACTTATCGCAGGCTGAATACTTAAGTGCCCCATGTACAAAAAAATTATTCCTCAGAAAACGAATTTTAAGGTTTGAAAAATAATTCCGTTATGTTTTACTTGACAATTTTGACTTTTGAATTTTTATATATATTAATTGGAAAATCCTTTTTTGTATTTTGAAGTCCTGATGTCAAAAAACATTACGGTTATTAAAAAAAAAAAAAACAAAGCTTGACAAAAGTCAAAAATGGGATATAGAACCCTCTTCCATACGAATGCGAATTCTATGAAAACCAAACTTCAAATTTCCTATGGATATAGGACTTTTATGCATTGGACATTCGGAAATCAACGAAATCAAAAATAATAAAAATTTTTTTTAGCATTATTAATTATTATGATTTTACTTTAATCGATAAAAACATAAAACAAAAAGTAATATTAATTTAGTGGCTGTGCCTTCCTCTCTACCAGATTGGATTATTTTTAAGTCGATAGGAAACGTACGAAAATGATAGACACTTAATTATGAAAAATACTGAAAATGAACTTTGGTCCATAAAATTTCCTAGAAAAGTACATTGAATTTTATTCGGAATTTTTTTTAAAAATACTTCAACATTCGTAGGAGTAAGTTTTGGTATTTTTGTCACCCTTTTTTTTAAATTTAATTTCTTTTTTACCTTTTTTGTGCTTATCCATTTTATTTAAAAAAAAAATGCTTAATAATCATCGATTAAAACTTTATTTAGAATACATTAAATGCAATTATTAGGTTTGTCAACCTGAAGATATATAAATATTCTTATTTAAAATAATTGTTTGTCCTCATTTCTACCTCGTTTTTATTTTGTTCACAATATTTAAAAAAAAAAAAGTGGATATTTCTTATACAGCCCTGAAAAAGATCCAAACCAGAATTGGAACGTTGGTAAATAATCAATAAATATTGAATTAAAACAAAGACAGTATTTTTGGGTTTAAATTAAGCATTTTACATTATTTATTTACTCGGCGAAAATGTTACTTCTTTTTTACACTTTTCCAGCTGACTGCACTTTTGTCCATGGATATAGAGCACCAAAAATATGACTTTTTTAATATATTTTGAGTACTTAAATGATCTATATCCCATCTCCCGCGGTTATGGGGCAATTAAGCATTAAGCGTGTATTTCAAACTTTCCTACAAAAATTGTCCCACCTAGTACAAATTTTGGATATACGGCAAATAAGCATCAAAATAACCCACAAATTTGTGGTTTATAGAGCAAAAGTGCTTTCTGTAACTCCGTTAATAATTGAGATAGAGCAACGGGGATAGCGCCAAACGATAGAGAATATTCGAATTAGTATAACTGCATCTTTAACTCAGTTTCCCGAAAAAGTGGTCTATGGGGCACTTAAGTATTCGGCCAGCGTTATGTAAAAAGCTCAACATAGCCTTTCATTTAATACCGATTTCATAAGTGTTATTTTAACGACCCAGATTTCATACAAATTTGCGCCCATCATCCTCTGATTTGTCGATGTTAGTTTTTGAAGTGTATCTGCGTATTAAGAATCACTTTAAGTTGGTGTTCCAATTTGTTTTCGATAAAATGTTTTCAATTTTTTTGTTTTTTATTTTTACGATTTTTAAATTAATTTGCCTCAATTTAAGAAATCAACTGAGATGTGTTTTGTTTAGCCAAGCTAATAATTTAGAAATTTAAACAAAAATATAAAATAGGTTGCCCGTTATATTCCAATATTTTTACTTTCATTAACAAATTTTTCTAAAATAATTGCGAGTGGATGTGGACCCGTAGTGTGTAGTGATAATAATAAAAAAACTTCAACCAGTTCCTGTCTAAAGAGAACCAAAATCAAGAATATCACATTTTTGTTCAAACGAAAACAAACAAAAATAAGCCACTGGCACTGCACGCACATTCTTTTTTCTAAGCCTTGAAATATTTTAAACTTTTTATCAGAAACAAAAGTGTTTATTCTTAATAACATATACATGCCAAAATATTTCTCACAATATTAATAACAATAATTGTTGTAGTTATAGCTCTTTTAATTTGGATAGTTATTTTTGCATATTTAACACTTTTTCGAATGATTTTTTTTTTTTGTAGATGTGAGAAGTTGCAAGTACTTACTTTTAAGCTGGTTGATCAGACACAAAGTTATTAACTTAACAGTTGGACACAATGTTTAGAACTAAGCTTGATGGCCAAACTGCCGGTGGTTTTATTAGTTTAGGGGAACAACTGTTTGGTCGCGAGACAACAACAAAGGTGTTATGGATATGGTGATATGGACAGTTTTAATTTACTTTCTTCGTTTATTGAGTTCTTTGATCTTTATCTGATTATCTAGATAGATTCTTTTTCATATCATTAAATAAATAAATTAGGTACTATGAATTCACTTATTTATCGACGACACACACGGTGACAAAGGTAGAAATTTAGTTTAGTTTTTTTTTGTATTGCGGCTTCACCAATCCGAAAAGTAAACAATTGATTTATTGATTGAAGAAGTATCACGTATTATAAAGCTAAGCCCAAGAGCAGTTCTCCGCCATCAGAGTCACTGATGCGGCTGTTTGTTTCTGAGCACAAGTAAATCAATATTTGCTCAAACGCTAAGGCTTTTAATGAGAGTCAGGTGGTGGTGGTGGTGGTGCGAAGCAGTGAAGGAAGAGTCATGACCAGTGCATTTAATTGTAACAAGCTTTATATTGAAGATCTATACGAGATTTGGATCAGAGGTTGATGACTGTGGTATACCTATACCTATGTATAAGCAAAGCCAGGAGATAAGGTAAATTTAGAAATTGTTTACCTAATGGTAGCTGAGGGTCGCGGGCGGTGGGAAGTTTTATTGGCAAATGGCAAGACTTAGCAAGGTTGGTGTCTGGCTATTCAATATATTCCATGTCTACGTATGTACATATATTTGAACAATAACTTGAGAGTTTTACTTTAAACAGGGCAGTAAATTTGTGGGCAGAAAATTTGTTTGTCAAACAGAGTGTACGAACTATCAAACGTGAACAGATTTGTCAAACAGTCTTTTGATGTTTGATTTTAACGTAGTTACTTACTGCTACAAAGGGTCAGTTCTATCCTCATCAAGTTTCAAATCAGTTTTTATATTCTATTCAGCTGATGTGAAACGAATAATCCCATATACAAAAATGACATGACGAAATCATAAACGAAAAATTTCGTTGTGCTTTTCGTTCTGTGGTACGCTGTTCAACAACGAAATTGATGATTATACCAGATCGCTTTAACAAGTCTCCATTCTATTTTCGCACAGATTTAATTGCCCGGACCATTAATTGTGTGCAGAAAAATGACATTTGGGTTTGTTAGTGTTTTTATTTGTTGTTTTTTTTTCATTACAGAATGGCTTTTGTTTGATTATTTTCGTTAGAATTTGTTTTATTTATTTGCAATTTGTCTAACTCTCCATGAATATTTTTCCACTGTGCTTTCGTTAGCATTTCGTTGTCTTTTTTTTCGTTTTGCATCAGCAGCGTAAGTACAAGGCTTCACCCGTGAACGTGCTCTTGAAACTGTGTGAGCGGGGAATCAATTTCCGCCGAAAATGTACCGGACAATGTTGGTAACACTGACAGTATTATTCTAATAGCTCTTCCACACTACCCCACTGTGTATTAATACATGTCAAATTGAAAGTTGGAAAGAATTCCACGCGACTGCCAAATTTGTGTGAAAGAAATGACTTTTTATATTTTGCTTCCACACTTCCTTGTATTAATACATTACCTTAATCTTGTTGTGTAGGCTGGGCTTTCATATTTTGTTTCCACACTATTCTACATGATACTTTTTTGACATGGATTAATACACAGTGGGCTAGTGTGGAAGGCCTTTAAGCATTTAAGGCATCCCTTCAAGCAAGCGAGCTCGTTTTCGGTCCGCAAACGTATCAAACAATGTATGGACGACTTCGCATTCGGATCCAATCAAATTAGTATGGAAATTAGAATCACCACGGAGCCATTATGTGAATGTATTGTGAGAGAGAGAGTTTTTCAATTCACCATACTCGGAGAACCGAAACCAAATGGAACCTAAAACGGTTCCAAAAAAAATGAATGAATTGAGGCATCCCCAACCCAAATGTATTAAAAAAAACCTTCCCATCTAGTCCAGTTCCGCCATTGCCTACAAAAATAAAACAAACAGAATTTTTTCATTGCAAGAGTTTTTTTTATTTATCATTCATAAAAGGTTTTCTAAAGACTATTTCGCACTAATAAACATGACATATTTCCACAAATATAAATTTACAATTAATAAATAGAAACTTGCATTTCTGATTAAAAAATTTTTCAAAGTTTTAACAAGAAAAAAGAGATACAAAAGCAACCGTCTTCGCCACGCTACCAACAAAACTGAACTAAAAAAAAGTGGTGGAAATTAAGGCAAAATGATTGTATACTTCGCCTATTGCTCTCTCTATTTCTCGGTGCTTAAAAAAAATACTCTCGATTCTCGTTCTTTTTACATGCATACACAGAAAATTAGTTAATATGTGAGAGACACTCATTTTTTTTGGAGTCCCAAGTGAACCGAGAAATTTGGGTCCGTGATTTTGCTTGAAGGGATCCCTTCAAGCAAGCGAGCTCGTTTTCGGTCCGCAAACGTATCAAACAACGTATGGACGACTTCGCATTCGGATCCAAATACGGATCGAAAAACTGCGTTTTGTGGCTCAAATTAGTATGGAAATTAGAATCACCACGGAGCCATTATGTGAATGTATTGTGAGAGAGAGAGTTTTTGAATTCACCATACTCGGAGAACCGAAACCAAATGGAATCTAAAACGGTTCCAAAAAAAATGAATGAATTGAGGCATACCCAACCCAAAAGCATTAAAAAAACTTCCCATCTAGTCCAGTTTCTCCATTGACTACAAAAATAAAACAAACTGAATTTTTTCATTTCAAGAGTTTTTTTTTATTTATCATTCATAAAAGATTTTCTAAATACTATTTCGCACATGACATCATTCCACAAATATAAATTTACATTTAATAAATAGAAACTTGCATTTCTGATTGGAAATGGTTAAAAGTGTTAACAAGAAGAAAGAGATAAAAAAGCAACCGTCTTCGCCACGCTACCTACAAAACTGAACTAAAAAAAAAAGTGGTGGAAATTAAGGCAAAATGATTGTATACTTCGCCTATACTCTCTCTATTTCTCGATGCTTGAAAAAAATACTCTCGATTCTCGTTCTTTTTACATGCGTACACAGAAAATTTGTTATTGTGTGTGAGACACTCATTTTTTTTGGAGTCCCAAGTGAACCGAGAAATTTGGGTCCGTGATTTTGCTTGAAGGGATTGTGGTTTCAAACGTCAAACGTTCACAACGCATTGACAATTGGGAACCAGTGAGAAATGTCAAAAGATCACTTTCCACGCAGACGATTGTTCACTTCACGAGGAATTATATAAGATTAACTTAAGGTAGGACTATAATTGGCGGCTGGGCACTGAAGCCAATGTTAAAAACAAAAATAGCTTTCCGAACAGTCAAAAGGAGTATTGCCTGCAGTAAATTAAATCACCTTTCTCGTTTTTTCATCCTTACTTCGGCGGAATCTCAATTTATTTTAAGCAAATTTTATTATAAAGCAAAAGTCAACGAAACAGAAAACCGCAATTCTAGACGGTTTCTTTAAATATGTTCAGAGATCGTGCTCTGAACGAAAAAAAAAAACACAAATTCTTAGCTCTGAGTTAAATAAGAAACAAAATCTATTTTTCCCAACTTATGCGTAGTACGCTGCTGATGCGAAACGAAATTTTCATGTGATCTCCAAAAAGGCAACGAAATGCTCACGAAAACACACCGGCAAAATATTCGTGGAGAGTTTCACAAATTGCAAATAAATAAAACAAATTCTAACGAAAAAAATCTAACAAAAGCCATTCTGTAATGAAAAAAACAACAAATTAAAACACTAACAAACCCAAATGTCATTTTTTCGCACACAATTAATGGTCCGGGTAATTAGTTCTGTGCGAAAATAGAATGGAGACTTGTCAAAGCGATCTGGTAAAAATCCTAGTACGCTGCTGATGTGAAACCAAATTTGTATGGTCTGCAAAAAGATAACGAAATGCTTACGAAAACGTCGGAAAAATATTCGTGGAGAGTTTCACAAATTGCAAATAAATAAAACAAATTCTAACGAAAAAATCAAACAAAAGCCATTCTGTAATGAAAGATACAACAAATAAAAACACTAACAAACTCAAATGTCATTTTTCCGCACATAATTTATGGTCCGGGCAATTATTTTTATACGAAAAGAGAGTGGAGACTTGCCAAAACAACCTGATATTATCATCAATTTCGCCGGTCGAACAGCGTACCGCAGAACAATAAGCACAACAAAATTTTTCGTTTATGATATCGTCATGTCATTTTTGTATGTGATTTTTCGTATCAACAGCGTACTAGGCTTTAGGCTACGCGTATAGTGGTGCGACAAAGCGATGCGATGCGAGAAGCGATACTATAAGCGATGCTACAAGCGATTCGTATGCGACATAATGCGCATAGTAAGCGCGATTTAGTGCGGCTGTGTTGCTCGTTTGTTTAGTGTCAATAATATGGATTCATCATCAGAAGATGAATTTTTAATTGAAAATTTATATTTATTATTTAAGCACTGAAATATTAGCATTTTACTCTTTTGATTTGTTTTCTTTAACCGTCAAAACAAACAATATAAGCCTACTCGCAGAAACTCGCTTGAAAAAGTGGTCAGAAGAGTTTGTGAGCGAGACGCTTGCGAAAAACTCGCATCAAATATCACTTCACTGTGCATTAATGTAAATATTTTTCTCGCACGCAAAAGTTTCTCGCATCGCATCGCTTTGTCGCACCACTGTACGCGCAGCCTTAGGTTCTGCTCTGAACTAAAAATGAAAAACACCTATGGGCGCATTAAAATGCAAATGATTCGCTTGTTCACCAAAATTTATAGTTGCGGCTTCAAATTAAGTAATAAAATAGAAATTCATCGCCGCCCCACAAAAAGGAGAATGTAAAACACAAGATTATATGTGGATATCGAATAATCTAAATAATATTTTTTCTTTAATTTTTTTTTTTTTCTTGATTTGCTTTCTAAATTGTATCAATAATTTTAAATGCATAATTAATTAAAATTGAAAGTTAAAATAAATTAAGTACATTGCAGTTTGTTGTGACGTTTGAGTATTAGTGCTTCTCGAGCGTTTTTTGTACCAATGGAATGGTTTTAGAAGTTATTTTTTTTTAATTCCGGACTCTTTCGGCTGTCCAATCGAAAACAGCATTATTATTTTTACTTACTGAACCCGGTAATCTATTAACAGTAATTTTTATTATGAAAACCAGCTGATCAGCTAGTCTAGTCTCTAGAATGCCCATTTTTAAATTGAAACATGCCCTGAAATAAGAGCGAACCTAGCGCAGAATTGGTACAAACTTAGGTAGAAGATTTTTTTGTTCTTTTAAGTCGAACTAACACCATATTTTGTTGCTGTCAAGTTAGTCTCAAGCGCAGTTGGTTGAACTTGAACTGGAAGACACGAACAAAGCATAAACTATTTATATATTCAAAGTTGGTCAACTCTTCATGCATATTAAAATTCTGTGCTGCTCTTTGGTAGTAAATATCATTTAGGTATATGATGATTGATGAATATTAACATATTGAATGGCTATAGAGAAACACTTAAATTTAAGCTTCATGATTTTTAACTTTTAACCAGACTAACAGTAGGAAGAATACATATAAATGTATACCTTTATGAGCAATCTGTTGTTTGTTGTTTATGGTGACCTTAAAAATAAAATGCATGACTGGGGATCGCACGGACATGCCCTTTTAAATTTTCAGACTATGTGGCTTACCATTGTAGATATAAAGACGTTTAACTTATTTAGTGTGTGAAGTGCGGAAAAAAAGCGATCGAACTACTGACAAAGGTTGAAAATTGAACTAGGTAGTTGGTATAAGGGCAACGTCAAACACTTTTGACTATGAAAATGAAACTTAGGACGAAGAAAGAAAGGACCGCCGATATCTATTTAATTGAAAAATAAAAAAAAAGCAATAAATTGATGTCCTTAAAACTACTTTTATTTATTTTTTTAATTATCTGTTATACATTTAATTTGGTAATGACATTGATTCATTATCTCATGCTACACACTCTGAAATAAAAAAAAAGATTTACATACATACACGTTTATGAAAATTAAACCATTTTAAATTGATTCCAAACTTGATGTTAGATTTAGTCCATCCAATGAATAGGTACGTTATTTTTGATATTTCCATTTTCCAGCCATATTTTCAAAGGTTCAAAATATTCTACTATAGCTTTGCCACTTATTTGACGTTCTGCATTGAAAGCTTCCATTGTGTCAGGCCATGGCTTTGAAACCCCCATAGAAAGCATAGCTCTACAAAAAAAAGAGACAAACCATAGAGAATGTCTAAGCTTACCCAAAAGCCTTTCCAGCCTCTGCACTTCCATAGAAGTTACAATTGGCCAATGGAAGCTCTGGATTCTTTGGGTTATATTGTCCAGCTTTAATACAAAACGTTAGTGGTAATTTTCTGGGCAAAACAATCTACGAAAAGATATCATCTTCCATTTTTTTGTCAAATTAAAATTGGCTTCAATGTCCTTCTAAGCTTCACATAAAACAATCCAATTCAGCTGATAGAAGAGTTTGAAATATGAACAGAAATTATAAATCTGTTTTTTTTTGTAAATTCATGTCCATTTAAATTCTTTTTCCTTAAAATACTACAATCAAATAATAGAAAAATAAAAATATTAAATCTTTTAAAATTCAATTTAATTTAAGAAACCATGAATATATATCTAAAAATACATTCGAGTCTTAAGTGCTAAATGAGTACAATAAAATTAATCTCATTTGTGGACGTTTATAGTCTTGTATTTCTTCATTGAGGGACTATCCTAATTTTTGTTTTGTCTTTTCCTTATGAAGATTTGCATTCTAAAATGAAAAACAAAATACATACATAAATAAATTTCTATCTGCAGGCTCTTAGTCAAAATATATTTACTTTGAGAAACTTCCCAACCAAGGGGTATATTTAATCTCTCGATTTCTGCTTTCAACCAAACCCTAAGTGGAGCAAAATATTCCAATAAGGCAGTTGGATCCATTTCACGTTTGCCAGTGAATACTTCAAGGGAATCTTTCCAGTGTTTTGATGCACCACTTTGAAGCATTTCCCTGCAAAAATTGAATTTGTTGTTTATAAAGTTTTAACCATAGTTGGATTTTTCTCTTCTATATCAAATCATTGGCGCTGAGTAATAAATAAATTTAGAGTCGAATTAAGCCTAAAGTCGATTTCCTAAATTCTTAATTAGTTTTTTACTCAATATTGCATTTAAAATTATTGTTCATGACTTTACAAGAACTCAAAAACTCACTTAAAAGCATTTCCAGCTTCTGTACTTCCATGAACATCACATAGATCAAGAGTTAGTTTTGGATCTCCTTCAACATATTCTCCGGCCTTCTTGCACATAGCTTTGTGGAATTGAAATTGGAAAATATGAGCTGCAAAATATCTGAAAAAAGGCAAATATTCTATTTCATATTTATTTTTTGAGAAAGTGAAAAAAAATTACCTTAAGTACTCAACATCAGCGCTCACATGGTATTTAGCTGGTGGATCAAAATCACTTTCACTACGCTCAACTGCTGGTTCTATACCACCATGTTCGGAACGCATCTTCCAAAATCCACAATTCCAATTGGTTTCATTAAGATTATCACGGAATACTGCATAGCGATATTTGTCAATGGTGTAACCAAATGGAAGGAATGCAATTTTTTTTAAAGCCTTTAATCAATAAAAACAAAAAATTGAAATTAAAAAAATAATAATTTAAAATTGTATATGGTTTATTCTTGAACATGAACAATTTGTTTAAGTATTAAACAAAAAATAAGGAAGTTTAACAGGCCATTTAAATAAATTTTAAACTGACATCCAAGATGAATGTGGTTCCAGGAATAATTCAGAATCACTTCTTAGACCATTGGTTGGTCTATTTTTAATTGACAATATTGACGATATGAATTAAGGCGAATTTCTGTCTACTGTTTTAATGAAGTGCATTAGGCTTCTTATGTCTATGTTTGAAGATGGCTAGGTCGTATTGTTTTTTTGAAAAAGTCCCGATGACGATTTTTTTTTAATTCAGCTATTTAGGATTTAGCCGCGAGGACAGACAGAATATCAGATCTTCAGATGGCAGTGCTTCTTAAGACAAACTGAATATTCTCTGTTCATTGTGAGTCTTGAACAAAAGCTGTACCTACCGCTTTATCAGTTGTTATTAAATTCCGGTTTGGGTCTTGCCTAAAAATTGTTATGAAATTGTTGACAATCAACAATATTCAGATTTGTTGAATAATAGCAATGCTCTTTGTTTAAATTAAAAGAAAATTATGTTTTGATATTAAGAGCGGTTCCTTTACTCTGAATTTGTATAATTTGATGTGCATTTTACTCCAAGTAACTTTGAATTGTGAGTTTTAGGTCAGTTTTTGATTATGTTTTTTTTATTGAAGCGACTTTTCAGCCGTGTGTACGACCTTCTTCAGATCTATGGTCTAGAAAAAAATTATTTTTGGAAAAAACTTGCTTGGTTATTAAATCCAGAATCCGGCTGGGTGTATATTTATATTTTTATTTAAATGAAAGGGGACCATTTGTAGAGGGTTTAGAAAAAGCTTCGTTATTGTAATGATTATGTCTATGTCGTTTTGGAAAGTCAGCGCAATGAACTTTTACAGTTATCGAAAAATGATTCGTAAAAATCTTGAAAATCACATCATAAAATGGCGTCAAAAAAAATGATGAGTCTGAAAAAAAAAATGTCGGCGGGAGTAAAAAAAAAAAAACGGGGGGGGGGGTAAAAAAAAACTACGCGCGGGGGGGCGTCAAAAATAAATGACGCGGGGGTGTCAAAAAAATGACGCGAGAGCGTCAAAATAAAATATTGCAGGGCGTCAACAAAAAAAAAAAAATGAGGCGGTAGCGTAAGCAAAAAAAAAAAATTTGATGGTTTTTTTAAGCACGATTCAAATGTTAATGTTGCATTCGTCCCTAGAAGTTAAAAGCTTGGAATTATCATTAGGACAACATTTTAAAAAAGTCAATAAATCAAAAATTTACTATTAGTCCAGGCAAATTAGATTTTGGCATGTATGTAACATATACGAGCCCAAACGCAAATTAGTTGGACTACCTATGATAAAAAACAAAACTCAATATTTTTGTATTTTTCTTTAGATATATTTATTTAAGATAGAAATAAGTAACAAAAACAAAATGACTTCAATTAAATAACCATATAGAGCAGTCTTAAAAAATAAAATAACGATTGATACATTTTTTTAAACGCAAAATAGTTGGCCTACGCGTCTTAATTTTTATTTTACCATGGTGTTACGTCGCTTCTGGCCTTGATAATTGCTTCTATCCGTCGTGGCATTGTGTCAACTAATTTTTGACATTCTTCGGTACCAAAAGATTCCCAAATATTTATGATTTTAGCTTTTAGACCTTGAAGAGTCCGACATGGTTCTTTTTGGAGGTTTAGCTTCATTTTATGCCAGACAGTTTTAATTGACGAAAGGTCAGGGCTGCTGGAAGGCCATTCCAGTAAAGGAATTGCTTCAGCAGATAACCACGCCATTGTAGACCTTGCTGTATGGCAGGAAGCACCATCCTGATGGAAAATGAAATCTCCATCACTAGTTTGAAGTCGTGGTTTTGATGGGAGTAGCTCATTTTCCAGAATATCCCGGTACTTGGTAGCATTGACAGTTCCATTTACAAAATGTTAATTGCCCAAACAACGCCCAGACATGCATCCCCATATCATTAGAGATGCTGGAAACTTGACTGTTTTTTTTATGGCAATCTTTGTGAAAGGCCTCTTTGGAGTTTCTTATGACACGTTTTCGTTCGTCGCCCACGCAAACTTCAAACCTCGACTCATCACTCCAAACAACGAACCGCCATTGACTTAAAGTCCAGTTCTTACGTTGCTTGGCTCACTCTAGGCGCCTTTTCTTTTGTTTAGGTGTTAAAAGTGATTTTTTAGCTTTAATTTAAATAAATCTAAAACAAACATTATAAAATGTATATACAATTTTTTTCATTGTCCGCTTACAAGTGACGACTGAAACACTTTTTTGGATTATTTCTCTCAATTGAACAGTTATTGCAGCGGCAAATTGACGTCGATTTTCCTTTATTATTTTTTTTAAGACTCGGCAATCTCGAGGTTTCGCAATTGATGGGCGTCCCATTTTTGTACCAACCTCCACATTTCCACTATTTTTGAACTTTGTGATAATGTTTCGAGCGAGGTAAATTAAATTGGTTTGCTATTTTGTAGCTCGACAATCCCGTTTCGAAGGCTTTAACTATGGATTCCCTAAGGTCTCGGTATAATGCAACACCACGCACCATGATTGACACTAAACTGTTGCTGGCTTACTTAAAACAAGAGATCAATAAACAACAAAATAAGTGCATGCCATTTTTTTTAAAACGGTTAACTGAACATCTTATTTGCATCCCATAGAGAGTAGTCCAACTATTATGCTCTTATCTTTGTTTAAGAGAATGCAACCTGAAGCCATGTGTGTTTTCTCAAATTAATTTCTGTTTGGTCTTATTTACTCATTAAATTTAATTTATTACATTGACAAAAAAAATTTAATCAACAACTGCTTGGGACAGAAAATGAAGGTATATAAAGAGGATTAATCTGTTAATAAATGAGTAGGCCAACTATTTTGCGTTTGGGTCGTAGTATCTTAGATTTTTGTGGTATTCGATCAGAAATAATATAAACAAAGAGAATATGAGGTTGCTCCCGCTAAAAAAAGGTGTGCTATTTGCAGGAAAAATCAAAACGTGCAAGAAAGTGCATTATTCACTCCCTGTTTTTTGTTGTTTTCCTATATAACTTTGGAAACATGCATCTTAGGAAAAAGGCATTAAGACAAAATTTGTTTGTTATAAAATTCTCCACAAGAAGAAATTTATATAAAATTTTCTGGTGTTATATTTTTGTTGCTATACAGCGTTGACATCCGAAAAAAGCTGTAAAAAACACAGTAGTTTTGAAGCGCTAAGCTGACAGATAAAAAATGGTCCAATTATACTATAAATGTGGACTCACTACTCTAGGCAATTACAAAATGAAATATTGAAACCCTATTCAAATCGGTCTGATAGGTTCGGCATGAGAGGTAATGTTAAATAAATGCACCGCGAAGTGTTTGCATCAATTCTGTGGTCAAAGTTAGACATTTAAGCTGGCGCAAATTGTACGAATACTTGGAACCCTTAACTATCTTAAAGTATCGTTATAATATTTATTTTATTTTTTTAGTCACTTTTGTAGCAATTTAAAAAGAGCAAAAATCGTATGACAAATGCTTTTTTTTAATAAAATAATTATTATTAACCCTGTTCAAACTAGAAGAGGACCGAGTGTATCCGATTTTGATTTCAAAAAAAAAAATGTTTCATTTTTGGAGATAAAGCCGAAAAATGGACACGACGGGATCGCACAAATCTTGCTCTCGTACCTAACAACTTGAACGTAGCTTAAAATTGACAATGTGTATGTGTTGTGGTTCTTTAACATTATGATATCATTAAAGAAGTTTTAAAAACAGTTTAAAATATAAATTATTTTAAAAAATTACTGTAAATTTGTTTTTTAATAGCTCTGATTTGTTTGATAAATATGAATTTATGAAAAAAAAAATTCAAAAATCGTTAGAGCGGTTCTTTTTTTAAATAATTTTTTATATAAAAATTCTTGAAAATTAAAAAAAATTGAATTTGGTATGCCAACATTTAGTATTTAATAAAATATAATTTTTCAAAAAATTAAAAAAAAAAAACATCATTAACCCGTTTTCAAGATATTGAATTTTCAAAAATAAATTTTCAAAATTTTTTTAAAAATCAAAAAATTATGTCTTACAAAAAAATTTGGTTGAAATCGATGTAGCCGTTAACGAGAAATTTAAAAATCAAAAAATTGGTTCTATGACAGGTACCATTAATAACCGTTATACATTTTTTTCTATCAAAATATTAATTATAGTCCTATTAGTACCTCATATTTTAATCGTTAGAGCTGCTTTTGGAAAAAAATAAATCAATTTTTGTATGTTGTGTTGGTGGTACGGCAGGTACTGTTATTTATGAGCTAAACAAAATAAATTTCCCTTCTAGATAATCCGCAAATAACCTGAAGTCCAAAGTTTGAAGAAAATCGCTTCATTGGTAGAGCAAGCAGTACGAGGTACATACAGGGAGACAGCAGACAGTGCCTACATACACTCATTTTCAACAGAATAGGCAGACTGTTTTTCAAATTAAAAATCCGTTCTTTTTACGAGCAAATTCAATTTTTTAATGGTATGATCAGAATGTTAACTTCTAAGTCTTGAAAAATAATTCAAAAACCACTGACATTTTGTCCACTAATTGCACTGCAAAGCATTCTTTGAAAAAAAGGTGTTTTTTTTTTTGTTTTCAGCGCAATAGGTACAAAGTACACAGCTATTATTTTTACTTATAGTGTGTGTTCATGAGACGTGTTCACAATGCGCTGTGCAACATCAACGTTCATGGGAACCATGGTTTAAGTGGGCGTGCCATAGCAACAAAAAATCGGTAGAAGTGTGAATGTGGCTTGTTCGTATATCAGGAATAAAAGTTCTTATGGAAAGAATATGAAAGGAGGCAAGAAAATAGTAACTACAGAAGCCGATCGAAGATCAATTTTAACATGTGAATCGAATTTCTCTCATACTGTGCCAAAAATTAGACAATTATCAAGTGTAAGTGCAACAGTTCGAAGAGTAATAAAAAGTTTCAATAACCTTGAACGTCTCAATCTTTAAAAGAAACCACCATTAAACCAGTAAGGGAAGTTTATGCGCTTAGAAATTCAAAACTCCATATGGTTTCGGAAGGAGCAATGGCGCTACGTGGTGTTTTCCTATGATAAGATGGTCCAGATGGGTATAATTATTACTTTCATGATTTAAGAAAGAAACATCATAGCCGAGAAGGTGATGTCATGGTATGGGGAACGATAATTGTGAGTTTGCTTCAATGGCCACCATATTCCCAGACCTAAATTTAATCGAAATGTTTGGGTCTGGTTAGTCTGCAAGGATTACGAGTCTGGTAGTCAATATGAGGACAAAGAATCCTTAAGTGCAACCATTAAACTTGCTTAGCGGGAAATTTTGCTAGATTCTTTAAAGCATCTTTACGAATCGATGCCAAACCGAATTTGTGAGGTTCTCATAAAAAAAGGTGGTAGTACCCACTACTAAAATTGATCAATAAAATATTTTTTGTATGAAAGAATTTGTTTAATTTCTTTTGACCAGCATACTTTGGAATTGACTAACGTATAGCTATTCACTTGAAGAAAAAAATACTTTTTTCTATGTAAAACACTTTTTAAGCCAATTACAGTGGGAAAGACCAATAGGTTTTGAATTATTATTTTTCCAAATCCACTAGCCTAAATTGTAATCAAGCGATTAATTTCAACAAAATTATAGTTTCGCCCACCAGTTTGGAAACAAATTTTATTTTGCATTCAACAAACCGTGTATATCGCAAGTAAAAATAATTTGAATCGGTTTGTCCAACAATGAGCAAGTCGAAAATACATAAAAAAAAACTGGTTCCATGAGAAGTACTATTTTTTTTCTCAAAAGTAGTTGTAGTTAGGGCGTTAAGGCCATATTTTAGGTCAAAGCTTGCACATCATTCTGACGGGATGAGCTTTGGTACACTAATAGTCCACATTCTAAGTTTACTTTTAAGAAGTGTTGCCACGGTGGCAACACTGGCAGACCGGAGATATAAGGGTTGCCTTCTGACCATGTTTTAACACGAAATTACACATAAACTAGCTTATAAATTGGGAACCAGACATCGGTTGAATTCGTGGAATATCTCGTTGGATTTAGAATACTTGAAGCCATAGGAATATGTTAATTTTTGACCCCTCCCCCACTCTTGTAAGGTTACAAAGGTTATAACTTTTTCTAGAGAAATTATATTGAAACTATTTTGATTGCATAAGATTGGGCATTAACAATTACCCTAAGGTCATGTGCCATATTCTTAGATTATACCAAAACAAATATATAGTGGTTTGATATACTCCCACTTTCCCCTCCCCTATTTTGAAAGCGATTATCCAAAAGACTAATACATGGATAAAAATATACTTCGGATATGCTGTAGAGTATAAAATTCTACGTCGATGCTCATCTTAAAATTTTATGAATATTCACTTTATAACCATTATTTTCTGACAAATAAAAACCCTTATTTGCCGAGGGTATTTTGCTCCCCCCGCTTACAAGGGTGGGAGAGGGGTCAAAAAATTAACATATTCCTATGGCTTCAAGTATTCTAAATCCAACGAGATATTTCACGAATTCAACCGATGTCTGGTTCCCAATTTATAAGCTAGTTTATGTGTAATTTCGTGTTAAAACATGGTCAGAAGGCAACCCTTATATCTCCGGTATGCCAGTGTTGCCACCGTGGCAACACTTCTTAAAAGTAAATATAGGATATGGAATATTAGTGTACCAAAGCTCATCCCGTCAGAATGAAGTGCAAGGTTGGCTCCCTTAACGCATTAACTATTGGAAGCGATTACGAGAAAAAAGGGTTTTCAACATTTGTGTGGTAAGTACCGTTATTTTGCTTCAAAGAACATTATATTTTCAAGAATTCTAGTAAATATTAAGAAATCACTTTATTTTAAGTCGTTTTCGAAATATATTTTTCCAAGAAGAAAATTAATGTTTTTTTTTTGCAAAAATGTTGGTACACAATACTAAAAATCAACTCAACCGTTTTCAAAAAAAAAATTAAAAACAGAAGCAATGTTTCTAGCAAATTCATAAAGCCGTTTAGGCCATATGTACATAAATACACTCCCTGTCATGTGTTTGAGGCCACTATTTTCACAAAAGTTTTTTCTCCACAAATACCTGTAGGAAATATTTTTCCTGGAAATTTTTGATACGAATGAGTAGGTAAATATATTTTCCCATAAAAAAGGATAAATTTAAAGGGGTAACAACTTGGAAATATCATAGGAATTTCACAATTTAAAAGAATGGACTGCATCTGGACCCCGAAATTCTTGATGAGAGCGTAGTTCTCTTTAGTTTACATATATATTTAAGTGGTTATATACTCTAAACCAAAATCTGAAAAATCGCGGTTTTCAACCTCCCGCCTCCAGCCCCGGCGACAAAATAATCCTGCCAGACGGTTGAATTTGAAATCGTGGCCCTAATACCTCAACAACCATGTTTGCAAGTTTTGGTTATACCTCCAAACCAAAAATTTGCTGTCAGCTCTCGGTCTATATAATCTACATATACAATAATAAAATTACCTATCTAGCAAAAAAATACGTTTTGGCCTTATCTTTTGGATAAAATGCCTTTTATTATTGCAGTGAAATAAATATTTAACCAATTACCTGCGAAATAAAAAGAGAATAGGACTTACCAAAGGCCTTCATTTATCTGACATGAACACCCTATTCCATAACTGCCTTAATCGGGCCATTCACGTTTAAACAGTCGTTAGAACGGTCCGACGAACTTTAGTCGTATACGACAGGTTTTACCCTGAATGTCCCTGTCGTACATCGGACCGTGCGACTATCGACAGGTCGGAAGTCCGTTGAAAACTTCTACGAACCCTACGACACGACCGAAACGGTCGTATTGTGAATGTCAAAATTTGAGACATTCCGTATCACCGAACTACTCAGTCTTCGAATATTCGTCAAACTGTATGTACGTTTCTAGGAGACAAAATAAATAAATACAAATATGGAAGGAACTAATGAAAAAAAAATTTGTTAAAGAATTTATTTTCCTTTACGAAAACATTAACATAAAATTTGGTTATGTATCTACATAGTACTTAAAACGACTCCTCAAAAAAAAAAAACGAAAAACAAATTAAATTGAAATTACTTTTAAATAATCTTTTTTTAATGCATTGTATATAGCCCAACAGGTTTCCGGAATAATCTTTCCAATGAGCTGAGGTGAAACTCGGTGTGAAATTTTCAAATCTTCATAACTTCTTCCTGTGGCTAAAAACCGTAAAGTTTTTGCTAAACGGGTTTCTGCACTTATGGCATCTCTCATTAAGGTGTCTTGTTTTGTTATTTGACTTCTTATTGTATCCAATAGTTTCATGAAGGTATCGTTATTCAATCTTAGATAATTTTTGTTGTCTCCGGGTTGCTCCGACACTAATTCCCCTAGCAGGATTATGTCGGAGTACACACTTCTTCTAAGAAGCCATTTCTTAGACCATTTTGCTTTCTTTTTTCTTTCTTCAATATCAAGACATTCTAATAGTTCTATAGTAAGAGCACCATTTCTTTTTTTCCTGTTCATAATTAGTCGAAAATAACTTCACTCTTAAGGAGACTAGCAACTACTGAGAATTTTTCGGGCGACTGTCCGTTCAACCAAGTCGCAGTGTTTGTGCGTAATTTCGACCGTCGTTGCGACAGTTCGATCGACAGTCTTTGCGACTGTCTCAACGTGAATGACCCGTTTTAACGATATCAAAAACAATAAACTTAATTCCTAATGAAAAACACCCGTTAAAAACCTAACAAACTATTCCAAATGAATAAATAATACTACAAGCAAAAATAGGTACCACTACATATATGTATACACAAATGACAAAACGTGAAATAATCTGAATCTGAAAGCAAATATGTATATCTTTTTTTTCTCATTCCTTTACTATTAAATTAAAAAACTAAATTAATATTGAATAAAATCGTCATGACAACGAAAAGAAACATAAAGTACAACCTTTTCCGCTGAGCTCCTAAATAAAACTAAAATTTCCTTTCTCAAGCTGATTGTAAACAAATTTCAAAACAAGTCTAAATATTCAAGTAATATCGCTATGGTAACCTTACAAAAAGGAAGAATTAAATAATTAAATGTCCCTTTGAGAACTATTTCTTTTTGGTAAGGCGCTTTGAGTTGTGGAGTGTCACCTTCTGTATATATTTATTCAATGCTGCTAGATAGTTGTTGACAATGGTCTTACTTCTGTTTGGTCTCCTAGCTATTTCTCGGCCTAAGAATCCCAGTTGCTTTAAAGCATCTAGTGATCCTCTTTCTGCTACTTTTGACGTGTTTGCAAAGCCCATTTTAAATTGAAATTTAAAATAAAATATAGTTTTCTATCCTTTCTTAAATATTTTAAACGTTTGTATGAAAAAAATCGACGATGTTAACTTTTTCCAAGACTTTTTTCAAGTGACGCAACTTTTTAAATCCATTTTTCGCAGTCCATTCACATAATTTGGGAAATTTTTATGGATTTTCCAAGTTTACTCTTTAACTTTATATTTTTTTATTGCAAAATATATATGCCTACTCACACGTATCACAAATTTCCAGTAAAAATATTTTTTACAGGTATTTATCGAGAAAAAACTTTTATGAAAAAAGTGGCCTCAAACAAGTGACAGCGAGTGTATGAGCATGAGCTCCACTTGAATAAAAACAAACTTTTTTTTTACTATCAGAGCGGGTAGCGCTTTGGTAAATTGATAAATTTACCTTTTGGTTTTAGATTCCTGTAAGAGGGATCTATTGCGAATAAAGCTGCAGGGACAAAATAACTCAGGAAAATACCATTAGGTTATTTTATACCACTTTTCTAATTACTTCATTAAAAACATTTAAATAGAAACATTCTTTTAAATAAGGAAACAAATTGAAATAATGCAGTACAAAAAGGTAGTTTTGAATCTATAATCATATTTTAATAATGTGTGCTATCATCTTTATTTGAAATAACTTGAAAAACTCTGTTGGAGACTGAATCATGCAGTTATTTTATATAATTTAAAGAAATTGTACTTCATGCTTCTTTGATTGCAGCAGTAAGTGATTCTTTGTCCTCATATTTTCGGTCAGAATCGTACACTCTACGAACCATCCATCCCCTTACGTTTTCGATAATAATAAGGTCCGGAGAATACGGTGGCCATTGAAGTAAGGTAACATTTTTCTCCGATATCCAACTGCTAATGATCTTTGCGTTGTGAATTGGCGCGTTGTCTTGTTGAAATGTCCATGGTATTGGTTCAAAGACATCGGTAAACTTAGGGAAAGCTCCTTGCTATATTTCCTTCTAGGAGTTTGCCGTCATTTTTAATGTCGGAAACTTCAGATTAATTGTTCCAAACCAGTCAATCGCACCCCACACCATTACACAGCCTTCTCGCCTATAGTGGCGCCCCAGCAACCTTGGTTTCTTCCTCATAACATGAAAATAGTAATTATATCCGTGCGGGCCATCTAAATTGAGTTTTTTTTTATCAGAAAATACCACTCTTGTCCAATCATCCTTCACGTCATATTCTTCAATCATAGGTGCTTTTTATGTTGTGATCCACGAATAACACGTCTAATAGTGTTAAGACTAGCTGTAATACCACTCTTCGCCTTGATTTTAGCAGCAGAGTCGTTTAAATTTAAAGCCAGTATTATTATCTTTCTTCGGTTTGCTTTTCACTTGTACTTGTTTTTTTTTTTTGTTTGCAATTGTGTTTTCCGCGTGTACTTCTATTTTGGCTTTTTCTGCAGGGTGTATATTCAACACTTCTATTATTATAACAATATTTTTTGTTGTTACCGTAATCTAAAGAGACGAAACGCACAATGGTTCTATTCAAGTGGCACAACAAAAAAAAAAGTGTATTTAATAAAGTAATTAGAAAAGTGGTAACAAAAACCCTTATGGTATTTTCCTGAATTATTCTGTCCCTGCAGTTTTATTCGCAATAGATCCCTCTTATACTAAATCCAAAAGGTGAATTTATACATTTACCAAAGCGCTGCTCGATCTGATAGTACAAAACAGTTTGTTTCCATTCAAGTGAAGCGGAGCGTATATCGCAAGAAAATTGTAAATTTATAAGGTCGAAACCTGAGTTCACCAAAGAAAAACACCCCCATTTTGCGTTATCGCTTTCAAACGTTCAAAACTAGCATTTAGAAAAAGCTTGAAAAATACAAGGTCGAGTGAAAAGATTCACTTTCTATATGTCCTTGTTTTTTCAATCTTTTGATTATTAAAAAAAAAGAACAAATATTCCCAAACAAAAAGATCCGTCTTCATCAATTTTTAAAAAATTCCTACTGGGTCAATAGAGATCATCCTCTTGGCGACTTTTTTTGCCAAATGACGGACAGAGTACATTTTTGAAGATTATCTCACGTTTACAGTTATAAAATATAACTCAAGATCAATTAGTCTGGAATACCTAAAAAATTTAGTGCAAGTTTTCAAAACAATAAATGTATGCTTCCTCCCACCTATAATTTTATTTAAATTCAGTCAGAGCAGGCAAATCTAGACAAAACCTTAAAATCTCAAAAGACCACCATCAAAAAATAAATTCCCAACTTCATATTTCACACTTACATTCTTAAAGAGCTCATTGATCCTGCTCTTTTCGTCCAATTCTCCACTCTTAACCAATCCAATTTTAGCTAAATGTTTTGGTGTTGCAACCGACAGAGCAATTACATCGCCAACAGCTTCATGGAATCCCGGATTTGGTGCCTGTCGGAATGGCATCGCTTGACTCTGATACTGCAAATAATATTGAATGTGTCCAAGTTCATGATGAGCGATATACAAATATCTAGTGGTGACTTCTGTGCATTGTTTAATCCTCACATCATCGGTTTCGAAAAAATCCCATGCACTAGCATGGCATACAACTTCTCTGTCAGTGGGTTTCTCGAGGACACTTTCCTTCCAGAAGATTCTGCAGAGAAATGAAAAAAAAAAAAACAAAATGCAAAAAATCAATCCATCCATGAAAAGGCGCCGTATAAAGAGGAAAACCAAAAATAAAAATGAATGAATCCCAAGCCACAAGCCGTTGGTGTTGAGAGAGAGATAAACCTCAGGAAGGTCAGTTTTTTTTTTTGTTTGCTTTTTGCTTTACTGATTCAGTGTTTTAGAAGATTGTACAACAGAAAAGGTTATCAACACGAGGGCACGATTCCGTAATCAGAAATCAAACCAAACCAACAAAAAAAAATAGTACACACTCACTCTGGTAACTTTGTCATGTTTAGCGATTGGAAGAACTCATCTCCAAGCTGGAAAATCTTCACAGGGGTCAATCCCTGCCTGACCATTTCGGTGGTAACATCCACGTAGGGATTTTCTGGATATGGAGTGAAGAGATCAACGACTTCCTCCCAGCTCTGACCCCACATATTGCCCAGCAGATGCATTGGGATGTTTCCTTTCTCCGCAACAATTTGCTTTCCATAGCGTTCGCGGAGCTTGTATCGCACATAGCCATGGAGTTCCTTGTAGAATGGCAAGACGAGCTGATAGACTCGGTCTAGGTTGTCTTCAAAGTTCTGATCGTCGTATTTCTCGATCCAGTCATCGGCATACGAGTTGAATCCTACAAAACAAATGATTCATTTTAAAAAGTCCATGTCCGAGTTTCTACTCCACCAAGACTTACCATTCAATTTGGCCGCTTTTCGGCTAAGATTCACGTACGTCTTGAAGTTCTCCCGCATTGGGGTACCAGCTTGGTCATAGAACGACTTCCAATAGTACTTGAGCTCCTCTGGATTTCGGCTGTTTTGCAATCGTCCTTGAATGTGTGGTTCCAGGGTCAACGAGCACTTCTCTTTATCCTCGAACGAGCATACCTTAAGAGTGGCATAGTTTTTCTGCATCGCAGAGATGGCATTATGGAGTTCCAAGTGTTCCTTCTTTGGTAGAACATCAAATCCAAGTCTGGTGAGAATCTTAACCTGTCTGTGGATATTGTCATCCTCTAGATGCTGATAGCCCAGCTCGAGAAGTTCTTCAGCTAGAGCTTTATTGAATGCTGCATTTTGCGCCAAAATCTCATTCTTTTTCTGGATGTTGTCATCGGTGACATTGGTATTGGCTATCCAGTCGGCTAGAGTCGCGAGATGCGTATGTAATCTCAGAGGTTCGTATTTTTGATGCAAGTACCTAGCAGCCTCGATTTCTCGTTTCGAACATGACGTACCAGCCAAGGTCGAGGATAATGAACCCAAGCCAAAGATCAGGGCAATGACAATATGCATTCCTAGTTGCTTCATGATTTTTAGTTATTTAATCCTTCACGGACGCAGGCAGAACACAGACTGAATAAAATTTGTAGATTCTTGAACAGATTCTTTATCGTTGTCGTCGTTGGTTGGTCAGTCTCAGTGTTTTAAAAAAAGGTTATCACTTGAGATTGCTAACTTCTCGCTCAGCATCAGCACAGCACTTGAATAGAGATAAGTTTATATGCCCATGATGGGCGGTAAGCCGGTTTAGCAAGTCCAGCCAGGCTTGCTATTTTATTGTTTTTGTACTTTTTTGTATTAAAAATTGATACAAAAATAGGACAAAATAAAATAACAAACAAAAAACTACAAATACAAATGCAAGAATGTTATCAAACAAAAGGAAAGATAAGTGGGCGTCGGTATGCAGAGTTCGAAGCCCGTATGCCGAAATAGATTTTGAAGGGGCGGTGTTCTAGAGCTCCCTTAAAGGCCTTCCACACTAGCCCACTGTGTATTAATACATGTCAAAAAAGTGGGAACAAATCATGTAGAATAGTGTGGAAACAAAATATGAAAGCCCAGTCTACACAACCCGACATTCTATCCCACACGGTTTGACATGTGTTAATACACGAATAATATTAGGAATGGTTCTAACCCTGAGGTTACACGCCTAAGTACTGGCAAGCAAGTTGCTATACAAAATCATTTTTTGCAACCTGCAAACCTAAGCAACTTGTATGTCTACTGGCATGGAATTTCTGAAGCCAGTAGCGAAGCAAGTTGAAAGGCAAGTGGACTCGTTCAGAAATGTATATAAAGCGATATCTAGATAGCTTTTCGTGAATTAAATATTGGAATTAAATATTCTTCTGACACAATTTTTAGTGAGAGGAGTAACCAAGAAATTAAAAAATTTCCAAAATAGGCTACAACTGTCAAATATGATTGAAGGATGGCTTTGGTTATGATGAATTATACAAAATCTCTTTTTTACACGTTTTACAAAATCTAATTTTTTGAGAGTTTAGTTTTTACTTGAGAAAAATGAGAGTTTAGGGGATTTCGGGTGACATTTGGAACATTCTGTTACCGATTTGTCAAGCCATAGACTGTCAAATTAAATTGAAAGATTGCTACGGAGATAATGCTTGAAAAAAACTTAAAGAAATCTGAATTTTTTGAGATTAAATTTTGTGCGTGGGAAAATGCGATTTTAGCGCTTTTGGGTGACATTTGGAACGAAATATTCCTCATACGACATAATTTAGTTTCTTACCTATCTGTCAAGGTATATGATGTGTCAAATTCCATTAAATGGTGGCTATGATAATGATGGATTAAAAATCATCAAAAAAATCCGATTTTTTAAGAATTATTATAAAAAAAATCGAAATTTTGGAAATTAAATTTTTAAATTAAAAAAACGAAATTTATGATTCAGATGATGTACAAACCTATGTGAGATTGCGACTTTGTGCTTTTATTTTCGTTTTCGTCATTAAAGTACGATTTACCAAATTTTAACCAATTTTAATCAAAATATAAGATCGAACCCTAGAAAAGCTAGCAGAACGTAGCCAATAAAAAACTTGAAACTTGCTTGCCAGTACTTGCCCGTGTAGCCTCAGGGTAATTCTATCCCACATTCTATCAAACTTTTTTTTAGGTTAAGGTAATGTATTAATACAAGGAAGTGTGGAAGCAAAATATAAAAAGTCATTTCTTTCACACAAATTTGGCAGTCGCGTGGAATTCTTTCCAACTTTCAATTTGACATGTATTAATACACATGTGGGGTAGTGTGGAAGGGCTATTATGATGGATTTATGATGGACTTACATGTATCTGCATTTGGTTTCTGCACACAAAAAGTGATGCCAAATACAAAATGAATATTTGTTAGATAGAGAGAAAAGATCAAAATGCAGAAGAACTGCGTTTCTGCATTATAGGAAAGTGCCATAATGCAGAAATGAAGACGAACATGTTCATCTTCTTGATGGTTCTCTTTCTCTCGCTCGGATTTTTCGTATACATCTGTCCTGCTCTACTTTTCTGCATTATGCAGACGAAAATACAAGTAAATCTACTATTTATCTGCATAATGCAGAAAAGTAGAGCAGGACAGACGTTTACAAAAAAATCCGAGCGAGTGAAAGAGAACCATCAAGAAGATGAACATGTTCGTCTCAGGAGATGGAAGGAACATTTTGCTAGCGTGCTCAACCACATAGGCGATAGCGGGATTTCGTGCCGGCTCATCCTGCATTGATCACATCAATACCTTGACGATCATAATAGAACAATGCGTGGAGTTCCGCTCCCCTCTTTATTTGCTCTTCATCGACTTCGAAAAGGCTTTCGATAGTTTGAATCGAGATTTCATTTGGTCAGCTTTACGTAGGAGAGGAGTACCCGAGAAGATTATCGCCATTATAAAGACTACCTACGAGGGTGCATCGTGTCAAGTCTTACACAACGGATAAAGGTATCAGAGGACTTCGATATCCATAGCGGAGTTCGTCAAGGATGTTTACTATCTCCACTACTTTTCCTGGTGGTTATAGGGATGTCCTTCATGCAGCTCTAGCCGAGCAAGCGCGTGGAATTCGATGGACGATGTTTTCGTTCCTGCAACATCTTGATAACGCTGACGATATTTGTTTGCTCTCGCACAACATTTTGGATCTTCATCATATGGTGACTAATCTGGAATGCTAGGCAAACAAAGTCGGTTTGAGGATCAACGCTGGGAAAACAAAAATCCTCAACATTTCTAAATCTTCTTCTCAAGTTGTCGTTGCGGGACAGCACGTTGAAGCGGTGGACAACTTCCTGTACCTTGGTAGTGTTGTCTCAAAAGACGGCGGTGGAACAGATGAATATGTTAACTGCCGAATCGGCAAAGCTAAAGCTGCTTTTGGCATGCTGTCTAAAGTTTGGAGGAGCAACGTCTACAAGCTGCGACTGTTCCGGTCGAACGTAGAGTCAGTACTACTATATGGGTGTAGTACATGGAAAGTGACCGCCTCTGTCACAAGGAAGCTACAAACTTTCGAAAATAGATGTCTCCGAAACATCCTAAGGATTTTTTGGCCGAACACAATCTCCAACCAAGAACTCCTTCGGAGAACGGGCCAAAGTCCTATTGACATCGTTATTAAGAAAAGAAAGTGGCAGTGGATTGGTCACACCCTACGTCGTGGTGCAGACTCTATTGCAAGATATGCAATGGAGTGGTAACCACTCATCCAAGATGGCAGAAGACCTGGAGGTCAGAGAAAATCTTGGGGCAGAACAGTCAACAAGGAATCACAAAAGGTCGGTAAAAGTTGGGGAAAGCTAAAGTACATTTCCAGAAACCGAACGAGATGGCTTGTAGCGGTAGTTGACGCCCTGTGCCCCTTGGAGGGGTCAAGGATCTAAGTAAGTAAGTAAATAATAAACGAATAAAAGGTTTTTTGACAGTTCGAAAATTTGTATGAAAAATTGATAAAAGAATAACAAAATAAAAGAATAAAAGATTGCGCCGAAAAGGCCAAAATATCTCCAATTCGATTTTTTTACGAATTCATAAATAAATCCATTTTACCAAAATATCTCCAATTCGATTTTTTTTACGAATCCATAAATAAAAATTAAAAACATCAATAGAATCGTTTAAGAGAAAATCAATTCGTCCTTAGTTCATTCTACTGTTTTATAATTTACACTTTTGTTGTTAATGGTGGATTTACATGTATCTTCATCTGCATAGTGCAGAAAAGTAGAGCAGGACACATGTATACAAAAAATCCGACCGAGTGAAAGAGAACCATCAAGAAGATGAACATGTTCGTCTTCATTTCTGCATTATGGATTTCCTATAATACAGAAAGGAAGTTCTTCTGCATTCTGATCTTTTCTCTCTATCTAACAAATATACATTTTGTATTTGACATCCCTTTTTTTGTGCAGAAACCAAATGCAAATGTAAATCCACCATATATGTACGACCAAATCCGACTAATGTCAACGCTGCATAACACCGAAAGTCTAATTGCAGCCTTAAACCCATGTCAAGAGTTTCACCATGTTTTCCGTTTTGCGCCAATTGTCTCTAGTGTATCATTTTTTTTTATAAATGGAATCATCGTGAAGTGGGCTCCTAGCAGTCCAGATTCAATAGAGGTCCATGGTAAATATAATATGGAGTGCTCGTTTACTTTCAAAAACGTAACCATCATAGGGGGCGCGGTAATCTATCATACAAAATTGCAATATTAAAAAAAAAAAATCATGGCCTATATGCAATTTAGTTTTTTTTCAACTTTAGAACCAATAGACCAATCGAAACAAAAATGAAAGCATTTTAATAAATTTGTTATATAGCTATTTTATTGAAGGTTTCTGTTGTATTCGTATTCGAAACTTCAAATATCGTTTTCTCGAAACTAGGTGTTTGTTCGTTAGGGCACTTAAACACTGGATGGTAAAGTCTCCCCGCTAAACCAACGCGAAAGCGGCGCGGAACATTCGCCGACGAAAGTGTTTGTTGTTGTTTAGCAATGTTTAACTGTCATTTTTGTTATCATTGTGAACTATTCGCGCTGCATAGCGAATGTTTTGCGTTGATTTGGGAGAGCCTTTACAATGTCTTGTTCAAAAAGTAATTTTTTTTTTCGTCATTTTGCGCCATAAACATGGATTTTTTGGACTCCATTGGATGTTTTCTAGACATATTCATAATCCTGCCATCGTTTCTGGCCTTTGGAGGTGGCCGTTAGTTTTTCGATTGTTGCGAATGTTTCGACCCGGAGCCGAACCAAAATTGCCCGTGAGTGGAAAAACTCAGATGGCTTCGTTTGGTTCGGCCTAACAATTTGAATTGTCAGCCAGTCCAAAATCCGGGAACACGAGCATCCGAACCAATGTTCGGCTCTATCGTGTGTGGGGAATCAGTTAAGCCAGAACCATACATCTGTGTCATGTCTTGTGTTGTGGAGTCGTGTGTCTATATCGCTAAAATGTATTTCATATGCGTAGAACCATTTGTCTCGTGTGTTGTGTTGCAGTGTGGCGCATCAAATATATGGAATGACAGCGACACACGACTCCACAACACAACACACTTAACACAGATGTGGGTCCGACTTAAGCCCAGCAGTCCTGTTTGCTTCCAAATTTCCAATCGCACTACCGTCACTTAATAATAAAATCCCACTTGCTCACTCTATCTCATTAAATTGTAGAATACAATTTGCACCAAAAACATCTAACTGTTGTCTCATTCTCTTTTTTGTCAAGTTTTGTCATGTTCAATACAAAACACAAAATTCAGATTTTTAGAATTTTCTTGGTTTCTGATTGGGCAACTGGCAACTGTGCTTTCTGCGTTGAACGGACCGCTGACGTTTTTTGTTTGGACAAGAACCAAACTGCCAAAACTGGTTCGGATCGGCCGTGCATGGCACCTAAATTTGGACCGGGGCCAAATGGACCGGAGCCAAATGGCTCTAAGTTGATATTGTCTTGAAATTTCTTAAGCTGGCCATTCACGACCGCGCCGAATAGCTCGGAGCCATATGGTCCAAGAGTTGGAGCCACGGTCCAAACTTGGGTGCCATACACGGCCGAACCGAACCAATTTTGGCAGTTTGGTTATTATCCAAACAAAAAACGTCAGCGGTCCGTTCAACGCTTTCGCGTTGGTTTAGCGGGGAGACTTTACCATCCAGTGTTTAAGTGCCCTAACGAACAAACACCTAGTTTCGAGAAAACGATATTTGAAGTTTGGAATACGAATACAACAGAAACCTTCAATAAAATAACTATATAACAAATTTATTAAAATGCTTTCATTTTTGTTTGGATTGGTCTATTGGTTCTAAAGTTGAAAAAAACTAAATTGCATATAGGTCATGATTTTTTTTTTAATATTGCAATTTTGTATGATAGATTACCGCGCCCCCTATGATGGTTACGTTTTTGAATGTAAACGAGCACTCCATATTATATATACCATGGACCTCTATTAAATCTGGACTGCTAGGAGCCCACTTCACGATGATTTTATTTATAAAAAAAAATGATACACTAGAGACAATTGGCGCAAAACGGAAAACATGGTGAAAGTTTTGACATGGGTTTAAGGCTGCAATTAGACTTTCGGTGTTATGCAGCGTTGACATTAGTCGGTTTTGGTCGTACATATATGGTGGATTTACATTTGCATTTGGTTTCTGCACAAAAAAAGGGATGTCAAATACAAAATGTATATTTGTTAGATAGAGAGAAAAGATCAGAATGCAGAAGACCTACCTTTCTGCATTATAGGAAATCCATAATGCAGAAATGAAGACGAACATGTCCATCTTCTTGATGGTTCTCTTTCACTCGGTCGGATTTTTTGTATACATGTCTCCTGCTCTACTTTTCTGCATTATGCAGATGAAGATACATGTAAATCCATTGTTAACAACAAAAGTGTAAATTATAAAACAGTAGAATGAACTAAGAAAAATATTATGAGGCTATAAATTTTTGAGAATTATATCAAATAAAAATGAAATGAGTTTTCGAAAATAATTAAATAAAAATCGCGCATTTTTTTTATTATTTTCGAAAACTGAATTTCGAAACAACCTGATACTTTTTGATTCAGGTTTCGAGTTTTCAAAAATAATCAAAAAAATAAATCGCGCGATTTTTATTTGATTATTTTCGAAAACTCGAAAGCCCCAAAAATATATCTGTGGTGAAAGGGTGTTGATGGATCTTATGGTAATAATCACTCACTTGCATCTCTCCGTCAAAAAAAAAACCCTTTAACCAAAGATATTTTTGGGTACTCTTTTGATTCTGGGTAAACATGACAAATGAAACAATTATACTAAATTTCAATAATATTCTATTATTTTAAAATGATTTTGGGTAATATATTATTTGTTGTACTATAAAAAAAAGTGATCATTCCATAAAAATGACATTAACGCCCTAAAAACATGTGTCATATGATTAGATTGTATAACAACAAATTTTTCAGCTTAACAAACTCCCGTCTCCCTCCACTCTTCACCTCTTAAAATGCGTCTACACAAAAAGTCAATCCAGGGATTTTGGAGGACTTTGGATATGTTGTTGAGGATAAAATTCTGCGTCGATACCAGCAATAAAATTTCATGAATTAATTTGTCCCCGGTTGCCCATATAAAATTTCCTATCTTTCCTAGACTTATAAGAAAGTGAAGCTGGTTCCCACCTTGCATGGGAACGAAGACCACTTTAGTAAAGTAGATTTCTTTTCCATCAAGTGAGAACTCAGTGGACATAGTTGCCGGGGACTTAGTTCCCTGCACCATATAAAACAGTCTTGGTTTCATTCGGGACTTATGTCCCATTTTCGACTTAAAAATTCAGGACTTATGTCTCATTACGGTGGGACATAAAGTTCTGAATTCGATAAGTCCCGGAAAAAAATTCGGGACTTATGTCCCGGGGACTTATGTCCCTGCGCCAAAACGTTAGCGGTCCGTTCAATGCAAAAAGCACAAGTCGACTGAACTGAATTTCTTATGATGGAGGTTCGTGGATTTTGGACTGTTTGAAAATACAAATTGTTCGGCCGAACCAAACGAAGCCATTTGAGTTTTCCCACTCACGGGCAATTTTGGTAACAAATGTCCAACATCACAACCACACTCAAATCAACAAACAGTGCATTTTTACTCACTGGGCAAATCATATCATGTCGTTCATTAGCCTTTCATAACTACTTCTATCTTTTACAACAAAATTCACTTACACATTCAAGAAAAAATAGACAAAAAACTCACACTTACATGAAACATCATCTCATGGCCAAGATTTAAACAGCCCTAAATGTTTTTTTTTTCGACATGTTGCTGCATGGACATGGATTTTTTGGACTCCATTTTTTAGACATGTTCATATTTGGGCCATCGTTCATGGCCTATGGAGGCAGCCCGAAACCAATGCGAAACATTAGTTGATGACAACGTTCTTATCGGCCGCCTCAACAGGCCATGATCGAGCGCTGTTCAAATGTTGGCCATAAGCTGACTTTTCTAGTGCATTGTGAGTTTTTTTTTTCTATTTTTTTTTGTTGTTGAATGTGCAAGTGAAATTTGTTGGAAGAAGTTGTTGTGAAAGTCTAATGAACGACATGACATAATTTGACCAGTGAGTAAAAATGCACTGTTTGTTGATTGGATTGTGGCTGTAATGTGGGACATCAATGTAATATAATGTAAATTAGAATTAATAGCCAATTATTGTATATACTTCAGTCAAATAAAAATATTTAATAAAAAACCAACGAACTAAAAAATCGTTTACCGATTCAATATTTGGAATTGGTTTGGGAGAACCTTTATGTTGTGCGAAAATTCGCGGTTTTTGGTAACCCCTCATGGGAACGAAATGTCAAAATTCGCTATTCATATTTCTTAAATAAGAGCTTTTCGCATCCCAGCCTCGTCCACCTAAAAGCTAACAAGTTATTTTTTTCGGGTACAAAAGTGAAAAATAAGTATCTATTCTGAGACAACTGCTTGCTAAAAAACAATGGAAAATTGTGCATGGTGGTTTATCGCAAGCGCATGTTTCATTAGCAAGCATTTTAATTTCTCACTTTTGTACAAAAGTAGGTCTATGTAGTTAACGCTTAACAATTCCTATGTGACCAACAACAAGTTTCTGCGAACTTAAGGGCCAGCTTCACAGTTATAGAAGTTGCACTTAAGTGCGCAATATTGTATACAAAAGGCCAACTTTCGCAGTGTAAACTTACCTGAATAAGTTGCACTTAAGTCTCCCGTGTTGGACACTTAAGTGTCACTAACCTTGGCTGCCATAATTATTAAAATGTACCAATATGCACTTAAGTGCAACTTTTTCCGGTTAAGTGTTTACTGTGCAACTGGCCCTAAGTGCCATTCATATGAGCTGTAAACTGCGTATGCGGATAATTCTTTTAAGTGTCATTCATATGAACTGCGGCTGCTAATAATTCTTTTAAAGGCTCTCCCAAACCAACGCGGAACATTCGCTATGCAAGGCGAATCATTCACAATGATAACAAAAATGACAAATAAACAATAGCTGTGTTTTATTATCTTTTATCGGGATCTAGATCTAGATCTGGATTAACTTTTACACGTAATACAAACACAATTTGGGATCCTGTTTTCTATCTGGATCTATTTCAAGATCCAAGAATTAGTTTTAATTCCCAGCACCAGTTGACCATTTTGATTCGTAAATGTTGTCAGCACGGAGAAAAATAACAAGATCCAGATCCCGATAAAATATAATAAAACACTCACTTCAACTTTTTCTTCCATTTTTATTTTTTGTTTACATGTCAATTTGAAAACGTCAAAAAACTTAGGAATACCACAATCTTAATGCAAAATGTTTGTTGGATCTGGATCGCTTTATTATCACAGTATGATCCATATGGATCTTGGCGGCTAATGCTAAACAACAATAAAAACTCCCATTCGCGAATGTTCGGCGCCGCTTTGGCGTTAGTTTGGGAGAGTCTTAAGGTAAGACCGCACTAGGGGGAACTGCACTGCAGCGGAACTGCGATTCAAAATAATTTGTTTGATATTTAATGAAGTTCAGTTGCCGCTTAGTGCGATATAGCTCATACAGTTTCATACAAATAATGTTTTGCCGCGTCGTGAAGTGTAGTTCCGCTGCAGTTGTGTGCGGTCTAACCTTTAAAGCTATTTACGAAGCAAATATCAACTTAAGGCGGATCCACATCTGTGTCGTGTGTTGTGTGTGTCGCTGCCATTTCATATATTTTATGCGCCACACTGCAACACAACACACGAGACAAATGTAGTTTCTACTGATATAAAATACATTGCAGCGATAGCGGCACACGACAACACACGAGAGAAGTGTGGTTCTGGCTTTATTTAAAAATAATTAAATATCTTGGTTTATTGCTTTCTTATTATTATTTCTGTTCCTTTATGCTGGATTTACTTGTATCTTCGGGACAGATGTATGCCAAAACTCCGAGCGTGTGAAAGAGAACCATCAAGAAGATGAACATGTTCGTCTTCATATCTGCATTATGGCACTTCCTATATGCTGGATTTACATGTATCTTCGTCTGCATAATGCAGAAAAGTAGAGCGGGACAGATGTATACAAAAATCCAAGCGAGTGAAAGAGATCCATCAAGAAGTTGAACATGTTTATCTTCATTTCTGCATTATGGCACTTTCCTATAATGCAGAAACGAAGTTCTTCTGCATTTTGATCTTTTCTCTCTATCTAACAAATATACATTTTGCATTTAGCATCCCTTTTTTTTGCAGAAACCAAATGAATTTACATGTTAATCCACCAATAATCTTCATGCACGAAGATCTTCTGCATTTTGGTGTTCCCTCTCTATCCAACAAATGTACATTTTAATTTAGCATACCTTTTTTTTTGCAGAAGTCAGACATGTAAATCCACCATCACTCTGAATTTCTGTGATTTTTAGTCCCAAGTTCTGTCAATTTCAATTTTTGTATGAACTTGACAGGACTTCGGACTAAAATTCACATCACATGGCGATGGCGATGGCTATGGCGACCGAACTCACATTTCATATATCATGTTTTTTTTTTTTTTTTTTTTTTTATATTCCACGCGCGCAAAAGGGGTTATGGCTACCCTTAAAATGTTTTTAACACAGCACGAGCGATTAGGTAAGTAGGAGAGGATTTAGAAGGAGATACCGATGCACATTGGTTTTGAACGTTTGCACATCGAAATGGGAGGGGAAAGTCGAGTCAGGTAAAGCATTCCACATTCGTGTGGTCCGACTGAAGAAAGAATCTCTGTACATTACAGTACGTCCGAAGTTGGGCTCGAGGGTGAACTGATGGGCATTCCTAGAAGCGCGAGTATTACGGTTGAATTTTTTAAGGGGGGAATGCAACTGGCTATTTCACTAGAACACTGATTATAATAATAGCGATAAAATAGAGAAAGACACGAAACATTACGGCGGTGTTCGAGAGATGTAATTGTTTCTGTTATAGATCTTTCGCCTATCATTTTTAAAGCTCTCTTTTGAATTCTGTCCAACAAACTCAAGTGAGTTCTTGGAGCTCCTGCCCAAACATGAGAATTGTACTCAAGTTTTGGACGAATAAAGGCTTTGTAGATCACAGCCAGATCAGAAGGGGAAAAAAACTTCTTGCATCTACGGAGAAAACCTAAACACTTAGCAGCGTTTTGGCGACATCAAATATGTGGTCATTCCACAAAAGGTGGTCTGTGACACACATACCGAGAACTGAGAGCTGTTCGGTTTCCTCGATGCAAGTGCCGCTCATGGATAGCGGCATTGGGGGTGGGTTTCGCTTTAACGACAGGAGACAACATTGAGTTTTAGAAGCATTAAATTCTACGCGGTTTTTGATTCCCCATTGGACAATGCTGTCGAGATCAGAATTTAGTGAGCTTATCATACGCTGCCGTTCAAGTTCCACATCCGAAGGACATGGATGAGAATCTGTAAACGAATATGAGAAACTGAGGGTACTATCGTCAGCAAAACAGTTTAATGGATTAGAAGTTTCAGACAAAAGATCATTTATAAAAATAAGGAAGAGAGTCGGAGACAAAACGGAGCCCTGGGGCACACCAGCATTTATTTTGTGGATTTCAGACTTGAAACCGTCCAATACGACTTGTATTGAACGGTCCGAAAGGTAATTTCTAATCCAACGAAGAAGAGGTTCATCGAAACCAAATGCGCGCATTTTCGATAAGAGAGCTTGGTGCCAAACTCTATCAAACGCTTTTGAAATATCAAGTGCAATAATCTTACTTTCTCCAAAACGATGTAAAGATTTGTTCCACTGTTCGGTGAGATATACCATCAGATCACCAGTGGACCTATTGCTACGAAAGCCGTACTGCCGGTCATTAAGAAGCTTTCGTTCCTCGAGATATTTCTTGAGCTGGAAATTAATCAGCGTTTCCATGACCTTGGAAAGAAGGGACGTAAGTGCAATTGGCCGATAGTTAGAGGGTGAAGAAGATACGCCTTTTTTAGGGACAGGCTGGACAAATGCTGTTTTCCATCCACTCGGATAGAGACCAGTAGAGTAGGACAGATGGAAAAGCTTACGCAGTGGTTTTGCCAGCGTTGAAGAACACCTCTTCAGAACAATGGGAGGGATACCATCCGGGCCAGCGGATTTGTGTACATCGAGATCCTTTAGAACTCTAGCAACTGCACGAGTGCGAAAGAAGATTTGTCCCATAAAATCATTTACGCTCTCAAGTACAGGAGGAGTCATAGCACTTTCTGGCAGCATCGAATTAACAGCAAACTGTGCTGCAAGCAAATTGGCTTTATCTGCCTACCACCCGAACGGGGCCATTCTTATGGTTCTTTAGTAAAACCCTTTGAGTATATTTTCGCTTTTTATGATCTCCCGTACTGTGGTGTATTTACATACATATATCCTTTAAATACCGAGGAAACTTTCATTTTAGGGTTGACGTAGGTATGTTTGGCTTACTCGGTAAGGATACTGTGGAGTAAACAAGATAAAGCAATTATATTTTCGGATTGTACAAGGTATATATTTTTACAACCTTTGGTTTCGAAAAGCTTCTGTTTTTCAATGTTTTCGGTTGTTTCAATATTTATACAATAATCGATAAAGTTGAAGGTCGATCCCACTTCAGTTTGGTTGTTCGGTATATCAGATGAGATACTGAGACTCTGAGGTTCTTCCAAATTTTCATTTCCAAGAATAGTGCTAAAAAGTTTGTTGGTACATATTCATTTTTAAAACTGGTACCGTTTGCACTGGTCAACCATATTTTTGCCACAGAAATCAAAATATATTTTTCTTAAGTTTGCACTGAATTCGAAGCTAAACTCATAATTATTCCATCCCGTCAGGTTGAAAAAAAAAAAAACAATTTTTACTATGATTCAGCCCAACAAAACTCTTCGGAAAATTATGTTTAAATAATTTTTTCGATCAGTGTTATTCAAAAGCAGGTAATAACTTCTCTAATTGATTTAATAAGACCGATGGCACCGCTCCTGGCTTTAAAAGCAAACGTTGCTTGTCAGTTGTTCGCTCCAAGAAATAATCCTTCCTAAAAAGCTTTATACACTTTTTTGAATCCACAAATCTTGAGCCATTTTGCTGTTCGCTCGGGGTAATTTATAGGAAACCTGTCAATGTTAATATGGTTTAATATAAATAAATGACAAATTAGCCTAATTATGTTTCTAACATTACGGGAATCGAGAAATCTTGGAATTGAGAACACCGCATACATAAGCAACAACAAAGGTACACTTTTTTGTTCGTGCTTTTCACTTTATTGTTATTTTGGTCTGGCCCGCTGTAATTATAATAATATATTGAAGGAAAATTTTGAATGTTTTTGTATAGTTCGTCTTGGAAATAACTTTACTTGCGGCAGACATTTTCCGCGTGTATAAACAATTGTTGGAACTGCTTCTGTTCGCAGTTTAAACATTCCACCAGTTTTTGGCACTGATATCTTAAAGGCGGATATATGAAATTGTAATGAACACAACCGATGATTTATTTTGAAGTCCTCGCATTGTATTTTGCAAAAAGCAATCCATTGATTTTTTAAAATTTATTTTTTTTTGGGAAACTGTAAAAATAATAAGTTTAATGTAGGTATTGTATGAATTTGCACAAAACTTACCAGAAAAGTGTGGTGAGCTCCCCAATTCCTCTGTCACAAATTATAAACATTCTCTCATAATAGAGAATAATTATAACTATAAGAATAATAAGCACGAACACGTGAATTTTAGTTTTGTTAACTTATGAACAAGTAACTATTTCTTTTTATACAAACAATAATTTATCTATGATGCGAACACCGGCTTCCAGCTGTCAAAATACCCTCTCTGTATTGAAATCGCGCCCCCTATGATGGTTACGTTTTTGGAATGTTAACGAGCACTCCATATTATATATACTCAAAGGTAAAACCTAACAAGCCGTATCGAAGTATTCAATAAGCTTATTGAAAATGGTAACAGAAAACTTTTAAAGGCAGCAACTTATATAAAAACTTTATGTAGCCTTTTTAAAGTGACATCTTCAAACATCTTCTGTAATATCAATTAAAGAAGCTTATTAGAATGACAGCTTGCAAACTCGGTTATACTAAAGACACACATGGGGTTTACATACTATAGTTGGTATTTGACGATACCACGATGGGTGACACACATCCTTGTATAGTTTCAATTGGCAGATCTTCATTTTTGATATTTGTGTACATGTTTGCTGTCAATAATTAATTATACTTATAAAATAATAAAATGAAATAATTGAAAATTATTTCTGAAGAACTGAATATTTTTCTTTTTTTGTTATTCATTTTGGTTTTGGTTTTGTTTTATTTTTTTTTTTTTCAAAGTTTTAACTTTTATATTTTGAATTCGATTTCAAAATTTATGAAACACAAACAAAAATTATTTTCCTTGTCAAAATTGTAGTTCACGTACTCGTCACTTTTGTAGAAACGCGCTAGTATCGTTAAAAGGCAACGTATACTACGGTAAAAACCCAAGTTTTGATACCATGCTGATACTAGTTTGCTCTCGTGGTATAAGGATAGTATAACATGACACACTAGTTGTATAAGCGAATACCATAGTATCCGTACCACCAGTGTGTCACAGGTATAACATGACATACTAGTGGTATAAGCGAATACCATAGTATCCGTACCACCAGTGTGTCACGGGTATAAGTCTTCTTTTTCTTATTTCTATTCGACTTTAAAGAAGCAGTTATCCAGCTCGTTACATCCCACCTAACAATTCAGCTTCTTTTAGCTTAAAAATATTGATGTGCCGCAGGTTTCACTTTATATAAAGCTTCGGTACGGCCTTCGGCGGAATTAAATTTCTTATACATGTAACGAGCTGGATAACTACTTCTTTAAAGCCGAATAGAAATAAGAAAAAGAAGACTTACCGAGTTTGCGAGTTGTCACTCGAATAGGCTTCTAAAATTGATATTACAGAAGATGATTGAAGATGTCACTTTAAAAAGGCTGGATAAAATTTTTATATAAGTTGCTGCCTTTAAAAGTTTTCTGTAACCATTTTCAATAAGCTTTATTGAATACTTCGATACGGCTTGTTTAGTCTTACTAAAGAATCATAAAAGAATGGCCACGTTCGGGTGGAAGGCACACATATGGTATCTACTTTAGCATCTGATCCGTTTTCTAACGACCGTGTATGTAACCAAACCAAGAAAACAAACAGGTGAGATATCAGCTGTTAGTATGAAGTATCTCTCCCAAACCAACGTGAAAGCGGCGCGGAACATTCGCCGACAGCAGTTTTTGTTTTGTTGCTTAGCATTATTTATTTGTCATTTATTTTTTATGATTGTGAATGGTTCGCCCTGCATAGCGAATGTTCCGGGTTGGTTTGGGAGAGCCTTAATCCAAACAGATCCGAACATTTTTGGGATAGCCTTAGATTTCTTTTTGATATCAGCTGTTTGGTTCGTCGGCTGGTTCTTTCTTTAGGCATTACCTCAACAAGAACAAATCTAGATACCATTGGCGACGTACCCGAACGCGGCCAATATCTCAATCTATAATAAAGAAGCTCGAATTTGTTTAAGTCATTTTAAAGAAGCTTTTTAAAAAAAACTCTATTCACATTTATAAATATATATGTATATTGAATAAATTGAACACGTGGAGAGAAAGATAATTCATTTTACTTGATTTGTCTTTTTGAGCATTCGGAAAGCTACTTTTCGTTGGTATGGTGAAGACCATAATTAATTTAAGTATTTAAATAAATTGTTTTTAAATTCTTAATGAGCAGTTTAAAAATAGAAAAAATTATAAAAACAATCAAATAAAGTTATTTATTTTTCTTTTCTCCAACCATAAGCAGATGATTGTAACGTCACACCCCTAATGAGCATACCTTGTTTCTGTTAATCGTGCTTAAGTGGCCGTGTTTTTTCGGATTCAAATTATCAAAACTATGCATTATTACTTAGTTTATTTTAGGACTATTTATATTAATTGATGAAATTAATGAAAATTATTACACAGTCCGAAAGCATAAGCCCGTGCCCGATGATGGATAAATAAATCCAAAACGCGTCGCCAAAAAAAAATTAATATATGTTGTGAAAATTAGTAAAGTAATATAAATAAATAAAGAAAATTTACAAAAATTTGATTTTATTTTATTTTAATCTTCATATTTTTCAAAAAATACACAACATGGAGACTACAACACAAACAATAAATCATTTAGGTACATTTGTTTCCTCACGCGAAACGTATAAGAGAGTGAAAGAAATCTTGTTCATGTGTGAAAATTTTAAGTTTTAAAAAAGGAAAAGGCTGAATAAGTTTTTGCATCTTCCAAATTATATCTAAGATGGCTGAGTGGTTAGAGTAATGGACTGTCACGTAGGAGTTCCCGAGTTCGATCCCTAGTGAGGTAAAAATATAGTTTATGTTTTATAATTGTTTCCAATACTATAATTAATAAATAATTGAATTTTATACTTGATTTCAGATAAAATGCAGTAAAAATCGCATTAAAAAATAAAAATGTATCTTTCTTTGTTTTTATTTATTTTTGTTCACCTTCTATAAGACTTGTATTTCACTTTTATACAACCATGTCCGAAGCTATCTGTCAAGTTGAAGTGTCATTCAAATTTCCAATATCGCTCGTTAAAACTTCGTATCGGCTTCTTTAGGCTTTTATACAATCTGCTACTTTTAAAAGATCTGCGAATAAGTTTATAAGAAGATTTTCCGAAATCACGTATACAAACTATATTAGCTTGTATAACATTCTCCTTTTTATGCTTAAGTAAACTTTACAAATGTCTTATGGAACTTCTAAAGCCTATTCTATTAAGCCGAACCGAAGCTGAAATGTTAGTTGGGATGTATAAGAAATTTAATTGCGCCGAAGGCCCTACCGAGGCCACAGTTTTTGTCCAAGTAGCCAAAACTTTGGCAACGTCTGCACTGAAGAACACCAGTGTTGCCTCTGGGCTTTTCCCATGTCACTTTGGTGTTGAATATGTAACTGATTTTAAGAATTTCTGTGGAAAGGATACCTGGTTTTAATCTAACCAAGAATAAGTTAGTATTTCTCCCAAGGCTTCTGGATCTCTCAGTTGAGAAGACCGATACGTTAACAATCATCCCCGGGTAAGTCCCCGAAGGATAATATTTTGTGTCTTGTTATTTTTCAAGGTAAATGAATAACCTTGAATAACCTTACTTTCCCTAATTTTTTCCATAAGCTCCTGATGGATCTCCATCACGTTATTAAAATATAACTTAAGGTTAGACCGCACACAACTGCAGCGGAACTACACTTCACGACGCGGCAAAACATTATTTGTATGAAATTGTATGAGCTATATCGCACTAAGTGGCAACTGAACTTCATAAAATTTCATACAAATTATTGTGAATCGCAGTTCCGCTGCTGTGCAGTTCCGCCTAGTGCGGTCTAACCTTTAGAGACACCATTTTGATGGTTTTTGAAAAAAAAAATTGAAATCACCTGGTACTTTCTATTACTATTTTTTAATATTGGTTTCTAATAAAACTATAGCTGGGCAAAACTCACTTGTTTTAAATTTATGAAATACTGGAACTTCCTGCATATGATTCTCCTCTGCTTGATGTGTTGCGCTCCTCGGGTACGGGTGCTCTGTTGTTGGTGGTGGTGTTGGTGGTGTTGGCGGCGGTGGTGGCGGTGGTGTCAATGGAAGCGATAGTTTCGGTATTGTTCTCTTCTTCTGATGCTACAGAGGCGTCTGTCGGTTGAGTTGAGATTGTCGGAGGTAGCTTTTTAAACGTCTTGCTACTTTTCGAGAATTCGAGGTCGCTAAGGATAGCGAATCGGTTGCTGTTGGGTGCTTCTGATACGGTGAGTGGAGGTGTTGCGGTGAAGGGGCATAATGGTGCCGCTGCACTTTTTTTTACTTGCGTCCAATTGCCGGAGGTGTCGTCTGGGACTTCCATCGAGTCGTCTGCCATAATTTTGGCGCGTTTACCACTTGTACCGTGGGTTATGGGATCCCCGCCGTTTTTCATTAGTAGCAGCAGTAGGGCAGCACGTGTGCGGCTGGGGCAGTTCAGTAGGTGCGAAGAGGCATTAGTTTTGCCTTTAATGGTGGATTTACATGTATCTGCATTTGGTTGCTGCACAAATAAAAGGATGCCAAATACAAAGTGTTTATTTGTTAGATAGAGAGAAAAGATCAAAATGCTGAAGAACTTCGTTTCTGCATTATAGGAAAGTGCCATAATGCAGAAATAAAGACGAACATGTTCATCTTTTTGATGGTTCTCTTTCACTCGCTCGGATTTTTCGTTTACATCTGTCCTGCTCTACTTTTCTGCATTATGCGGATGAAGATACATGTAAATCCACCATAACTGTCAAGTTTTCCTTCTTGTTTTGATTGATGGTGGTGGCGCTCCCCATGCGGAGGTAGTGAACCTCGCGATGGATAGAGGTCGATTATCTACGCCTAGGATTGGAAGGCTTTCGTCAAATATAACCTATGTGGCCATGCGTTTTGATAAAAAAAACATTTTATTTGTTGGATTTTGTGGGATTCTTGCCGCAATAATTAGTTGGTGACAAAGACACTTTAAATGTTCTGTAAAAAATTAAATTTTATTAAAAAATATGCACTGAAGCTCAAAATATTATACGATGAATTGCGACTATACGTCTTGTCAGTTTCAATGCTCTTTTTGAACCCCTGCATCATTAGAGAAAATTCATAGCAGAATAACAGATATGGCAGAATAGGTCTAATTAATTTAACTTTTTTTATTTTTAAAAGGAGAGAGGCTACTTTTTGGTAATTTTGTCCCCTTTCACACAGGGAAACCAGTTGCTGGAGATTTTTTTCGACGTTTTCCTTTAATTGCCTTATGTACCTCTCACACAAAGAAACAAAATTGCCGGAGATTTTTGTTTCTTACCACACACTTTCTCATTATTTAGATTATCCGATCAAAAATTTTATTTATGCCGATGGTCTTAAAAATTAATAGTAATTTTGCATATAAAAATTATTTTCAAATAAGTTTTTTTTTGATAAAAAAATATCAAATTTTATCTGTTTATAAATAATTACTTTAAATTCGCGTTCCAACTTTTTTTTTCTTTAAAATGTTATCGGTTTTATAATTTAAACTTTCTTTATTCCACGTACGACCAACGACAGGCAATGTAAACAAAGCATAACAAGGCGAATCTAAATGCAGCTTAATACACAAACGTCAAAGATTCAAATAAATAACAGATGACTCTGCTTTTTTATTAGTAATAATAATAGATGGCATTAGTTTCTATTGGAAAAACTGCTTCCATGTGCTAATTGGCAACAAATGGCCTAAGGAATAATTCTTTTGTTTGCCAACCTGCGCCAATAGGCGCTGATGTCGCTTTTAATCGGCGGAACCATATTTAATGCAAGTTTTGTATGGGAATGCCGACCGGCTAGCGGTCCATATCTACTAAGTCCATGATATATACTCAAAGATTCCAACATGCACTCTACCTTATCGACGAAAATTCTACTTCTTCATAAATCCGCCAGCAGCACAATCGAATTTCAACTGTCACCTGTCACCGTAAAAATAAAATGTCACTTTTCAAGAGAAAAATTACGCAAAAAAAAAAAACAAAATTCGCCTCTCTTCAGTTTTGTTGTCACTTTGGTCGGTAGTGGTTGATCTGCGGTTCGTCTCCGTCGCAATGATTTAAATTGAATTTTAACAAATTTTATGTTGTTCGTTCTAGAATTGTATTACTTTCCAGTGTGCGGTGTTTTTATATTCAATGTTATAGTTAGTTAAAGTGTTAAGTTTCCTAAAGAAAAATTAAAACCCGCGAATCCCCAAAAAGTGTTTCGTCTTAGCCCCAACCAAACGCATCTTTCTCGTCTGTCTTCGTGGTCGTCGTCGTGGTTTTTAATAAGAAAGTTATCAAGAAATAAATAAAAAAAAAAAAGATGAGCATGTAAGTGAAAAATTCAACAAAACCAAAGGAATTTCTTCTAAGAATAAACGAGAGGTGCAGAAGAATAATCCTTATCCCTGCAGGAGTTCAAAATAGTTCGACCTCATCTTCGTTTTGCAAACATAATGCTCCAATTTGTTGTTGTTCTTTGAAGATTTAAAGCAGAAAATTTGCAGTGTTGTTTATTTGTGTGTTTTTGTTGTTGCCTCGCTAGTGCTACTCTACTCCATCGATGCATCTTCTTTAAAAAAAAGTCCGGAGTCAACGTTTTCGAGAAGAAAGTTTCTGTGTCACAACCTCGTTTTGTTGTTGTTTTATGTTTTATGTTGTTGTGTTTATAAAGTGCGCGTTGTTGTTTTCCCTTTAAAGAAGTCTCGATTCTTGAATAATAAGAAGTGTGCGGTCGCTCTCCAAGATGAACAACCATTCGACACCTCCTCAGCAGCGTCATGGCCATGCAGCCGCAGCCGCTGCCGCCGGCTCTGCTGCTGCTGGTGCTGTTGCTGGTGGTGTTTCAGGTCCTCCGTCTTCATCATCATCGGGTCATCATCTTCTTCATCATCATAATGCTGTTTTGCATTCACCATTTATCAGCAACTCGCTGGCCATTCGACAGGAGATCCAACGCTTCGAGAGCGTCCATCCGTCAATTTACGCCATTTACGATCTTATTGATTTGCTGCCTGACGCTCAGATTGCCCAACAGATCCGGGATCATGTTGTTTGCATTGAAGGTGAGTTCTTTTTTTAACCTTTTTTCTTATTTATCTGACCAATTTCATTTTTTATTATTCCTTTTTTTCTTGGGAGAGGAACAGTGAAACTGTATGGAAAAAAAATGTTTGGAAAGAGAGGCAGTCATTTATGAGTTGGGAAACAAGAAACCGGCTTTTTGTGGTTATTGTTGTTTTTGTTGTTGTCTTTTCGATGAACTTGGTTCATTGTTTACATCCAAATTAGAGGGAAGCAGCACCAGCAACTCAGTTTTTGATTTATTTCTTGGAATCCATGATCAGGTCACGAACTTCTTTGGAGGATAAAACTCGACTGCGTTAAGTCAAGAAGATCGTTTTATAAATATTCCTAGAAAATTGTTAGGAACTCTTCTGGGCATTAAAAAGGACTTATAGGAAATCTTAGTTAAGGGCTTTGTTCACGTCATCCTATAATGTGGTAGCTAAGTGAGCTGTGGAGGCCCTAGCATCGATCGAATTACCTACCTAACTAAGAAAGCTTAGATTTTTTTTGTTGTTTTTGAAAATGTTTGCCTTCCCTTGTCGAAGCGCCATCTTGCTACCGAAAAAATTTTTTTTTCTAATTTAATTTGAGAGCTTAGGGTGATAACAAGTTTCTGACATCATCGTTACAATTTACAAATTTGGGTTCACGATTAAATTCGTTAGCTATGACCGACCATATTGTGAGATTGAATATGAATTTAAATAAAAACAAGTATAAGTAGGTACCTATAGCATAGGCCATTTTGTTCTTACACATTTTTGACTGATTAGCTAAAAGCTTGTGCTTTGGCGAAAGAACATTAAATGGATTAAAAGCCATTTTATTGCACCCTTGATATTAAAGTGAGCTAGGTAACTAAACAATTGCAATTTTGAGAAATGAGTAAGAAAGTCGTCAACAAAGTAAAAAATTGTTCAATTTACACCAAAATCAGAAATTACTGGCTGGAAAAGGTCACTTTCATTCTGAAACACTTGACTCAGTAGGTCAGTTGTTGAATTTTATATGTTTATTCTAGTTTGTTGATGATTAGCCCAAAAATTCCATACCATTTTTCCATATTTTTATTATTAATGAATTTGATGCCTTTTTTCAGATTCTATTTAAAGTTTCTATAGGCTTTGTTATTATCGTCGATATCAAACCTACAAAAATCTAACTAAATTCATTTTTCTAGTCAGAATGAAGGCATCGAAAACCAATTGGCAAAGGTTTTCAGCAATCCAACTCGAATTGGAGACATTGTTGTTGCAGAAAAATGCACCAGCACGCTCGATTTTTTGGTAACATCTCATTGAGGCATAACTATTGCATCTATCTGGGCTTATCAGGGCATTGTGTCATATGCATCTAGAATTTTTTTTAACATGCCAATAATATGTAGATTCAGATCAACCAATTAGAGGGGTATTTAAAATGTTTGCATCTAGCTAGTTTAGTCTTCAGAAATATAGTAGGTACTATCGGGCAGGTTTTGGATTCACACAAAAAATCAATCATTAGAACATATTTTTTTTTAGTGAACGCGAAAAATGTAGGTCTCGAAATTCTATCTGGCTATCCCTCTGTACCTCGAACTGTAGCCAGAACGGTTGAAGCGATTTTGAACTTAAGGTTGTTGGGGAGTTCCCTAGAGGGGACATTCATTTGCAAACACAACAAAACTACAAAAATGTAATTATCTCGAAAATTGCTCTAACGGTTTTGATTAAAAAAAATGATTTTGAGGCTTTTGAAATACTTTGGTAAAAAAATTATCAATAACGGTTATTAACGGTACCTGCCGTAGACGATTTTTGATTTTCAAATTTCTTGTTAACGGCTTTAGAGATTTTGACCAATTATTTTGTATAATCGTAATGTTATGGAAAATTATTATTTCGAGTTCGATTTTGTTACGAATCCAAAAAATTCAATTACATTTTTCCATATTCATAATACGAATTTGATGCCTTTTTCAGATTCTACCTATAGGTAGGTATTGTTTTTTTTTTTTTTTTTTTTTTTTTTTTTATATTTAGCGCGTGCAAAAGGGGTTGTGACTACCCTTAAGATGATATACACATAACGAGCGATTAGTTAGATTGCACATTGGTTTTGAATGTCTGTAGATCACAATGGTAGGGGAAAATTGAGCTGGGTAGAGCATTCCACATTCGAGTAGTGCGACTAAAGAAAGAATCTCTGTACTTAACAGTACGTCCGAAATTGGGCTCAAGGGTAAACTGATGGGCATTCCTAGAAGCGCGAGTATTACGGTTGAATTGTTTAAGGGGAGAAATGCAACTGGCTATTTCACTAGAGCATTGTTTATGGAAATAACGCTAAAATAACGAAAGACATGAAACATTTCGACGGTGCTCCAGAGATGTAAACGTTTCCGTTATAGTTCTTTCACCTTTCATTTTAAGAGCTCTCTTTTGAATTCTATCCAATAAACTCAAGTGGGTTATTGGAGCACTTGCCAAAATATGGGAGTTGTACTCAAGTTTTGGACGAATAAAGGCTTTGTAGATTACAGCCAGATCAGAGGGGGAGAAAAATTTCTTACATGACGGAGAAAACCTAAACACTTAGCAGCATTTTTGGCGATGTCGAATATGTGGTCGTTACATAAAAGGTGGTCTGTGACACACATACCGAGGACTGAAAGCTTTTCGGTTTCCTCAATGCAAGTGCCACTCATGGATAGTTGCATGGGGGTGTGGGTTTCGTTTTAACGACAGTAGACAGCATTGAGTTTTTGAAGCATTAAATTCTACACGATTTTTGATTGCCCATTGGACAATGCTGTCGAGGTCAGAATTTAATGAGCTTATCATACGCTGCCGTTTGAGTTCCACATCCGAAGGACATGGATGTGAATCTAAGAACGAATATGAAAAGCTGAGGGTACTGTCGTCAGCAAAACAATTTAATGGATTTATGAATATAAGGAAGAGAGTCGGAGACAGAACGGAGCCCTGGGGCACACCAGCATTTATTTTGTGAATTTCAGACTTGAAACCATCCAATACAACTTGTATTGAACGGTCCGAAAGGTAATTTCTAATCCAACGATGAAGAGATTCATCGATACCAAATGCACGAATTTCCAATAAGAGAGCTTGATGCCAAACTCTATCAAATGCTTTAGAAATATCAAGCGCAATAATCTTACTTTCTCCAAAACGATGTAAAGATTTGTGGCACTGTTCGGTGAGATATACCATCAGATCACCAGTGGACCTATTGCTACGAAAGCCGTACTGCCGGTAATTAAGAAGCTTTCGTTCTTCGAGATATTTCTTTAGCTGAAAATTAATCAGCGTTTCCATGACCTTGGAAAGAAGGGACGTAAGCGCAATTGGTCGATAGTTGGAGGGGGAAGAAGACACGCCTTTTTTAGGGACAAATGCTGTTTTCCATCCACTCGGAAAGAGTCCAGTAGAAAAGCTTACGCAGTGGTTTTGCCAGCGTTGAAGAACACCTCTTCAGAACAATGGGAGGGATACTATCCGGGCCAGCGGATTTGTGTATATCGAGATCTTTCAGAACTCTGGCAACTGCACGAGTGCGGAAGAAGATTTGTCCCATAGAATCATTTGCGCTCTCAAGTACAGGATGAGTCATAACACTTTCAGGCAGCGACGAATTAACAGCAAACTGTGCTGCAAGCAAATTGGCTTTAGCGATTGAGCTGACAAAAGGAGTATCGTTGAAGACGAGCGTTGGAACCGAGGACGAGGTGGTTTTTTTGTGTATTTCTTACAAATGACCAACAATTTTTACTACCTTTGGGACATTGTAGAATTTGTTACCGTAATTTTTGATTATGTAAAAATTTGGTTCGTCTAATATGAACGTTACAGGTCTTTCTACCTTGTTGAAACTTTTTCCGGTTTTCCTCAGTAGGGTTGGCTTTATAACTTCGGAAGCTTACTTCTCTAACCCTAACCTCTTTACAAATCGAATCAAACCATGAGTTTTCTTTGGGTTTGATAGATTTCACCCTATTCGGGATAAAATTTCTCATTCCACAAAGAATTAAGTTTGTAATCATATCTGCACTGGAATCTACGTCACTATCGAGGAAGCATAGTGACCAGTTAAATTTCCTGAAGAAAACATTGAGACCGTCCCAGTTGGCTTTCTCGTACTGCCAAACGGTTCTCTTGGGAGTTTTTTCTTTAACTGTGTTTTGGTGGCACGAGAAATTCGCAGATATGACACAATGGTCTGATGTGCCTAGAGGCGATAATACATTTATAGAGTATTTATCAGGGTTAGAGGTAAGAAACAAATTTAGAGTGTTGGCGGATTGACCTGCAAATTCAGGAATCCGAGTAGGCTCGGATTCCTGACGTTGACGTTCTATTTAGCCCCAAAATGAAATCTTCATTTTCGTGTTCAATGTATGTACATACCTAATGCTAGGTTTCCACTTGTCATTGAAAAGACGCAAATGGACAAACTTTCCAAGACAGGGTGAGTTATAGTTGCTCGCTACTACTACTTTCTTTGCTTTTTGTGCTGGTTAAGCCACCCCGTCTTGGAAAAATTATCAATTTGCGTCTTTTCAATGACAAGTGGAAACCTAGCAAAACTCTTAAACTTAACTTTTTTGGTCAAACTGAAGGGAAAATAAAATAAATAAATTGGGTGGCGCAATGGCTCGTGAAGAACCAGGGCCTAGTGACTCACTAACAATTCGCAACCATTCTTGTGTGCACGCGTCGAAAGGAATGGAGGGGACAGCTACAATTTTATGCAGAATCCGAACGACTAGACGAGAAGCATTTATTCATGACATTTGATTGGAGGATTAGACAATTCCTCGCAAGAGGCAGTAGCCCTGGACGAGGCTGGAAAGTGAACCCAGACCTCCAGCGTGACAGTCCTGGTCAGTCAGATTGAAGGGAACAAAAACTGATATGGTTTGGATCTGTCAGATGGGGCCCAATGTTTTACTTTTACTTTTCTTAAAATTTCATGTCTTTAAGGCGCCCTCACTTTTTCTCTGATATTGGCCTTAAGGTGTTGCACGCGGTTATTGGCTTATTGGCATACACCTTAGGTTGAAGTGGCTACCAGCACAGAATTGACACACTAATGCTAGGTGGATATTGAGACGCATCGGACGCGAGTGACGTGACCTGACGCGTGTCAGAGTTTTGAGTTTGGAAATTATTTTTTCAAAAACTGTTCACTAAATCAACTTTATTTGAAAGAGAAATAAAAGAAGGGATTTATAGGTTTGCAAAAAGGTATAACAGGGCGTTGAAAGTGTTGTTGTTGTTTAATTATTTTTTTTTTGTTTTAAGTTAATTTTTAAGAAAACTGCCCCTCCCATCTAAACGAAGGGGGAAAAAAAATAAAAAAAATGAAGACGTTTTTTGTAGAGCGTTCAATTTTCTAAAAAAAAAAGTTATACTACTCATTTAAATACTTGCTAGCATAAAGTTATAAATTTCCAAGTACAAAAATGTGTTTTTTCCGATACAAATCGTATGGAAAATAGAAATCGCTAAAACCGACCTCTAAAAATTAATGTAAACATCTGAATTTTTAACAGGCTTATTATTTTGCTCAACTCTAAGTAATAAGCTAGTGGCATTGGAAATCGGAGACTTTTTTTTATTTTTTAAATAAGTCTAATAAACACATGCCGGTCTCGCAAGTAAAACTGTGTTTCGATCATTGTGTTACGCGATTTTCGGATAACGCGCGTGAGGTCATATATTGTGGCTCGCTCAATATGCGTTGTTCTATTAATTTATATTGTTTACAAAAACTCGTCACTTGCGCCGATCGTGTCTCAATATGCGCCTAGATTAAGGCTGCGCGTACAGTAGTGCGACAAAGCGATGCCATGCGAGAAGCGATGCGAGAAGGTATTCGAGATTCGAGCAAAAATGGTCAAAAGAGTTTGTGAACGTGATGCTTGCGATAAGTATGTGAGAAAATCGCATTACTCGCAGCAAATATCGCTTCACTGTGCCCACGCTTATAAGAATAAATATAAATATTTTTCTCGCACGCAAACATTTCTCGCATCACATCGCTTTGTCGCACTACTGCACGCGCAGCCTAATCTAGAGATTTTCTCCCAACTCATTAAAACCAGTTGAAGCTTCATATGAAGCGTGTTTGTCTGTGTTGTTAGATCAATAGGGTCATTGTAGTAGTAGTCTCCCAGATAGAGCCTGCATCTTTTCGATAGAAGAAGTCATGTACAGAGAAGATGAGGAACCGATTCTTCCTCTTCTTCGTCCATACAGCTACTGCAAAAATGAATTTCGAATATTCCAAGCCGCATTGCGTGCTTGCCTATAAGACAGTTCCTAGTTATAACCCCAATATTGTAGAGCTAATATAGAATCTGTTTGAAGATATCAAACACTTAAAGCGCTTCAGATCAAGATCAAATTTTTTTGGTCTGCAGGCAAGTGGTGATGTTGTCCCACCCAAGGTTTGTTTATAGCATTTTGCTGCTTCAGCATAAGTTTGCATGTAGTCGATAGGTATACCGACATCTGAACTGTCTGGTAGAAAGGTAGTATTGTTCCACTTTTGGTGAGTTCGTCAGCCGTACAATTTCCTGGAATGTCACTATGGCCCTTCACTTAACAAAGGTCAATTTCGAACTGCTGTGCCATCTCGATGAAGGATGGTGGACAGTTTAGGGCTGTTATAGAATTTGTAGAGACAAGCCAAAAACAGCTTGGCTATCTGATAAGATGCGGATATCAGAAGTCGATATAATCACTTTTTCCTTAAGCCAAGACAAAACCTTTATTCCTTTATCGCCAAAATTTCTGCCTGGAACACGCTACATACATAGCATACACATTACTTTTTAAGTAGTCCCAAAGAAAAAAATATGGAGCCGTTTTATCAAACATGATGGTCAGCTAAAGTCAGAAAACTTCGATACTATACGATCACCAAAACTTTCCCTCAGGAGAGCCAAAGTTGGACGAGATGTGGCTTCATATTGTTGGAACCACAATTATGAATTTTTCTCTACATCCAGCCTTAAAATAATTTCGATCAACTGCTTACAACGTGCGTCGTCGCCTGGTGATGCACCCGAGCACTGATAATATCATTTCTAACTGCACGCAGAAATTTACAGACAGCCCCACCCCCTTGTTGCTAAAAACGCTCTTTGATCTTTGTGTCTGAATAATTTAATGTTGATTTTCAAAAAAAAAAAAAATGAATAATTTTGGTTCTTTGTTCTGTGCTGATTCTTTCCATTATACATTTCCCATGTTTTTCAAATAGACTTAGAGCTCGCGGCAGATTTCCGACGTGAAAGAAAACTAAAACATATTAATGCTTCAAGTCGGCCTAGTGAAAGACGTTCTTCTGCCAGCAGGTAGTGGCCCCTTTTCTGAAAAATTGGAATTCGGTGGGAAAGCATTTCAAGTGTATTACAACTTGATGCGCTGAACTCCATAATTACAAATATAGTTTCTACAGACGTCCAGGTGGCCCCAAAACCGAGAGAGACGTTTCCGAAAACGAGTTTTTTTTTGCTTTCTTTTATGCGTCCCAACTGAAAGCCCTTAACTCCCTGAGTGCAATTATGTACATGGCAGACGTCTAAATGGCCCCAAAACCTCCGACAGACGCGATTAAAGTCGCAGATTTTTTAAAGAATTTTTTAGATAATTGATGTATGCCACACAATCGACCAACAGTTGGTTGCTAATTTAAACCGCGAAATATACCGTGACTCTTATCAGTTTGGGGCCACCTATGTGTCTGTCACTTACATTTTAATTTTTTTTTGGAGTCAAGATCTTTCAATTGGAATGCAATTGAAGTGATTTCCTTCAAAGCACCATTACTAAAAAAATTTAAATAAAAAATCCGCGATTAATATCGCGTCATCCAGCTGTTAGTCGAAACTCAAAAAAAGTCTTTTTTTTATAAGGGCTAGAAAATTGACAAAGGCTACAAGCACTTTTAGATATTAATGGATAAATAAATACTTAAATTGAATACAAAAAAAAACAAAATTAAACCCCAGGTATCTTAAGTATATATATACAAGCATTAACAAATTAAAATCAATCAAATAATAAATTAAATCATGAACTTCAATTAATATTCTTTTATATTTAACATATTTGCTGTCTTTTGCCAAACAAATAACGAAAAAAAAAACATAAATTTCCTGCTCAACATGACGCCCCCTTAATACGCCCCATATTTCCTTTCTCGATAAGAAATTTTATTTTCAACAACATCTTGACTCCTATTCTGTTTTATACACTCCCATCATTGAGATGCACTCTCATCCAACTGTCTCCAGACTTTCATTAAGTTGTATCCCACTGTTAAAAAAAAAATTAGATTAGATTGGGAATATGGGTCGCTTGACGCTTCTTCCTAAGGGATGAAAATATATTTAGGTATACTGCAGAGTACAAAGTGCACATATCAACATACAGCAACACTGCTGAAGCAATCGAAGTAATTACGCGCTCCCATGCAAACATAGTATAGAAGCACACAAAAATCAATCACTGCCAAGTGACACAGCGCTCTTCGTATAATGAAATGAACTCTAGAAATTGTAGGTGCTGCATGTTGCTGCATTTTTCGATTCGTCAAACAACAACAAGTATACACCACAAAAAAATGTGAAGAATCCAATTTGAATTGAACGGATTAAAACGTCTCTCAGTAAATCGAATTTTTTCATCAGAACGAACAAAAAAAAAGAAAATCTGCCAAATGGCCACAACTCCGCAGTCCGCTCAACCCCTGTGCGGGAGCAGCAGACCCTGAACGATGATGGTTTTTGGTCAGACTATACAACAGCAAAAAAAAAAATAGAGAATTAACTCTCTTCTCTCCCTTTTATCAACGTGTTGTGCAATGTGCACATATATTACCACCATCGGCTATGCATTTTGAATGCAAAACACACAGGCAACCATCGTCGTTGTCATCATTGCCTATTCTACGAAGAAAATCAAGCAAAAAAATAGAATTTAAAAAAGTTTGTATGGTTCTGTACGCGGGTGTTCAGTCCAACCAAAGGGCGACTAGTTTTCTCCTTCTCTGGAAGCTAATACTAGTTAGTTTCCTCATTTTCATTCGATTTATGTTTGTGCCCAAGCGCCGCGCTACCAGCCGTGCCGGTTTCGATTATAGCATTCGGAGAGTTCTGTCTTTGGAAATTATTGCCAACTCAGGTGGGTTTTCTCTTTGATTTGTCTCATTTCAATCAGTTTATCTTATTATATATGAATTCTGAGGGTATTTTAAAAGAAAACTGAAACCCGGAACACTTAGCAAAACGCTTTTTTTTTTAAATTCAACTTTTTTTTTCAATCAAAAAAGGATTTTGAACGATTGTATGCCCTTAAATTATTATCCGAACTAATAATTTAACATATTTATCTATTATCGTTTATCCGATATTATCTGAGACTAGTTCTTATGATTTTGAATGATTTCATGTCCTTAAATTACTATCCGAACTAATAATTTAACATTTTTAAGTCTGAAAATCTGATTTTATAAAAAGAAAACACTATTCCTGTTCTAATATTGTTTATCCGGTATTATCCGAGACTAATTCTTATGAGTTTTTCTTATCCGATTTACCAAATTCACCATATTTTGTTAGATGTTATTAATATAAGCACTAACATTATCCGGATAATGTAAAATATACTATCCATGGCTATCGAAAGTCATTCCTCTTTTCCCTGCCCTGGAAAAACCCTTAACAAACTGAATTACTTAGACTTCCTCAAAAAAATTAAGTACTTTACTGTTCTACTTTTTGATTATCCGGTATTTTCCGAGACCACTTCTTATGATTTTTTTCTTAACCCTTAACAAACTGAACTACTTAGACTTCCTCAAAAAAAGAAAGTACCTTACTGTTCTACTTTTTGATTATCCGGTATTATCCGAGACCACTTCTTATGATTTTTTTCTTAAATTATTATCCGAACTAATAATTTACAATATTTAAGCATAAAATTTTGACTGTATCAAAAAAAAAATATTTGAAGTCTCTGTTCTCGATTATCCGGTTTTATCCAAGACTAATTCTTATGATTTTTTCTTATCCGATTTAATAAATTTAACATATTTTGTCAGGTCTTAATTATTTAAACACTATAAGATTATCCAAATAATGCAATATTTTCCAGGACTGTCAAAAGTCTCCTTTTTTGAGTGCTTATCCTGCCTTTGCAAAACTCTTTGCAAATTGAATTATTTTGACTTTACCCGGTATCATCCGACACCGATTCTAATGATTCTTTTGGATCTACATTACAGTTTATCTAAAGGAATTTATAAATTCACCATATTTGAGCACTCGAACCTTATCCGGATAGTGCAATACTTTCCAAGGGTATCAAGTCATTCCTTTTATTTTGTACAATATGCTTTAAAAAATGTCTAAGCATATTAAATTATTTTCTTGATCTAAGCTTCATAATTTAATAACCATTTAATAATATACGGTGTACATTTTTATTAGAGATTAGTATTTGAAGTTGATTTGAATAACTTTGTACTGAATTGTGTATTTATTTCAAATTTTCTATTATCCAGTGGGCTTTTAATAAATTATAGAGGTTTTAACTGTATTATTCGTATTTTGGGCAGCAAAATGAAATCTTATTCATTTTATGTTATGTTTGTCTTCATATACTTTATCCAAGTTTATATAGAAATTTCTATACTAGTTGGTTGTTCTTCTTTATGAAATTTAGCTTCGTTCAAGCATGTTCTGAAATTTCTCAAATATGTTATGATATATTTTAAATTTTCAAATTAAATTTAAGTCTATCCGACTTTATCCCAGATTATCCAAGCATATTACAAAGAATTTCTAATATTTTAATTTCGATATTTTAATTTATCCATTCTTATGCAAGGACATATATTTTCAAGTTATTATACTTTTAACTCATAAGTTTGAATAAAGAAAACTTGCTGACAGTCCATTTGTTAAGATGTTATTTTTAATATTTAACCACATTGTTTGTCTTAACTTTATCCGGAGTATTTTAAGCACATTTCGAACACTTATTATATTTAACTGTCGATATTTAAAATTATCCATTTTATCCGAGTCTATCTAAAGCCTTCTACAGTTATTCCAGTAATATTTTGGCAAATATCCATACACTTGAAACTCATAAATTCGGATAAGGAAAAACCAGCTTTTTCAATATTTAACCATATTTTTCATCTTTACGAACAAATTAAGTTTATCCGGCATTATCCGGGATCATCTTAGCACATTTTAAAGACCTAAATTATTTTACTGTTGATATTTTAAAAAAATCACTCTTATCCGAGACCGTCTTAAGCTTTCTATAAGTATCCAATTATATAAGTTTTTAAATGTATCCTTCTTGGAACTTGAATTCGGATAAAAAAACTAACCCTTGATTTGAATATAAAATAACTTTTTTCTCACAACCGATTTGCTTCTTACGAAATTGTAACCGGCCTTATTCGGCTTCATCTAAGTGCATTAGGAAGACCTCCAATATTTTATCATTGATATTTTAAATTATCAACTCTTATCTGAGACTGTCTTATTAATCTCCATTCCTTTTTAAAATTGGAACTCACAAATTCAGATAATTCTTTATTATGTTTTTCTTCTAAAGGTCGATTTGTTGAGAGATTCAAATATTTAACCATATTGTTCCTCTTGACAAAAAAAAACTTTATCCGGCTTTATCCGTGTTCTTCTAAGCGCATTACCGAGACCTTCAATATTTTAACGTTCATATTTAAAATTATCAACTCTTATCCGAGAACGACTTAAGCTTTCTACAGTTATCCCGCAATATTTTGGTTAATCTATATTTCTTTTTAAAGTTTGAACTCACAAATTCAGATAATTCTTTACTAAAATTTTCTTCTAAAGGTCGATTTGTTGAGAGATTATTTTCAATATTTAACCATATTGGTCCTCTTGGCATCAAACAATTTTATTCGGCTTTATCCGTTTTGATCTAAGCTCTTTACGAAAACTTCTTTTAATTTAGTTTTGTTATTTTAAAGTATTAAGCCATATCAGCGATCATTTAAAGCTTCAACAGTTATCCGGCTTATTTTGTCTTTTAATTTATAGGTATGATTTTTCTACCAGAACTCTTTTAAGTTGGAATTCACAAATTCAGATAATACTTTATGTTTTTCTTCTTAAGGTCGATTTGTTGCGAGACTATTTTCAATATTAAGCCAAATTGTCCCTTTTGACAAAAGAAAAAACTTTATCCGGGTTCTTCTAAGCATTTGACAAAGACTTATCTAATTTATGTTCGATATTTTAAAGCCTTATCCGGGATCACTTTTAGCTTCAACAGTTATCCGTCCTATTTTTTCTTTCAATTTATGTATATGATTTGTCTACCTGAACTCTTTTAAGTTGGAACTCACAAATTCAAATAATTCTTTATTATATTTTTCTTTTAAAGGTCGATTTGTTGAGAAATTATTTTCAAATATTTAACCATATTGTTCCTCTTTACGAAAAAAAAATTTATCCGGATTTAGCCGTGTTTATCTAAGTACTTTACGAAAACTTCTTTTAATTTATTTTAGTTATTTTAAAGTATTTAGCCTTATCCGAGATCATTTTAAGCTTCAACAGTTATCCGGATTATTTTTTCTTTTAATTTATATGATTTTTCTACCTGAACTCACAAATTCGGAAGAAGAACAAAAATAACCCCCAGTTGGCAATATTATTGACAGCACTACACAACTGTGATGATGACAGTGTGACAGTTGGAAGTAGACAGCAGCCAGCGCGATGTTTGTCGGTGCCACTGGATTGTCGTATATGTCGTATCCATGCAGGACATATGTCCGCCACTGATTCCATACCTGCATCAAATCCTCGCTCATATGAATATTTAACCATAACCATTGCATCGCCTCTACCTCGAATGCAATATGCGCAATTGGCCATTTGTTTCTCGTACTCATATACCAACTCGTCCCGTGCATCACCCACCCCCGCATTGTGAAGTAAAGATGTAGTCATGATCATATGCACCCCATTTCCGTTTTTGCATTGCAGTGACAATTGCATGCGATGCAGAGGAGTATTTCACTTCCTGTGTTGACAGTTGGAAGTCTGAAAGATCTTCTCCGCTTCCTCTACTCCTTCGACTCCATACATCCACTCGCCGCCCACGACTCCTGCCCTCATATGATGTTTGGTCTATTCATACTTTTGTGACAAAACTCCACCACTGAGGGCCGTTTTATTTTTTTCTTATTTCTTGTTCATGGCGGCGGTGGCACTGCCTCAACGGTAATATCAGTGAATGGAAGATGATTTGCGCGTAATTGTTTAGAATGCAATTCGTTTGGTTTGTTCGTCGAGTGAGTGTGTTCAGCCCTTATATGACTGAAGAATGAATGAATATAATGCCAAGCGTGTGTTTTCTCTTGTGCTTTTCTGTATTGTGATGAGATGAGGGACCAGAATGAGTTGGTGTATAATCCTCTAGAGGGTTGAACTTGTTGTGGAGGTCGCTTATGCTTATGTGTGATATTCTAAAGCGCAGCAACAAAAAAAGTGGAAAAAAAGGTCACCCACCACCGCACCGGAATCAAACATCCCCCATCTCCTTCAAAGTCATTTACAGAGATATAGCAGGCGATTATTCAAAGACACATAAGATGAAGGAATGACAGCTAAGACAGATAGTCTCAAGGGTGCTACGAATTCTCGAAGATTTAAGAGGGTTTCACAGTTTTCTTCAATTTCATACACATACTAACTACTTTTTCACTCAAAATATAGAGTTACACTTAAGGGTTGTTATGTTATGGTGGCAATGGCAATGGCAATTGATTCATGGAAATTTATTGAATGGCCATCACAATCGAGAGATGTCCAGTTTGTTGAGTTGAGTTAGAAGAGTACCTAGTAGTATGATGCTTTTGTTTGGGGTTGAATGGAAATGTCATGTGGGAAGGAAATGATAGACATACTTATACATACTTGGAACTGTTTTCAACAGGAAATTTTGATATCCCTTTCTTCTCTATTGTAGAGTATGTATATTGCAAGGATTTGGGAATAATCTTAAGTGAAAAACGGCCTTTGGATATTTGTCGGATAAATATATCTTCATATAAAAGAAAGTTAAGATATTCACCCTAAGCTGTCCTGTCCTGTGTAACAAATTTCATGTCATTCAAAATAAGATTGGCAAATCGAATTTGCAAAAGGCAAAAATCAAATGATTTATTCTTTGTGTCAATTTGAGGAGGTTTTGTTAAAAAATAAAAAGGCCGATTGAAATTTTACATAAAAAAGGTTTAACGAATAAAAATTATGTTAAGTTGTATGGGAACGGCTACTAGATTTAAAAGCAACGAACAGATATTACGTTTTGAAGCTTATCCGGTTCAATTCTTTATGATTTGTTCACCTTATTGCATGTGTTTCATATTATCCATGACACATTTCAACCATTTATGTGTCTAGATATAAGCAATTAAGTCATAACTTGCTGGTGCTGTTAAATTTAAACGTTATCCGATATTATCCGATGTTATCCGAGAATATTTGAGCGTTTCAAAAATGATAAAAATTCTCTGAAGTATCTATCTTGAGTTAAAGCTTTATCCGATGTTATCCGAAAAAAAAAACTTGTAATGTTTTAAAAATGATCAAAATGTCTACCTTAGGAATAAGCAGCCGTTTAAAATTTTATTTAGCCATGACTCTTAGACATGATTTTAAGCATTATCCAATTTTATCCGAAAATATTTGGATGTCAGAATATACCTTAAGTATAAGTTTCTGATGTGTTATGTTTTAACCAAAGTTTCTACATCTAGATAGATAGAAATAAGCATGACCTGCTGTTGTTACTTATTTTAAGCGTTATCTGGTGTTATCCGAGAATACTTAAGCTTGCAAAACTAATCAAACTTAACCTTAGAAAAAAGTTTATGCTATTTAATTTTTATCCGAAGTCTTTATTTCCATTTAGAGCATTATCTGATGTTATCTGAGAACATTTGTAGTAATTCCAAATTGATCAAAATTTTACTTGTGTTCTATTTGTTCCTACTTATCTAGATCGAGATATATGTTATGATACATTTTCCGATGTTTACGCAAATATTTAAGTATTTACAAATTTGTCAAAATTCTACATAAGACTCTAATCTTCTAAGTCTTTAGATCTAGACAACAAACTAAGCAATTACTTGGCGTGCTTATTGATTTTGAGCATTATCCAATGTTATCCGAGAATATTGTGAGTTCTACAAAAATAATCACAATTTATCTTAGGGTAAAGCTTCTGCTGTATTAAGTCTTATCCGAAGTTTCAACATATAGGTAAATATTCAAAATAAGCCATAACTTGCTGTCGTTATTGATTTTAAGCGTTATCCGGTGTTATCCGAGAACATTTGCAGTGTTCAAAATTGATCCAAATTTTTACTTAGATTGTATTTAAATTGTATCCGACGTTTCCAGATTTGGGGGTTAGTTTATGGATCTAGATATAAGGAATTAATCCACGACTTGTTGTGCTTATTGATTTTAAGCATTATGCAATTATCAAAATTTGATTAAGGGATAAACTTCTGCCGTTTTAAGCTTTATCCGAAGTTTCTACACGATGACTTAGCGTCGTTATTGATTTTAAATGTTATCCGATAACATTTGTAGTGTTTGCAAGTTGATCAGAATTCTGTCTTATGCCACCGTATAAAATTTTATCCGACGTTTCTTTTTTTTTTATCAGATATAAGGCGCTAAGTCGGGACTTGCTGTCGCTATTGCTGACCGTTATAAGGATGTTATCCGAGAACCTTTATACAGTATTTCAAGTTGATACAAATCCTAACTTAGACTGAATTAAATTTATCTGACTCGTTTCTATGGGATACGCTTCTGTTGTATTAAGTTTTATCGGAAGACTTCTCATCTAAGAATTAAGGCCGAAACTTCGGATAAAACTTAAAACGGCAGAAGTGTATCCCTTAGTTAAATTTTGATAATTGCATAATGCTTAAAATCAATAAGCACAACAAGTCGTGGATTAATTCCTTATATCTAGATCCAGAAACTCACCCCCAGATCTGGAAACGTCGGATACAATTTAAATACAATCTAAGTAAAAATTTGGATCAATTTTGAACACTGCGAATGTTCTCGCATAACACCGGATAACGCTTAAGATCAATAACGACAGCAAGTTATGGCTTATTTTGAATATTTACCTATATGTTGAAACTTCGAATAAGACTGAATACAGCAGAAGCTTTACCCTAAGATAAATTGTGATTATTTTTGTAGAACTCACAATATTCTCGGATAATATTGGATAATGCTTACAGCAGAAGCCTTACCCTAAGATAAATTGTGATTATTTTTGTAGAACTCACAATATTCTCGGATAATATTGTATAATGCTCAAAATCAATAAGCACGCCAAGTAATTGCTTAGTTTCTTTTTGTTAGATCTAAAGACTTAGAAGATTAGTGTCTTATGTAGAATATTGACAAATTTTTAAATACTTAAATATTTGCGTAAACATCGGAAAATGTTTAAAATGAATAACAACAGCAAGTTATGGCAAAGCACCAAACATATATCTCGATCTTGATACGTCGGATTAAATAGAACACAATCACAAGTAAAATTTTGATCAATTTGGAATTACTACAAATGTTCTCAGATAACATCGGATAACGCTCTAAATGAAAATAAAGACTTCGGATAAAAATTAAATAGCATACACTTTTTTCTAAGGTTAAGTTTGATAAATTTTCAGCTATGACTTGGCTTACTAATTTAAAGCATTATCCAAAATTTTATCTGACAGTATTTTAGTGATCAATACAGATAAATTTCTGCTGTATTTACTCGTAAGTTGTATCCGAAGTGTCTAAATCTGGATATAAGGTACTAAGCCAGGCCTAGCTGTTGCTATTTATTTTAAGCGTTTTCAGATGTTATCCGAGAATAACTTTGAGCTTCAAAAATTATCAAAAGTTACCTTAGACAAAACCTTATGCTATTTAATTTTTATCTGAAGTCCTTATTTTGATTTAAAGCGTTATCCGATATTTTCCAGGAATATTTGTAGTGTTTTCAAATTGTTCAAAATTCGACCTGAGACTGCATTACATTTTATCCGACTTTCTAGCTCTAGGTATAATGCTCTAAGCCATAGCTTTCTAGTCGTTATTAAAAATTTAAGCATTATCCGATGTTATCCGAGAACATTTGTAGTCTTTCGAAAATGATCAAAATCTAAGGCGTAAAGTCATGACTTGCTGTCGTTAGATGTTATCAGATAACCTTTTTAATCTTTCGAAAATAATCAAAATCTGCCTTAGGCTATGTTAAGGTTTATCCAATGTTTCCAATTCTAGATAAGGCATTTAGCAGTGACTTGCTGCGTTATCCGATGTTATCCGAAAATATTTAAAATTTTCTAATATATATATTATCAAAATCTCTCATAGTTCTCTCTCATGCTGTTTAAGTTTGATCCGGATTCTTTATGTTGTACACCACAACCTTTTCAAATATATTGATAAGCACAATTTTGTATGTTAGAATAAAGTCTTGAAAATTCCTCAAATATCTCAGTCATAAAATTGTATGTGCGAACAAAGGCAGGTTCGATATTTTTGTTGTTATCCTGTTTATCCAACATCCGAAAAAAAACTAAAACTTCTTATTGATTTCTGAAATTCCTTAAAAGCTTTTTCATTAAGCATTCTTCTCCCAATGATCTCACATCGTAAAGACTTTAAAAATAATGTCAAATTAGAAAGAAATACAGCTTCATTTTAACAAGGAAAACAAATTCCTATCGTGGATCGAAATTCTTCATATGAACACCATCCGTCGTTCATTTGAACTCCGTCCCCCATCAGCAGATGTTCAGCGCGGAAAACATTCCCACCACAAGTAAGGCTTCCCACAAAAAAAATACCAAATGCCCAGTTCGATAATGACACTCATTCGAAATCACTTGAAACTTTATTAAGTTTCGACAATTTATGTTCAAATGCGTCACAACCCACGCCTAAAGTTATTCCCCCCACAATAACAAAACCAACAGCAACAAAAAAAAGGAAAATAAAACCGTAAAATGATGTTTATGCGCCATTTGAACTTCAAGTCACGAAATCGTCTTCCTTATTCAACAGATACTTTTAAAAACGAATACAAAAAGAATTAACACAAAAATAAAAAAAAACAAGTTAAATGCATAATAAATTCTTAATTTCAAAATAACTCAACGAACGGACTCTGGCTGAATGGCTGCCGTGCCACCGTTAATAATTCTATCCCCATTCTCATTGTTCGAATATTCCAATGTAAGATTCGCTGTTACTTTTTTTGTGTTGTCTTCTTTTCAATATAGCCTCCCCTTTTGAATCTCTTCTGCCTCTCTTTTCAATTATTCTATTAATCGACATCTATTGCCTTCCGAAGAAGGAGAGGACTGTGGAGGTGAAGAACTTCAATTTAATTGTCAAGCACACACAACCTACACGGTGTACTCTCTCTCCAACTCATCATTCTTCTCCTTCATCTTCTCTGTGTTCGCTGTGTCGTCCCTTTTGCCATACGATGACAGAAGACAAATTATGAGAATTGACAATTACTTTTGACGTTTTTCTGCAAATTGATGATAAGACTAAGTCGACGACGACCGAGACGCGACGCCGACGACGTCTTAGCTTCTTCTTAGCCTACATTGCGGGCCGCGCAAAGTTATTCGCGCAGGAGAATATTACATTACAACTGAATGAAGGAAGACACACGAAGAAACCAAAGAGCCAGAAGATGAAAAAAAGAAATTAAACGTTAGTCTCGCAATTAAGATGCTGGGCTCGTGTGCCAGTTGCTAATGCCAGTGCTGCTAGCACACAGGCTCAGTGTATACCTAGCTGTTGTTATTTTTAATGGGACGTCAGCACTATTATATATGCGAAGATAAGTAGAATTGGTGCTGCAAATGTTGACACTAATGACCCCTTAACGGTGGTCATCTTGATGGTGGTCGTGGTAAGTTATTTAAATGACCATTTAATGAAAAAAGAAAAGAAAAATAATTCTTACAGAAGTGTTAATTTGGCATTTTTCGATGAATAGATTCGAAGCCATTTAACAGACTCTCCTAAAAAGAAGCTTTTTTTTTTGTTCGATTCTAAGGAGTTTGACAGAGGTTGGTAGACACATTGACTTTGTTAGATATGTCAGCAGGATTGATCGATGTGTTTTGCTCGAATAGGTAATTTATCAAATAAAAATACTCTTCAGACTATAATCTTGATATTCGTCCAGGGGTAAAATTCGTAAAATTGCAGTCTCTTATTTTTCCACAGATCAGATTAAGATAGGTAAAGTCGAAACGGTATCGTTCGATCGATTTTGTTTTACAGAATGACCGCCCAGTTTTTGTGTTCACTTTTGTTTTAGTAAGTGAAGATCGCTCTCAATTACAGGTTACATGATAGCTTTCCATGATAGCTTTCATCCCATGCCGGTTCCCGAAAGCCTGACGCATGGCAGCTTTCCACCCTACGCGATCTCGAGCACGCTGCTTCTAGTCATCATCAATAATTCTGAGAGCCGTGATAGCTTCCGTTCTCGTTCGGTCTATTATCTCGTCTTGAACGTATGGTATACGAAGACTCTTGCCAACGAAAATGAAGAAATTAGTAAATAAAGTGAATTATGTGAAATGGATTGATTTTAATGGATTTGATTGATTAAACTTAAGTGATATCAAACTCCATGCGTTTCGTCCAGGTATACATATGGGCTCATCAGTTAAATCATAGCTCAATCTGTCATTACCTGGATGAAACGCATGGAGTTGAGGCCACTTGAGCTTTTAATTGAAGAATCATGACTAGATGTGTCCAATTTAGTCGAGTTTTTAATTTCCAGACTGAATCAACACCTTGCATTGGTATAGTTCATAGAGTCTAGTGGTTGAATGCTCTCATTTATTCGTCCACTTCGGACACTGAACCAAATAACAGTAAAAAAAACTTTTAATTAGGTATTCAGTATCAGGCATCCTTTCTTGCTTTCTGCTTATCGTCCAACACCTGTCGGTGGCGGCGCGCGTGCGCCGTAAAGCAGGACTGGCAAAGTCTTATAAACAGTCACTCTTCCTTCACTCTTCCTTCCAACCTTACTTGATTTCTGATATGATGCATGTGTCTTATCAACACACATCCATTCCCTAGTTAAAAATCTCTGCGTATGCATCAGCAAAACCCGTGGACCTTGTTGTTCTTGACCTTTTGACTGATTCTTCCTTTTAATCTGGAAGCGGGTTCTCTTCCCTATTACTTTATATATATATGGGGTCCATTCAGTAGCGACTAAAAATGCAGCCTGAACAGATCTTCTGTCCTCTACAATTCGGGTTATAGGGTATCTCCACTGTTTCGAAGAGCCTGCAATTTAGACTTTTATCTTCTTGAGCTGGGAGGCTGGTTCTTTCTTATTCTCTCTTCGCAACATCTATTTCTTCTCCCATCTCCTGAGAGACCATGCATCTATCGCTACTCTCAACTAATGCCTCAGCATTTTTCATCGTATTCTGAAGCATGCAGTCATCATCATACCTTGGCTTAATTCTTTGGGAGTGGTGGCAAGACTACGGTCTTTTTGATAATCGATAATCACAGTCGTTGTACCTCTTCTTGTTGACGTCTGATCTCTGAAGTGCTACATTAATGCGCAGTGGAGCGAGTCTCTCCCTCCCCTCCTCTGTGTAGACTATGGCAATTCCCAGACGTCGCTCGCTGCTCGCTGCTCGCTGCGGAAATGACACTTCCCCCCTTCGTTCTATATTTTTCTCTCATCTCATGCGAATCAACCGATATAACGTAATTAAAAAAACTATATTCAAACAATCCTGCATATGACAACCTCGTCTTACTGTCATGTTGTGTTTTTGTTTTGACAGATGTCCATGAGTACCTATGACAGTTCAATTTAAACTCCAGCTGGTCCTTCAAATTGCATGAAATTTGTAAGACAGAAAAAAATTGTTAAAACTTGACTGATGTCAACAAGTGTGACCGTTAAATTGCACTTTATCAAAACCAACCAGTTTTCTCTTCTTCTTATGATGCACTTGAAAAAGTGGGTAAGTAGCTCGCTTGCGTGTGCCGCAACTCAAAACACTGAATTTTTCAATTAAACACAAAGATGTAGGTACTTATGAATATACACACAGCTATCACTTCAGCAACCTCTCAAGCGAAAACCAAACCAATGTGTCAAAAGAGCATGTGCACTTGTCAAAGTACCCACTTTGTTTCTTTCAAAATAATTTATTTAAAAAAAAATAACCCACAATGAAGATGAAAGACGATAGAGAACCCCAAACAGCGAGTTACTTGGATTGGCCACTTCAGCCTTGATATTTTTCATTCTTCTTTTTCTTTTTTTATTGTATCGCCATGGGTGGCGAAATACAATGACAGAAGAATTTTCTCCAAAATAAAATAAAATACATGCACCCACCAGAAAAAATACAATTGTCATTTGTAAACAATAAACATAAACACATATGCCCGCAGGAGACAAAACACACAACAACAAAAACAAATGAAGCCCTACAGGATATTATAACAATTCGTTAACAAAAAAAAATAAAGGAAGACGAACAAAAAGCCACACACCATTCCAAACAAAAAGAGCATCAGGGAACGAGGTACTAGTCACTATAGTGAGTGAATGGTAAAGGAAAAAATCAACAAACATCAAAAAAAACTGGTCCGTTTTTTATTTGCGGAACAGTATCAAATTCCAATGACAATAGTTTCATGTTTACACATCTTCCAATTTGAAGGGAAATGCTTACAAACAGGTTTTTTTGTTAAATTCTTTTTGCCAAATTGTTGATGAAAATAACAAAAAAAAAAATCGAACTGTAAAAAAAATAAAAAAAATCGAAAATGCAAAAATGCAAAAATAAAAAAAAAAAAATTTGTCAGAAGTGGGATTCGAACCCACGCCCTCAGAGAGGACCAGAACGCTCAGTAACCCATTGTTAGTGGGCAAGATTGCTCTTGAGTCTGGCGCCTTAGACCGCTCGGCCATCCTGACAGTTGAAAGGGAGGTGGCAATTGTTAGCATTGTTTCAATGTTTTATGAATTTCATTTCGCATATAGCATTTAGGTAACTGTAAATTCAATGACTATTCAGTGGGCGACATGGAGAAGGACAAAAACGAATGAGAAAATTATGTGGTATGATTTGACGGGTAATTTCTGGTGACTTTTCCATAAAAAAAAATTAAATGTTATTTAGTAGGTAAAATTAAAGTTAAAAAAAAAAAAAATAAAATATCGGAAAATACATACTCAGTCCTTGACTGTCATACTCTGATGGTTTGTGTGACGTTTAAATGCGTCTAAGTTGTGTTTTTTAAGAAATTGCAATTATTTAAAGCCTTGTTGGAAGATTTATAAGTTATTATTAGATAAATTAATCCATTTAACTGTTTGAAGGTAAAATAGTCAAATTGGCCCACAAATCTGTTTGAAAATTTCACTATTAAATGATGAAAAATACATGAAGTGTCAAAGTAATCTGCCATCTGTCATTCTTGACATCCTATATGAGTGTCAAAGTAATCTGTCATCTGTCATTGTCATCCTTGATATCCCATGTGACAGTTCATAATTATTCACAATAGGTATGCACCTGTCTAATTATAATCCTTGTAGCATCATACACATATGTATATAAATGATTTTGCGTTAAAAGCGTCATCTTGTCTCCACAAATCGAAAGTCAATTTGACATTCACATGTCACATTGAATGACATCATTTTGATACTTTGAACCCTTTTCAGTTTCATTATCATCTGCATTAAACAAAAAAAATAAACTCCCCCATTTTCTTATTCATGCGGAAACTATTAAAACAATTTCATGTACATAAATCGCATTCCGTTCGATTGAAGGCAAAAAAAAAAAGATTAAACAAAATTAAAATCATCATACATAATTCCTTGTTACCATCATGAATTAACAAAGATAAACAAAGAGGGAAATTTTTGAGCACAGGGTTGATTATATGGTTTGAAAAGGAATTATTTTATAATAAATAAGTAAGTATAAGCCTCTCCACGTTTGATGAATGAACAAGCACATTCCTCAGGGTCGTTGAGTTTTTGTGTTGTTGTGTGGCATTTTCATCAGGGTCTTATTATATTACAAAGTTGTATGTACGTGTGTATATTCCAAAGGAAAAGAAGACATTTTAATTACTTATTTTACTCTCTGAACTTATTTTATCATATTTTATGAAGTTGGTGTGTATATTTTTCATCGTAAAAATGGACCATTTGGTTTTGTTATTTTAATAAATAGCTGTTGTAATAACACCCCATTAACACTCGGTACAGCGTAGGTCCAATATAAAGTGAGAGTTGATGTACTAATGTTTTTTTTTTTACTTTTTGTTAAACGAAGGGAACATTTGAAAGAGAAAGGGGGAGATGGAACAGAAGCAAGACAATCGATTATGATGTCATGTTGTTGTCCTGTTGTTGCGTTGGGGTTTATAATAATTATTATTGTTAGACATTAAACGAACCGTGATTCATTTGTTTTTGTGTTTTTTTATCGATTTTGACAGAGGCCATTTTGAATTTTTACTTGCTCTATATAGGGGAAGTATGATGTGTGTTCCTTTTCTGTGATTTTCTCTGAAATTTGGTCCAAAGGTCTGTCAAATTCATTTTTTTATATGAACTTGACAGTACTTCGGACTACGAATCACAGAAATTCACAGAAACTCAAAGGTAAGTAACAGACCTATAGTTTAGAGTAAAAAAAAATCGTGGTTTTGTTCAAAACTAACATTACGATTATGCAGAAGTCCAAAAAAGTTATTTCCGTCGCCGTCGGTCTGTTTGACTATGCGTCTAAGCGTTCTGATGTACATCGAGGTAGAGCCTACACGGTTAGACGGATTTGCTTTAACCTTAGTGTTACGCATTTGTATGTGATTCTTCAGAGGAAAAATTCAAATTTTCATTTAAACTCATCTAGAACGTGGAGGTGGCATACAACGATTTCAGTTTTATAAAGTTTTCTCGAAAATAGCTTTAACGATTTTGATTAAACTACGTACATCCCGCGCAAAAAAAAAAAACAGTTTTCGACAAGGCACTAGAGAGTTTAACATACATTCTGGCAAGGGGCTAGTAAGGGCTAGCAGAGGCTAGAACAAGGTCCTTGGCGAACCGTTTTGCCTCGTCAAGAAAAAAAAAAACTTAATAGGGCCTTGCCCAAACTAGACAGAAACCTGGAATTTTTCCAACCGGATTTTTCAACACAATTTTTTAATGAAGTAACTTAAGACATTAATCAACAATATGTCTGTCAAGTTAGCATTACCACTTTAAAATTTCAAGAATCTTATAATTGGATTAATTGCCGTGAATTTGTCGTGAAAGAAAAAATTTTGTCCGACCTTTTTTTTTTTAAAAATAACCCTCGGTAATGCTAACTTGATAGTCAAGTTAGCATTACCCACCCTCAAAAAAAATTCGAAAAAGATGCCAATAATTGTCACAAATTTGTCGTGAAACAAAAAATTTTGTACCACTTTTATTTTCTGAGAAAAAATAAAAAAAAACCCCTAACCCTTTAAAATCGCATTTTTTTCAATAAATCTGGCACTACCATACCAAAACTTTTTTCCTAGATTAAAAAAAAAAATTATCCAAACAATTGTCGTAAGACGTCTTTAGATAAGTTACGTACTCAAATAATTTGTCGTGTCCTTTTTTCCCAAAAAAACCACCTTTTTATGACTAAACCCCCTAAAATCGCATATAATTAGAATTTTTTGATTTTTTTTTTAACGGTGGGTAATGCTAACTAGTATGTCAAGTTAGCATAACCCAGGGTTATTTAAAAAAAAAGGTTCGGATGAATTTTTTTCTTTCAGTACAAATTTACGACAAATTCACGAAAATTAATCCATTTACTAGATTCTTGAAGTTTTGAAGTGGTAATGCTAACTTGACAGACATAGCAACAATTGCTAGTTAATAGTACCTACTAAGATTCAATTTTATTTTTATCTCGACTCAACATACAGGTTCTACCTTTTTGACGTAATTTATATACCAAGGTAAATCCCTTAGTTCCAATTTTTTTCGTTTTTATGAATTGGAAGTACACATTCAACACAAAATCCACTTTAAACCCATATTGAATGTTTAGAAAATTTTAAATCTATTTCTTAAACATTTCTTAGAAAAAAAAATCTTTCACCTTTTTCTGACACGGAATTCACGCTCAGTTTACACTGTTTTGAGTTTACCTATACCTATTATACGAAGTTGACCAATTGATCTATGAAAATTATTTTTCTGTGTGATTTATTTTTTATTTATTTTATTGGGAGCACGTATTAACATAGTGATTTGTATGTATCCTAAAGTAAATCTTTTCGAAAAAGTGAGGTAGGTAATACAGAACGTGTGAAAAATTTTAATCAGTTATTTAAAATGTGCTTCTGTTAAAAATATACCAATCATATTTTCTTCCCAAGAAACACTATTCTAGTGTACACAATGATTAACATAAAATTACAAAAGAATTTAAGTAAGACCCATAGCCATATTATGTACGTAGCTTGTGAAAAAAAAACAAACCAAGATAAAAAAAAAAAAAAAAACAAAAATCAAACCAAAATAAAAAATTACAATTTGTATTGAAAATTATTTTAAAATTAATTTCTTCTATCTCTAAAATCTTTCTTCTACATCATCAGTAGATATACAAATATAAATCATTCTTTCTCTCCATCATTAATCAAACAAAAATTCAGTATCTTCTTCTGGTTATGCGATGTCCATAACAAAAGGATTCTTTAAATAATATCCACCAACACAATGCTATTGTTCAAAAAGTTAAAAATTGTATCCTGAATTGCACTTTTGATAGCCAACGCAATGCAAAACTATTCAACCATATTTCTTGGCAAAGAATATACACTTAGATTTCCTTTTCCATAAGCAAGATAAAGGTTACATAATAAAACTATCTATAGGTAATCAAAAAAAAAAAACAATGACCATCAACTTTGTCATTTTACCGAAGAAACATGTAATCCTTAAAAAAAATACGTGTTTTTTTAATGACAACACAAAACAGTCAAACAATTTAGATTCAAACAAACAAAACATAGATAAGGACTAGGTACCTTTAGTGTATGTCATCGCCAGCATTATTAATTGCCATTTAAAAATGTCCCATCTTATCCCTGTAGAAAAAAAAAAACTCACACCCTAAAAAAAGAAAACCAAAAAAACTCATTAAGAAATGTCTTTAAAATAATATGTTCAACGTCGTCGAATAAAGTTGCTCTGGGTCTTGGCATAGGGTTTTAAAGAAAACTAGAAATAACAAAACATATTTACATGAAATATTGAAAAAAATGGGTACGACTGGATCGTACAAACTTGCTCTCGTAGCTAACAACTTTAACGTAGCTAGAAATTGATGATTTACAAGTACATAGGTGTTGGTTCCAAAATATTATGATATCATTAAAAAATTTAAATAAATTATTTTTATAAAGTACTAAAAATTTATTATTTTAATGGCTTTGAAATTAAAAGCTCAAAATCAAGTATGCCATCTAATTTGTTTGATAAATATGAATTTATGAAAAAAAAAAAATAAAAGATCGTTGGAGCGGTTTTCCTAAAAATTTATTTTTTATATAAAAAAATTTTTCGCTCATTTACAAAAATAAAATTTGGTATGCTAACATTTAGTATTTAATAAAATACAATTTTACACAAAAAAAAAAAAAATATTCATTGGATATTTTTTTTAAAATCCAAAAATGATTTTTGTTGAAAATTTGCATATGTAAATTTATTTGATTTGTGAAGGAGCCAAAATATACACGATATTTTGGTTGAAATCGGTGCAACCGTCAATAAGAAATTTGGGAGGTCCTTATCTCACATCAAAAGGGTTGGTCACGCTCTTTAATTGTGACAAACAACCAAAAAGATGTGTATACTCGTACCTTCTTTGTTTATTATTACAAAAATACGGTTCTACAACAGGTACCGTTATTAACCGTTGTTGGTAAAATTTGTTTTCATCAAAATATTGACCATGTCTTAAATAGTAACTTACTTACTTACTTTTGATGGCGCTCATAGCCCAGGATGGGCTTCGGTCTCAACTAACAAGCCCCTCCAGCCAGCTCTGTCCCTAGCTAGCCGCTTCCAGTTGCGCACACCGAGTGCTTTGATGTCGTCATTCACTTGATTGCGCCACCTGCTACGGGTTCTTCCTCTGCTACGTACCCCATCGGGGTTGGATTCGAAGACTCGTCGGGCAGGTGCGTTGCTTTCCATACGCTCCACGTGCCCCAGCCATCTCAGCCGCTGTATTTTCAGCGTTTTGACCAGGTCAACGTCGCTGTATAGCCCGTATAGCTCGTCGTTGAATCTTCTCCTCCATACTCCTTCGATACACACCGGACCGAAAATCACACGAAGAATCTTCCTCTCAAAGCACCCTAGCAGATTTTTATCCGAATCTTTCAGTGTCCATGCTTCTGACCCATAAAGCAGGACCGGGATGATTAGGGTCATGTATAAAGTCTCCTTTTTGATTTTAGAAACATGATTTTTTTCAAGTATTCTACAAAATAATACAAAATTATTTTACACCTAGTTTTGAAAATATTGACCAAGTCGTTTTCAAAATATGTATTTAGTTTTCAAAAAAAAAAAAATTGATTTTTTTTTAAATTTTCAATTTTTTCTTTTTAATTGTTGTTCCCAATAATGTTTATACTTTTTAGAAGTTTTACCATTAAACATTTTTTTTTTTTGCTACCACTTACTAAAATTACATGCACCTACGGAAATGACGAAATTGATGAAACACGTGACGAATACAACCACTTACTTTAAAATTGCACATCAAACTGATGTCCCACCTATTTAATTGAATGCATGAATGAGTTTCTTCATTTAGTCTAAATCCTATAAACTGACGGCCATTAATTTGAATTTATAAGCATTTGACATTTTTTACGGAAATGGTGCAAATACATGGAGACACATGTTTGAAAGTTTGTAAGTTAATTGTTTCAAATAAATAAATTTAATTTTTAGGGAAGTTGTATTTAACTACATATTCTTAATCCTGGAACTCAGGCAAATTAAAATTTATGCATTTAAAACAAACAAAAAATCCATTTTCCGCGCTGAAACAAGGAGGAGACACGTGACGGAAATGATATTTGAACTATAAAAACAATAATTTTTTCAGTACATATTTGCAAATATTTACAATTTAGAAGTGGCCCAGCTAGAAACGTTGCTTGCGCTGTTATTAACTTCAAAATAAATAAGTTTTTTGAATTTGTTGAACCATTTTTGGTCGGGTCCACGAAAAGGAGCTTTTAGTGGAGAATCACCCTTATACTTTTTAGAAGTTTCATCAAAAACCAAAAAAATGGCTGTACTGGAGGTACCAAAAGTAACCAATTTTTGAAAATAAAAAAGTTATCATATATAATCGTAATGTTAAGGAAAATTAATATCTCGAGTTCGAATTTATTTACGAATCCATAACTTGCCATATAGGACCTATATAGCAAGTAAAAAAAAACACAGATACACGAAAAAATAGCTCGTAAGTACGCAAGATGTAAATTCTAAGCCAAACACACTGAAATAAATTTCAAATGCACTTAATTTTGATACTTCAGGTTCAAGTTGGATCAAAAAACGTTAAGTTGTGCTTAAATTCGAAAAAAGTGTTATACTTTATACGTTTTAGATTTTTTTTATTCTGCTCATACACTTCTGAAAAACATCATGTAAAATTAAACAGAAATATATCAATGATCACAATAACAACATATATTTCAACACTTTTGATCTTGCTTTGAATGTCGCGTCGGCATCGTGTTGAATAAACACTAGTTACTTGCAAAATGTATATGAAATCTTAAAAGTCTTGCTCTACCTCAAATAAATAATCCTTTTAAAAAATAAACACGCAAATCTGGATGAATTACCCGCTCAGAAAAGCAATCTAGTTTTCGACAAGGCACTACAAACTTTTACATAGATTCTAGCAAGGGGCTATCAAGGGCTAGCAAAGGCTAGAACAATGGCCTTGGCGATTATGTGGGACTTGATCCCGTGATCTCTTGCTTGTCAGTCCAATGCGTTACCCACTAGGCTAACTTGCTACACAAAAAATTAATGTCGAAAGTGAACAAATTTCATACTGTAATGTTTTATACCATATTGCATAACAAATATAAATAAATTTATAGAGATATTTCTGATGGGGTACTGAAACATGTTCAACAAGTTTTTAGCAGGGAGGGTCTTCCGGGGGTTGGAAAAGTTTCCCTCTTCTAATTTTTTGGTACTGAAATCCAGCAAGAGCATGCCAAGTATCTGACAAGTTTTTCTGGTCTAGATTTTCCCCATTAAAAACTTACTAGGGCCTTGCCCAAACTACACAGACACTTGAAATTTGTCCAGCCGCGTTACTAGGTGTACTATTAAAATGACATCACTTGACTTTCTAATTTATATGGCTCAATTTGAAATTAACAGATATCCATGTTTTTGTTTATAGCAAACAAATAATAATAAAAAAGGAGGAATTCAAATAAAGTTTTAACAATAATGCTTGCTCACCTCTGTAAATTATCTGACCCCTTGTTATATTTAACTAGTTGCAATGTTACGTTTTTACGTTTTCATGAGAATCGGAGTTAAACAACAAAATAATCAACAAGTTAATGAACAAAACAAACTGTAAAAAAAACATGCCTCAGTTGAAGCCCCTTACGTAATGGTTAGTGCGTTGGACTGTCACGCTAGAGGTCTGGGTTCACTTCCTAGCCTCGTCCACCGTAAAACTTAAAAGTTTTTTTCAGGGCTACTGCCTCTTGCGAGGAATTGACAAATCCTCCAAGGGTATCACTTGTCATGTTCTCGCCTAGCCGTTCGGATTCGGCATACAAATTTAGGTCCCTTTCATTCCTGTCGACACGCGCACACAGGAACGGTTGCGAGTTGTCATCTGGTTTGAAGTTGAAACTTTTCAAGAAAATTGTTTGGGGCAAGAATAATTTTACTTTTACGATTACGTGCGTCATTCGGTTTCTCTTTTGTCTACTTCGATTCGTTTTGATACACGGTAACCGATTGAATACAATTTCGTTGCTTAAAATATTTAAGAAAGCAGCGTTAATTAATAATAAAGACGTTCGTTTCTACATTAACTCAGCGATAAGTTTAAATGCAGACAACATTTTAGGTATTTAAATTTTCTACCGTAGCAAAATGATATTTAGTTGTTTTGGTCAAATAAACCGCTAAATCAACACATTTTTAAAATAGAATTAAAACTCGTTGTTTGAGTACATTTTTAACTTAACAGGATTATCTGTTTGCTTGTAAAAATCAACATTGATGATTTTTGTATGCACTGTTGTATATTTAATAACAAATCACTTATAATTTTAGCACATTTCAGAACATTAACTAAATTTTCTGTTAAGGTGTCTTTTATTGAAAAGGCACATATCTTAATTAACACAGTGCCAGTTTAATTTCATCATATAGGCAATTAACAACAACTATATAACGCTAAGTCAACTAGCTATGCAGTGTAAATTACAGGTTACCATGTTTAAATAACACAAACTTGGTAAAACTAACACTGCTTTCATGTGAACATTTAAAAAAATTTGTTAACAAATACGAGTTTTATGTTGAAATATTATGACATCTTATTTAATCAATTTAATTCATCATGTTAATTTAACAATGAATAATATTATAACAATCGTGTAAGTTTTTGAATTTTAAAAAAGGAAGTGCACCTTGTAAATTTAGCAAGATACCTGTTTAATGGTTTTTTTTCTGAGAAGACACACAGTAGTCAAGGAAAATAAGATTTTCACTTCCAAAAAATTCCGAAAAAGCTGAATTTTGGTGGAAAGTTGCATTTTTCTTAATTGCTGGTTTTAGGAAAATCGGCCATTTTGAAAAATTCTATTGTCCTACATTTTTTTCCATGAAAAAGTTTATATTTTCTGTGCTAAAAACCAACTTGAGCTATAAACATCGCCAACAAATTGCTAGTGCATTTCTAAATCCTAAATCCAGCTTAAAACTTCAAAAAAAATTCTTTTACAAAACCAATACTTTGCCTTTGAAAACAATAAGGTAAAAACAGGTGGCTAAGGATAGGCTTACATGTGCAGCATTGTATTCGAACTGTCAGTGGTTGCATTTTTTTGTTATATTTTTTTGTTTTGTATTCTTCGCTCGTATTTTTAATTTAAGTTGACACAAGCAAGTGTCATTGAGGAATCTGACAGATGGAGCTTGACTGAAAAGTGCTTTGGGCGAGTTTTTTTTGTATACTGTTATGTGCGGTGGCCCCGTTTATTTGCCATTTTTTATTGTTTGTGTACCTATTCTCTCAGAAAAAAAAATCAGTCTCCTTCCGGTTTTTTTTTCTGCTGGAATCACTCAAGCAGCTGCCACTTTACGTCTCTAATGTTGTTGGCTTTAGGCAATTCAGCCCCCCAACATGGTTGTGTCATGCATGGCATACCCTGTATAAAAAAAAAAACTAAATTTATTTGCTGACCCAATAATTTTTGTCAATGTGGTCGAGAGGGAATCAAAAGCAAAACAAAATAACATACCTATATCTATGTATGTTTGTGCTACGGAACGATTGCGCCTCCGGGGAACTACTGTATATTTGAGTCTTCAATTATGCGGGTTTAATGAACCGACAAAGGATGAGGATTGAGAATGGTAAGTGGTTACGATGGAACGGGAACTTGACTGACACGGTGGCGGCCGGCGCGGTGCTGCGCGGCGGTATCATTCCGGCACCCGTTTGTCTTACCTTTCAGCTAATTAGTTCGGTTGTCAACTTTTTTTTGTTTTGTGTGTCACGTGCCAATGGCCTCTTGTCCGTTATTTACGACCAAATCAACTTGACTTTATGTAGAGGAATTGGGTGTGTGTGTTCATTTGATGGATGGATGGATAAATAGAATATATCCCGTTAAATGAAATATTCATATTTAAAAGCAACATAATTAAATACAGGTAACTGGATATTTATTTTTTTTGCGGCCATTTTTACCATATTTGTGTGAGTTTATCATTTTATTTGACTAAAAAAAATAATATAAGCCAGCTATTTTTTTAATAAAGAGATGTTTAAACTCAAAGCACCAGAAAGATAGATTTAATTACAAATGATTCGTTTATAATTGAATTAGAATTGAAATTTATATTTAGAGGGGACGCTGTAAATAGGTACATATAATCGAATCGCAAGTTGGACAAATTGATTTTTGATATTTTTGCTTTGTGATGATGAGTGTTGAATTTCGATATCAAAATATGTAAATTCATTTAATAAATTCTAATTGGTATCATTTCAAAAATTATAGAATCAATTTTAGAAGAAGCGAAAAAAAAACAATCCATGAAAATTCGTTAGTAAATTGAGAACCAATAATTAGATTATTCAATTTCCCGGAGGAAAATGTCCTCGGAAATAATTTAACTCGTTGCATTTGGCATCAATATAGGTAGGTTCGTATTGGAAATCATTTTTTTTTGTTTTTAAATGATTTATCAACAAGCCCGCGCAGAAAAACAATCTAGTTTTCGACAAAACACTACAGAGTTCTACATAGATTCTGGCAAGGGGCTAGTAAGGGCAGGCAAAGGCTAGAACAAGGGCCTTGGTGATTATGAACCCTCTTGCAAACAAAAAAAATAAAAGTTGGCATATGTGGGACTTGATCCCGCGATCTTCTGCTTTTCAGTCCCATATCAAATCTGATTCCTTAAAAATGTCGAATTTTCTTCACCCCCTAATTACCGACCAATTGCACTTTCCTCCCATCTCTCCAAGATCATGAATACGCTGATCAACCGTCAGCTTTAGAAATATCCGGAAGATTCGAAAGAATGGCCGTCACTACGGCTTTCGTAGCAACAGATGCACCGGTGACTTGATAGCATCTCACCGAAACACCGAAAAAATGGAATCAATAAAGTCTGGCATCAAGAACTCTTATCGAAAATGCGTGCTTTTTCTATCGATGAATCACTTCTACAGTTGATTAGTCGTTTTGGTTGGTTTTAAGTGGCAAGTCCGTAAAATAAATGCTGGTGTACCCCAAGGCTGCGTTTTGCCTCCCACTTTGTTTATTATCTGCATAAATAATCTCTTTTCTGAAATGACTTATTCACTTCACTGTTTCGCCGACCGACGACAGCACCCTCAGCTTTTCATACTCATTTCTAGATTCACCTTCTTGTTCTTTGAAATTAGAACTTCAACGACAAAATAAAATGAGCTTTCATTGAACTCCCATCTCAATAGTATCGTTGAATGAGGCATAAATGTGGAGTTGAATTAAATGCTTCTAAACTCAAAGCTGTTTACTGTCGTCAATAAGCCTCATTTTTCATTATACAAGATTGGTTATCTCAATGAGAAAATTGAAAATCTTTCGATTCTAGGTAGGTATGCGCGTTACTAACCACCTTTTTGGGAACGATGACGTAGTAGAGATTGCAAAAAATGCAGACAAATGCTTCCTCAGATGATGCAAGAACTTTCCCTTCTGATCTTGCAACAATTTATGAGGCGTAAATACGCCCTAAGCTTAAATACGCCCTAAGCTTAAATACGCCATAAGCTTAAATATAACTCCCATATCTAGTCGGGTTTATATAAAACATCATTGTACTTACTGGATAGAATACAGAACAAAGCTTTAAGACTAACAGTTTCGGAAACATTTAATTCGCTGGAACATGGTGGAAATGTCTTTTGCCTATCACTGTTTTATCGTTACTTTTTTAAACAGTGCTCTAGTAGAATTTCCAGCTGCATTCCAACCCTTAAACATTTCAGCCGAAATACCTGCTTCGCTAGGAATGCTCCTCAGCATACCCTTGAGCCAAACTCCAGTCGTACCTTAAATACTGAGGTTCTTTTTTTTAGCCGTACTACTCGAATGTAAAATTACTTACCCAACCCTATTTTAACTTCCCATTTCAATATTTAAACGTTCAAGACAAATGTACATCGTTATCTCCTACTCAATCGTCCCTCTGCTTCCTAAATGCTCGCAATGTGTTTAATTATAACATTTAAATGGTAGTCATCTCATAACCCCTTGTGCGCGCGTCAATGATAAAACAAAAAAATTATCCCATTTCTCAATTAAAGCAGACCTCAGTCCACTGAATGTCTCTTGAAGAATAGTCCGCCCCCTTATCATTTTCCCCAGCACATCCCAAATTTGTTCGATATGATTCATGTCTGAGCTCATCGCTGGTCAAACCATCACGTCGATTTCCAGTTCTGGCAAATAGTCGGTAACGCATCTAGCAACGTGTGGTCTATCATTTTGTGCTGCACCAGCAAGAAGTATTCTCTAATAAATGGTGGATATTCCCCCAGAATGTTGTTAATAAGTAGAGTTCATCGATTCGAACAGATCGACGGGAATTCCTGCCAACACCATGACGGGGAACCTCCCCAGATATATTTCTGCTGGGAAACTGTTCGCGAAGAGTATCTCTCAACTATCCGTACCCCACTAATGGCCGAGCCGCCGCCCTACCCTTTGAGAATTCACAGCTTTTCCTTTAAGGAATCCTAGTCTGTGAGAAAGGTCAACCGCTGTATGGTGACGATCTCGAAGGCTTTGGAGAAGCAAATATCGATCATCCCTGGCAGAAGTTGCTTTGGCGTGAACCGAACCGAACCTTCGCTATTTTGGTCGCAATTTTGCAATTTTTCTTCCAAATTTGTACGTTTAACTTTTAAAGCATAAAAAGAACACCATATTTTTAGCTGCCATCCATGGACCCAAAACAAGCAGCCTATTCGAGGAAACTTTATTGATTTTTGTTTGTTTATTTTCCTTCGTAACCTTTTTCACCACTCTTCCAAAAGGTTATTAAACCTATATTTAAGCGGTTTTTACTCCAGACACTGGATTCGTGTACAACACTCATAATCACCAACGCCCAAAAACAAGCATCCTTTAGTAGGTAGGTAGAGATCGTGTACATTATTTTTATTTTCGTCCATTGAATGGATGGCTTTCGTTGCCAAAAACAAAACAAACCAAAAAAAACTAACAACTTTACCTCATTAAAGTGAAAAGCATGTTTACACAGTTTAACAAACCAACAACCGCGCAAACCTCTGTCGTCGCTGTCACCGTCTAGAATCCACAATCATCATCATCATCATGTCCGTCCAACAACGACAGTACATACCTACTCCATCACTAAAATATCTCGAAAAGAACCAGGAGACATGACAAATTCATTACCGATAAGGAATCTCATGTCCGCTACCCTGGGTGTACACTTGTACAGTGTACATTTTGCTAACGCTACATGACGCGACTAAAATTGCAAAATTCTACAATACCTTTAGGTATCATACAGTTGTTAAGGAGTAGGTACCTATTATACCAAGCTTCATAAAAGCTTTTATTATTCTTGAAAGAAGAAGTAGGTAGGTTTACATCGAACAATAGGATGATGAGTGGCTCAAGTTCGGGACCATGAGGGAGGAAGGACGACAAAAAGGAAGTCAAGACCTAAATACGCTTTCAATATATAAAATCGAAATCGACTGAACATAAATTGAATTCGCTGGCTGCCACTATAAGTAAAGTACGTACAATGCCTGGAACTGTTAACTGGGATGCAGTAGAACCCATCAGCAAAAGCTAAGCGGCCAGCGCATTGTGAAACACGCTTTGAATACCCGAACAATGCCATGAGATATAATAAAAAAGATAAAAACAGTGCAAAACTGTTCGATTTGGCAGAACGTGTATATTTTGTATTTTGAGAGACACACAATGACGATATAAGAATGGGAATTTCTTTGGCTTCCCCTAGATTTTTTATTCTTTTCTTCCTTTGCCGTTTTGTTCCTTTTGTTATACAAATATCTTCTATACAAAAGCGTATATATTTTTTTGTGCGATGAATATCTAACTAGCTTCAAAGTTGAAGTTGTGATGTCTTGAAGACGACATTAGAGATGAAGATATGTTTATTTGCAGTCAAAGTGGCAGAATGGTTGATATTGCTCTGCGCTGCTAAATGGTTAACCATCCTCGATACTAAAAGAATATAAAAAGAACGTATGCTGTCTGCTGCATGTCAAGAAATTAAATTGTTTTGGAATTGAATATTTCTTCGGACAATGATATAGGTGAAGATATATACTACGGTTCATATGTACATATGTTATCGTAGGTTACACGTATTTTTAACATTTGTTCGTATCGAAACATGTACTTTTTTTGAATTATGGTGGCGCTACAGTCCGGTGTGGACCAGGACAAAACCAACAAGCCTTCTCCAGCCAGCTCTGTCCCTAGCTAGCTGCTTCCAGTTTCGCACGCCAAGTTAGTTGAGGTATTCTTCCACTTGCCTTCGCGGTTTTCTTTTACTGCGCTGTCTCTAGGGGATGAATTCAAGGACGCATTGGCGTCCATCCGCTCTTCATGACCCAGCCACCTAAGTCCTTGCCTTTTCACTTTGTGACTAGGTCGAGGTCGCTGTACAGCCCGTATAATTCATTGTTGTATCTTCTGTTCCATTCCTCGTCTATGCATACGGGATCAAAGATCACTCGACGAATTTTTCTCCCGAATATTCCTAAAGTGAACTCATCCGCCGCTAACAAGGTCCATGCTTCTGCACCATACAACAGGACCGGAATGATAAGTGTAGAGGGACACTTGTCATTCGAGAGAGGGTTTTACTTCTCCCAGCCCAAAGAAACAGCGATTGGCAAGAGTTATCTTTCGTTTGATCTCAGCGCTGGTATCATTGTCTGAATTGATAGCGGAGCCCAGGTAGACAGTCCTTAACTACCTCAAAGTAATATTTGTCTATGGTGACGTTCTGTCTAAGACGTCGGTCGGTGTTGAGCGTCCTTTATAGATGACAGCATATGCTTTGTTTTGCCCTCTTTCACCACTAAACGCATCATTGCCGCTTCCTTCTCAATGCTTGCAAAAGCTCCTGTGACATCACGTTTTGTTCTTCCAATTATGTCAATACCGTCGGCGTATGCAAGTAATTGGACGGACTTTTGAAAGATTGACGTAAGATGACGTAAGAGTTTTGCAAAATTCCTTCAATTATGATGTTTAAGAAATCGCCTTGCCTAAATCCTTTTTTGATATCATATGTGTCGGTGGAGCAGCGTATGTTCTCCATCGTCATCCTGCACAAACGGACGAGTTTGCCAGGGATGCCGAAACTAGGCATTGCTCTATACAGCTCGTAATGCTGTCATATAAATGCTGTCATACGCGGCCTTAAAATCGATGGAAAGGTGGTGAGTTTCGATTTGAAGCTCTCGGGTTTTTTCCAAGATCTACCGTAGTGTGAATATTTGATCGATGGTGGACTTTCCTGACCTGAAGCCACACTGATATGGACCTATCAGGTTGTTGACGAACGGCTTCAGGCGTTCACATAACACGGCCGAAAAGATATTGTAGGCGATGTTAAGGAAACTGATTCCGCTGTAGTTGGCGCAGTTTAGAGAGTCTCCTTTGTTGTGGATCGGGCAAACAATGCTGAGGTTCCATTTATCGGTAATGCTTTCCTCCAACCATATTTTATAGATAAGCTACCAAGTCATCTCCTGATGCTTTGAATAGCTGGGCAGCGAGCCCGTCGTCAGCTCCAGCAGCTTCGTTGGACTTTAGCTTAGATATTACTATCTTCACTTCGTCGATGTCGGGTAGACTTCTTCTGTGCAGCAACGCCTTCTAAGCCTGCTGTTTCGCTGCAAGTGCTTGCCGGCACTCGTCGTCAAACCATGGGTTTCGTTGTGGTGGTCGAGTGAAACCGAGCACGTCAGATGCGACATCTCTGATGGCTTCCTGGCAATGTTGCCACTGGTTTGCATCACTTTATGCTCGCAGCATAGGACCTCTTAAGGGGTTGTTCTAGACTCGATCGGAGAAGAACCTAGCAATCTCTTGCGATTGTAGCCGTCCGACGTCAAACTACCCCACAGCATTTTTTCGGTTTGACTGTGCTTGAGATATCCGAAGACGTACCTTGGTCACAACAAGCTAATGGTCCGAATCAAAGTTGGCTCCTGGGAACGTTTGGGCATACCTTATACTGGAAGAGTGCCTTGCATTGATCGCAATATGATCAATCTGGTTGAAAATGGATTGATCAAAAGATTTCCAATTCCCTTGTAGATATTTAGGTGAGGAATCTGCGTACCACCATGTTTCGCCCCGCAGAGAAGTCGATCAGCCCAATTCCGGTGTCGGAGATGGTGTCGTGCAGGCTCTACTTTCCGACAATTTCAACAAAAACGTCCTCCTTTCCTAGCTGCGCGTTAAAATCGCCTAGGACAGTTTTAATGTCATAGCTAGGGCACTGCTCGTACGTCTTCTCCAGGAGCTCGTAGAACTCGTCTTTGGTGTATCTCTGCGGGGCACGCACGCATATGAGACTTATGTTGGCGTATTTAGCCTTGATGCGGATTGTCACGAGGTGCTCGTTCAAATATTTGAAACTCAAGACTTTTTGCCTAAGTCTTCTTCCAACGACGAATCCACTTGTTCGTAGTAGCAGTCACCGTAGTAAATGCCGCATTTTTTTCTTCCGTATGACCGGCCCATCCCATCGCACTTCTTGGATGGCGGTGATATCTGCTTTGCAGCAATCTAGGGCCTTCACTAATTGTTCGGCTGCACGAGGTCTATATAAGGATACATTCCACGTACATATTCGAAAATCGTTGTCCTTATTTCGTTTGCTTGGTTCGTCATCAGTAAATCCGTCTGTATCCGATGCTTTCTGGTGCCTCGCAATTAAATAATTTTACGTGGCCGAGAAGTCACCCCCACGACGCGACGGCACAACCCTTAACCTGGAGGACTGGAACTGTAGACACCACCGTTGATTCCATCTAGCGAATTCGTCCGCTGCCGCCTTGATGAAAGTAGAAGTGCCTTAGTGGGAACACTTCCCCCCCCCCCCCCCTCTCTCGTTGGCTGTCCCTAACAGCTTTCCATAGGGATTAAAACTTCATCTCCAGTTGAGGTATTAGACACCCGATGTTCACCACTAAGAGGTAAGAGTAGGAGTTGGTAGACAGAGGTGGGTTATGATAAAAACCTGTGGACGCTTGTGTCCTCCGGAATGCACATATCTACCCTTTTGAACATCTTCCATTATACATGGAAAACATTTAATCCTGTTCATTTTATTGAGTTTTTAAAAAGAAACTTGTATTTGGCCCACCCTGTATGTCTGTATTTCGCTGGTTGCAATTCAGGTCTTCAGCAAAAGACTTATATAAAAAAAAAAGTAGTGTAAATTACAAGTATCGAATCAAGGAAAATACCCTTATATTTGTTTTTGCCTTGGCCTTTGTGAAGAAAGTGCTGAACGAAAATGTTTGTCAACTTTGGTGGAATTTCTTAGAACTTAGTTATACTTACAACTAAGGCATCAAAAGTGATAAGCAATTAGAGTAAGTAGTGTGGGAGTAGTGATGAAGAAGTTTTCTTATTTCGTGGAAGATCAAATCTTTACTTTCTTACAAAATCCCTCATATAATTGTCTCGAAGTCGAGTTGGCCGCCATAGAACTGCTATTTCTTTCTGAATCAACTCAAGCTTACTGTCAAACATGTTACCATAATATCGATTTCATAACTTAAGTAGGTTTTGTTTTCTTTTTTACCTCAAGGTCTTTCGATGACGTGTGTAACCACTCAATAAATAAGGGTATTTATGATTTATATTTTATCTATTATTTATTTATTTAGATTTTATCATTATCTCGCGTGAGTTGAGACTTTCATTCAAAAAAAAAGAAAAACTCATTCAACCCTGACAAAAAAAAAAACATGTGTCCTTCAATGAATTTGTGATTACTGGCTTTAATTACCTTTATAGACTCTTCAGAAATTCCCTTCCTTGACATTGATGAAGACAATCGATCTATAACACTGATGTATTCCAATCAAGTTGTTCGTCGTTACCTTATATCTATCTTCTTCGTTCACCCACGTTCTCCTAAATACAATAGCCATCAAATTGATTATTATAATCATATGTATATCTATGACTATACAAAAGAAGAAAAGGTTTCCATTGGTAGCTCGTCGACGTCGTGTCGGTCGTGTCACTGAGCTCTTTACCTTATTTTAACTCGTCATCTTAGGTATATCGAAGTATTGTCTAGCGTGTCATCATCAAGAGTGACAAGGGATAAATAAGAACAAAGTACAATTACTATATTGACTGTGTTTCGGACAGTACACAAGATATCTTCATTTCGTCTTCTTTTATTTTTTCTAAGAACAATACTTTCAAGTAAAAATATTGGTAGGTATTGTAATGAGAAGATGGGGCAAGATTTTGTTTTTCTTCGTCTTAATAATATGATTTTTATGAAGAAACAGAAGAAGTAGAATGACTACAGTGAAATCTCTATTGGCCAAAACGAAGCATTGAATTTAAGGTAGTGTGGGAAAATACTGTTTTTTGCTTACAACTTTTGAATGGTATTTTTAAAACGAAAAATAGTTAAGACTAAATTTGTAGGTTATGTAATTCTCTATAAAAAGCCGTCGATAGTTTTTATTCTACGAGCAAGCGTTTGGAAGATACTGCAATTTGAAAATAACTAAAATGTGAAAACCAAAAAGTAATATCGATTTTTGGAATATTGCTTTAAAACGGTACTTGTTATATGTACTGTGTAAAGCCATTAGACTAGGTGTTAAGAAAATGCGGGGTAGTCTTTGTGATTGATGGTTTAAAATGACTCCTGTTCTCCTTTGGCAAATTCAGTTTGAACATTTTTCTGGCGCGGATAAAGGAGATGTTACTGTATCTGAGCAGATATGTTATTCAAGTTATCTATGTAGTATAATGTTTTTTGTTGTTGTATTTCTTGTAAGTGTCGTTGTTGAGTTGTCCTGCCCTATACAATGTTGAGTGGGTGAATCTATTGAAAATAAAATATTTTCTTAAGTAGGTATATACTTAAAAAAGGCTTATTATAAATAAGACATGCTTAACTTATAACCTTTAACTCAAAATTGAATTTAGAGATTTAATTAGATTTCTTTTTGTTCATCTAACTGATATTGTTAAGGGTAACATGTAAAAACGATTGTTTTGAAAAAAAAAAGATATATCCGTTTTGGGTACAAACAAAATAAGCAACATTTTCATGGTATGCCTAGACTGAAGAGCTAACTGAAGACCCCACTGTCATATCTGGGCGGAACACATTAATTTCTGAAACTATAAGTCCAACTTATTTGATGTCCAAATTTCACGATTTATCGTTTTAAGATTGTAATGCGGAAACTTATAGCACAGATGGCACCCCCGTCGTCAAAGAAGTAAAGATGGCACGCATCGTAAACACGCTTTTCTCAACTCACCTTGCCAGACCACCCGACACCACAATGGTCCAACGACAGGAAATTCCAGCTTTCATTGAAAAAGAGGTAAGCAAAGCTGTGCAGTCGCTGCAAAAGAACCCCAGACCCCGACGGAATTCCAACAGAATTTCTGAAAGCCAACGCTCAAACATGTCCTTATCTGATGCTGAGCATGTTCAACAGCTGTCTAGAGGAAGTTGTGTTCCCAAAGAGTTGGAAAAAACAACGCCTGGTACTGATCAGCAAAGGCAAACGAGACCCGGATTCTCCATTGGCATACAGTTCTTACAGTTCTCTGTGCATACTGGACACGGCGGGCAAACTATTTGAAAAGCTGCTGAAACCACGGCCGATAGCGGCTGTACAAACATCAGGTGACTTGTCAGAGAGACAGTATGGCTTCAGGAAACACCGATCTACGATTGGTGCCATTAAAGAAGTAGTGAGCGCCACACTAATTGCCCGACAGGAAAATCAGTAATCCAAGAAGATTATATTGCTGGCAACACTGGACGCAAGAAACGCTTTCAATTCGGTCAGATGTAGGGACACCATGAACGCGCTCGAGAGGAGATTCGAAATCCCAGTGTATCGCCTGCGAATAGTGAACGACCATCTCAGGGATCGAAAGCTGATCTACGAAACCACAGAAGGTCCGCGCAGAAAAGAAATAAAGTTCCGGTGCAGCGTAAGGGTCAATCTTAGGACCAGACCTCTGGAACATCTCCTACGATGATATTTTCCGCATGGAGATTCCCGATGACACCTTTCTGTTTGGTGACGCTGATGACATCGCAGCGGTGATAACGGAAAGGGACACCGAAAACACGCAAATGAAGTTAAACCAGGTCATGTGGCGAGCGAACTCTAAGCCTGGCAACGGAGAAAACGGAAATAGTCCTTCTGACGAAGAAGAGGAACCCTACTCAAATAGACTTTCAAATCGGAACCGAAGTGATACGAAGCAGCATCGCGGGAAAGTACTTGCGATTGAGGCTCGACACAAAGCTTACGCTCTGGATTCTGACAACAAAGTAATACAGCAGCGGAAAGAGCCTCGAAAACAACTGCTTGACTCAGCAGATTGATGGCAAACATAGACGGACCAACGGCTAGAAAGCGAAAGTTGCTGATGTCCACGACGCCCGCCGTTCTCTTGTACGGAAGCGAAATCTGGGCAGATTCATTAAATCAAGAGAAGTACCGAAAACCGATAGCGGCAGTACAAAGATGCGGAGCCGTACGAGTACCCAGATCATACCGCACGGTGTCGGAACCAGCCGTCCTTGCAGTTGCAGGAGTGACCCCCGTCGATCTTCTAGTGGCAGAAAGGAAGTCCGTTTACGACAACAAGACGAAAATGGGAGTGGAAGGGGCATCCGAGGAGGCAAAAAAGCTCACGAAATAGAAGTGGCAAGAGCGTTGGCGCTCCGAAACCAAAGGAAGATGGACAGCGAAGATAATAAGTAACGTTGGTGATTGGAATGACCGGAAACATGGTGAGGTTAACTATTACATAATTTTAGTTACTAACCGGGCACATATACTTCAGGGCCTTCCTCCAAAAGATCGGCAAAACAAGCTGTCCAGCATGCAGAAGATGACGCTAATCATACCTTCTTCTCATGCAATAGATGGGCACCCCTCCGCCAAGGCTTGCACAGAAGCATTGGTGTCATTACCCCAGACAATACATTCAATAAAATGCTACAAAGCTACCAAAACTGACAAAAAACAAGCAGTTTTATAGAACATATTCTCAAAAGCAAAAAAAAAGATGAATGAAACTATTGGGAAACAGTTGAACTCGTAAGGTGAACCCGTAAGGGAAATATGATAACTCCCCTGAAGTCATACAAAGAGCAGTGCCGGGGGAGTAGATCAGAAACCAAAATGGTTGGAGGAGTTTTGGTCGGTGTGCATCACGCGAGTTCGACACACGGGGATGGTTAATGGGTCAACGCCAACAAACGCCAACCGCAAAAAAAAAAAAAGTTTCCGTTCGTCATTATCGGCTCTATAATAGCCTCCGCCTCCTAATACAAGTATACCTATCTTCGATCTTCCAGTTCATAAGCCGATGTCGTTTCTGGTCCGCACGTCTAGGTCAATATAATCTTTTCGGCATAGAAAGTCTTACCAACTTGGCTCCACTTTCCTGATTGTTTGTCCAACTCTTCTTCGTCAAAGATATCTTGTGCAAGGTACTCAGTATTTTCTTCACGAATTTGTATACCTAATTTCTATGTCACTCGCTCGAAATGGATTTGCATTAATTTTAATAAATTAATCTACCTACAGTAACGTTTTTTTTATCTCATAGAAATATCTTAAAAATCCTTTTAAAATCCCCTTTCGTTTAGCATCTTCTCTAACAAGATACATACATACTTAGGTGAAATGTATGTGTGATAAATCCCTTAAATCATCTTACATTATTCCCCGTATCCCTACAAGAAAAGAGGAATAAAACTTGAATTGGTTATGCAAATATATTTTTTTTTATTGTTAAATTCAAACTTTGTCTCCTCGGCGCATAAAACCTACTTGCAAAACAACTTTTTACAAAAGTAGGTATATACTCTTCTGTTTGTCGTATATCCACCTATCTTTACCTATAGAGATGGTGTCAAATTAAATATTTATGTTCTTACAAAGTATACATTTTCATTTAAGCCTAAATTGTAATAATTTTCTTTTCTCTCTAAACACCTCATCCTTCAAAGTTAAGACAAGTGCTTCTATATAAAGAAAACAAAATATCTAACAAAAAAAAAAAAACATCACATTCTCATTAATTATGACTGAGAGGGAGTATAGGTAGGTACTAAGGAAATAACACACAAAAAAAAAAAAAATAAAAATTTTCCCTTCCTTGAATAATTTAACATAACGTGTGAATTCCCAGATGTCTAGTATATGATGTCCCTGGGCTTCTTCATACATTTTATTCCTTACAAAAATATAAATAATGATGGTGTGCTGTGTCGCGGCAAACTTTAAAACTCTTAAAAACAAATCCATTAAAAAAAAAGATAATAAACCTTCTATCATAAGAGATCCATGTCCCTGTGTCTTGAGTCACACGAATTTGTTTTTTTTTTTTTTTTTAATTTTTTTTTCTAAAACGATCTCTTCCCCTCTAAAACATCAAAAATTATGTCTCAATTAAGATAGTACATCATGCTTATTTTTTTTCAACAAAGATAAAATATTTTATAGTGCAGGAAGTTGTGTTGCATTATTTTGGGGTGATTTTAAAAACTATCGATTTTTATTTTTAATCGTAAGTGGGTTCGGAATATTGACTTTTTAAAGAGTTATTCAATTGGTGCGGGTAGATTTTGGCAGCCTGGGCGGCCATGTTGCTTTGGTGACTTCTGTAAAACGTCGAAATTCGTTTCATGCTTTCAGGTTAACTAGCACTGATTGTGGAGCTAGAAGAAAAGAAGCTAAGTAGAAAATCTGTAGGAATGTGTACAAAATGGAACTAAATGTGCGTGCCTTTTAAAACCTGAATTGAACAAAGAGATATCCTTTTTGTGGCCGATTTAAAGAACAAAAGTACAAGCTGATGTAGAAAAGAAGATAGATTTCTTGCTTATAATAAAAATTAGCTGTTTCTTTCAATTCACTGAAACAAAGAATTTCACTAAAACTAAATTAACATTAACTCATTTCATCCAAACCGTTAAAGCCGTTCCGAAAAACCAAACAAATGAACAAAGTGGGTGTGGCTGTGGGACAATATTACTAAAAATTCTTTTAAACATCATTGTTTGCTTATAAAAGAAACGTTAAAAATTTCATCAAAATCACTCGAGGCATTTTCGAGAAACAAATAAAACGTGAAAAGTGTGCGAATTGTACTGAAAACAAAAATATTACCTTTCAATTAACAACAGTTAAATTCATTTTTTGCCAAAGAAAAACACCCTATATATTTTTTGCGAAACAATCTTGCATTTGACCCCTGATTGCGGCGGCGGCGTATTTTTTTCAAGAACGACGTTCGTGATAGGTGGTCACCGTCAAACGCGAGCAGTGTTGCCGCTCCAAAAAAAATTTTGGTGACACAAATTCAAAAACCGTGTCATTTTCGTGCCACGTGAAAAAAAAATAAGTTCTGCTTTTTCAAAAAAAAAGTCAATATTATTATTTGGTGTTATTATAGGTGCAATAAAAAATACCACTTGATCTTTTCGTGTTCATTGAAATAACGCGTGTTTTTTTATCTGCATGTTAAGTTTCGATGGTTGTTGTCTATGGTTTGACAGTTTAGAATGTCGAGCTGTGTTGACATTTCTGTTCAGTAAGGTTTGGCAATTCATCTTGAATCGTTTAACGCCGGAACAAGGTTTCTAAATTGTGGATATTTACTTGGAAAAAAATAGATCTGTTCGCGATGTTCATAGAGCACTTCGTCCATTTAACGGTCAACATAATCGGCCTAGTGAGCAAGCAATTCGTGCAGTTATTGATCGTTTTCACACTAGTTTTATTCTTCTCGATTCAAAAGCATCAAGAAGACAAAGAAATGTTCGTACCGAAGAGAATATTGCTGCTGTAGCGTCAAGTGTTGAAGAAGACGACGAAAGGACGATTCGTCGCCGTTCTCAACTTGTTGGCTGTCGGGCCATGCTGACTAATTTTTTGTTTCCAAAAATAAATCAGCTAAATATCCACGACATTTGGTTCCCTCAAGACTGCGCAACTTGCCATACAGTGCGCTTAACCATCAATTTGTTGCAAAATCAATATGGTGACAACTTTATTTCCAGAAGTGGTCCTGTTAGCTGGCCCGCTCTTTCGTGTGACTTAACGCCTCTGGATTACTTTTTATCTTGCTTTGTTAAGTCATTGGTTTATGTATGTATATGGCAACTCTTAAAGCATTGGAAGCAATATTGAAGCCACCATTGACGCCATACTGCCAGATTTATTCGAAAAAGTAGTGATTGGACTGATGGAATTGACTATGTAACTCGTAGCCGCGGCGGACATATTCCGGAAATCATATTTAAAAAATAAATGCCATGAAATTATCTACCAGATTATAATAAAAAAAAAAATTCATTCCAACAATATTTCTGTCTTATTTTATTATTTAAAGTTCTCAAACTCTTAAAAAAACACCCTTTATAAGTTTCTACAGATGTTTACGTCATTTGGTGAAATTTTCATAAAGTTTCCTCTAAATGCGCACTTATCTCGTTAAAATGTACATGAGTATATGAAGTTTAAGTAAAATAATGGAGATTTTAAAATCGTGCAATATTGAATTTTTTTGTGCCACTGTGACACGAAGAAAATCCCGTGTCAAAAGAGTATTATCGTGTCATATTGGCAACGCTGATCACGGGCACTACAAAACGTTTATAAATTGATAACCAATTTTGTGTGCCCAAAATTGGACCACATGAATCTAGACGACATGTATTTCCATCAGGCCGGTGCGGTGCTATACGTCCCACACAAAATGAAGAATTTTGTTAATACCTAACACACGCCATTTCAGCATCTACCTGCCATTATCTGAAAACCCTTTATAATGAATTTAGATAATTTGCTTGACAAAGACTTTTGTATATTTTGAAATTATTTGTATTTCCCTACTTTATAATTTTTGTGTGTTTGATTTCTTCATTCTTCATCCGTCAAATATTGCCATGTTCTTATGTTAAGATACGTTCATCACGTTACTATACGTTCATCACGTTACAACTTTCTTCACGTTCCATTCATAACATAACTTTCATAATTTAACGTGAATTATGTTACGTTCAGTTAATCACATTATATTTGTAACTTTAATTTTCGCTCATTTCATTACATCCACCACGTTCCACGTTCATAACCATACTTTTACCATGTTACGTTTACCCCGTTGCGTTCATAACTTTACATTTATCGCGTTATGTTCACCAAATCACGATGATCACAATATTTAATTAATTTAAGTCCTTCACGTAACGTTCACCACGTTGCTTTCATCACCTTCCGTTGACCATCGAAAAAAGAAAAAAGGAGTCATTTTTAAATGTTGTCCTATCATTATTACCACTACTTTACGTTCATCAAGTTACGTTCACCACGCTACGTTCATCACTTTAGTCCATAAAGTTGCGCTCATTAATTTCGTTACTTCAAAACTGATAACAGAAAGTTCTTAACAAAGGTTATCATCGTTTCACAAGTCAGCCTCTACAAATGAATTTTTATAAATTTCAAACCCACCGTTCCAGACTATGAGTTCCTGGCAAAACTGCTGTCATAAATATTTACTGTTTTTTTTTTTGTTAATCACGCAACATAAACAATGAAAGCAGATTTATACAAAGTCCATAAAATGTACATATTAACCATAAAAACTCGCCAAATGAAAGCCTAAAGCCGCCTTAAGAGATAGAGATGAATGGAGTAATAATGTAAACCAGAGAAGACGCTAAAGTTCTTTCCCATCCACTACAAGTACCTAGTCAAGAACAAAAAAACATAAAAAAGACCTGGCGAACGTAAACAATGTTGATGGCCTATTCCCGGAAAATTATCATAAATCCTTCTGCTTGAAGTTTCAGTTGGAGACAGTTAAAGCACACATTCCTATTCAACACGGGACTATATCCATCCACACGAAGAGAGTAATCCTTCTCTCTTACGGCCATCCCTAGAAACTACGACAATGTGCTTTTGGAAAAGATAAATTAATAAAACTGAAGTTTCTATTCCCGAACCAGATCCTGATGGATGATTTATGCTTTCCTCCTGCAACGGCCACCGATGCCAGCCATCCATATTGTTCCGTATGGAAGTTGTATGGTACCTAGTTGTCGTGTTAGTCTAATTGGGAAATTCAGAGGCACCTTACCTTGTTATACTTCAAATATTAAATACGAGACTTCTTTATCATCAGATTACCATCTCTGGGGTAAAACAAATTGTTCTTTGTTTTCACACTGGGAAATCCTTTGAATTCTACACCATCATCATCATCGTCATCACATCGACCGGAACTTTAGGACTTTTTTCTTCCCCTACACCTATCTAAAGCATTTCCCTTTCAGAGGACGTGCGAACAATAAACAACAACAAGCTGCAAGCAAGCGGAATTTGCTTCTTTTTCTTCTTAGGTATTTCTTTTTCGTTCCGCTTTTTGTGATGTAATTCTTTCTATGAGATAACAATTCGTGTGATCGTTTAACGAGTTTTTTTCCTTAATTTTTGTGTTCCGCTTCGTTTCCGACACGAAGAGGCTGTTTATTTATGTGGGTCATTCTATCAATTATAAGACAATTTATTTCGATGAATTTTGTTGGTTGTTCAACGAACAAGGCGAACGAACATTAAAGATGATGGGATGAGGCACTAATTTGATAATAAATACTTTCAGCGAGATATCAGAATTTATGCGTGTGTTATCAGTAACCTATTTCAATTATTCTCATTGACTTATCGAATTATTAAGTGCATGCAATTCAATTATTGTACTTGTGATAATAACAACAGAAATCTTCGACCATAACGAATGGGGAACGGAATACACTTTTTGAAATGGAAAGAAGTGTGATATTTCGAGTGGAAATGTGAAGTGTGGCGTATTTGAAATTCAAGGGCTTGAAATGTGGTTTGAATATGTATGGTGTGGTGATGATGATGATGTCATCATCATCTGTTTGATTTTCATCCACAACTATTTTAAGTAAGAAAAATAGAAGATGATACTTTTTCATATAATTTATGTAGATTCGATTAGATATTGTAGGAGATAAATAATGTTCTAGTGCTGATTGATTTATCTTTGGTTCTGTTTCTGAGTTCATCTCCATCTCCCATGTAGGCAGACAGGGTAATCTTTGTATTGTAGGGTTGGACTAAATTATAAAAAAAGAAACAAATACTTAAGTTATGAGAATGAGCTTAAATAATCTATTGCATCACTCAATTAAAGCATTGAAAATATTAAGAAAAAATACAATATTGTGCTTGAGATAGTAGTACGCAAAGCCCTGGAGCCATGGAGTCAGCGGTAAACAGAATGGGACTGCTTGTAAACGAAAGCAAGGCAAATTATATTCTATCATCAACTAGAGTCTATTGATAGGTATAACTTTGAGGCGGTCAAGGCATCTGTCTATCTGGCTTGAGAATTTACATCAACGCAACGTCACAAAGTCAAAACTGGTGTATTGTTGAAGTAGTGTGTGGAAATTACTTAGCAACAAAAACAGTTACCCTACTAGTGGTCCTAGGAGACTTTGATATATATGGGAATGAAATGACCGACAAACTTGCGTAAGATGGGCTATCCGTGGATCCGAGCCAAAGCGAATCGTCAGTACGGATGCCGCTGGGGCTTGAAAAGAGCAGAATTCCCCAGAGCTTCCTTAAAACCGCGAACAATAGGTGGTCACTTATTGATACTCGTTGGGCTTCGAAAAATCTTTAGCCGATTATTAAAAAAAAAAAAAAAGAAATACTACTTACTATCTCTTCTCTTAGTTGGAATCCTAACGAGTCACAATTCAAAGGGAACCTACTTAAAGAGAATAGGCAACAGCTCATTTAACTTATGTAGACGATATCAAGATGAAGAGGCGGCGGAGGGCTCATCTCACTGTCTTTGTGAATGCCCTAGCCTAGCTAGAACCAGAAAAGCAGCCCTTTAGAGAATAATTTTTTTCCAAGTACTGGGTGAGGTCTCAGTTCTGCCACTACGGAACATCCTGAAATTCATTCAGAATTCGGTATGGTCTCCTTACCTAATTTCCACTTACTCTTTTCTTCTCCCTTACCTTTTCCTACCCTATACACATCCTGGTCGTTCGGCTTGCTGCATCATCAGTTCTCCTAACTTAACCTTCCATCAACGCGGAAATCCTACGTAGAATAACTCTTGCTAACCGCTGCTTCTTTGGGTTAGGAAAGCAATGGAGTAATAAAGCCCTCTCGAAACAAACCAAAACCTGTACAAAACACTCATCATCCCGGTCCTGATCTGTGGTGTAGACACAATAATAGACCCTTAACATGGCGGATGAAAGATCCCTTAAGTTTTTTCGAGAGGCAAGACAATGTGTGGTGAAGTAGATAAAACGACGACATAACGTCGCGACGTAAGCATAACAAAAAAAAAACGTTAACAACGTTCAAGATGCCTTGGTCAACGTTGCTTCAACACGTCAAGACTTCTACACCATAATAGAGGGTTCGAGAGACAAAGACAGACCTCATTTTCGATGGCTTATGTAAGTGGAAGAAAATCTTCATCGACTTGGTCTGCAAAATTGAAGACGACCGGTGGGCTAGATATCAACTCGGCTGAAGAGGCATTGCATAATGCTACTTGAGGCCTAGAACCACCACGCTTTGTAGCACCAACAAAAGTAAACAATAAGAAAAAGAAAAAGTATAAATGCTTCCAGAAACTATTTCTTCCCCAGAAATCAGATTTTATTCCTCCAAAGCTTTTGAATGTTTACATCAATTACCTATTATTATTTAGAATTGTTTCGTTATTTTAATTTAACTCGGAAAAATCCTTTATGATCTACGGATACTGTCCAGACCTAGACTGTAATGACAGTTTGAGTTCGCAGACTTCATTACAAAACTCAAGAAAAGTAAAATAATTTTTCGCTCGGTTAGTTGGTAGGCATATCCCCACGAATAAAATCAGATAGTAGCGACCAACTTATAAAATTGCACCAGCTCGTAGTACGGCAATAAGCAAAGCACTAGGTTTCCAAGGTAAAAAAAAATCCCATCAAACATGATGGTCTCCATAATTTTAAACCGCCAATTGACATCTTAGTCGTGTGTTTTAAATTAGTAGCTCCACAATGGATGAAAATAATCAGCGAACAGCCTAAACAAAATGTTGAAATCTGGCTGACTCAAGTTAAGCGAGATCATTAAAAAGATTGCAGCTACCATCAATCCCAGAAAAAGAATCTGTAGTATGCTGGCGATGAGTGGGAACACCGATAAAGGGTAAGATGCAGATGCTCGACAGTTGCAGCGTGAAATAAGGGCTGTGAGGGAAGAGTATCAAGTCAGGAAACGGGAAAAGAAGCTCTTGCATAAAAAGAAATGGGCATATCCCAGCTCAAAAAGGTCGAATCCAATCAACTGGCTCTTTTTAAGGACAGATGACCAACTATTTAAGTCAATTTTTCAATAAAAATTTTCGAAGTTTCAAAATCTCAACTAGCTATTTCTTTAACATGTACTTTTAAACTTAAATAATACAGCGTTAATAAGAAATGCAGTGCTAAAAAGTAGGAAGTATTAACATTTGATCCTGCAGAATTAAGTTACATAGTAGGGACTCAGAACGCTGGCTCTTCGAAACAGCAAACTTCACCTTGTCTCCAAAGCACAGGGAATTGAAAACTTATTCAACAGAATTTCAAGCAACTGTTTAATGGGAATCATGTATGAAATGAGTGCTAGGGTAAGAATATAACCTGCCTCCAATATATGAAGAACTCCCAGCATAGAAGAGTTAGCCAAACAAAAATTTAAGAACAACATAGCAGTCAGTTCTGATGAATATTTTCAACTATTGAGGAAATGTGTCAAAACTTTTAACAAAGTATGAGTAGAGGGAAGCATATTTATAATTCATGCCTGACGACAGGACTATCAGTTCCATATGCCCCAACTAAAAAATAAGTGGATCATATGTTTTGTAAGACCTATCGCAGCATGCATTGCAAATACCTGCTAAAATACGCATATAATATAGTCAACGAACTGTTTGAGCATTTTAAAGCGTTCTTTAACACCTTCATTGGCAAGCTCCAGTTTGTCTTCTGAACTTGTCTGACAGATCGACCATAGTGCAAATTTTCAAACTGCATCAATTCCTGCAAAAACACAACCAATTTCAAGTTGAGATCCATCATCTTTTCATCGAATTCAAAGCTGTATATCAAAGTATTCATCGTCGGGAATTCAATATGGTAATTTTGTTCGAATCGCGGGAAAATTGATCCAGTTGTGTCGGTCGCTTGTCGTTAGAGAATAAGGGACCAGTTATAGCTATCATTGGAAACGATAATTGAAAATATTAATTGTCAATTTTGAAAGATTTAGAAGTTAAACCAAATGATTATTGTGATGCCAAAGTCAAGCTTATTGACTTAATAATTATTTCTAGGTAAAACGAAATTCAATTTGACAGAACTTTTCTCATAAAATGACTTTTAATTTTTCAATGATGAACTACCTTACAATGATCATTGAAATAATTAAAATATACGTTATGTGGAAGATATGGCTCAAAATTAATTTTGAAGTCGTAAGCTACCTTTCTGCATTAAAATATTCAATGATTAAACTTTCGAAGCATCTCAAAATCAACAATTAACTTTTTCAATGATGGTTTTAAATGATAGCTATAACTGACACCTAAATACTAAAGAAATCAATTTTTTAGAATATTCCGAGTAAGAATATGGGTAATTATGCGGCTTTTTTGATAATTTCTGGAACCGATAGTGTTCAGGATAGATACCAAGACGATAATCAATATATTCAACAAATCCATTCAACTACTAGAGCCAATTGATCGCTCCTCGATGTAGAGCACTTTACAGCAATCGAAATGCTGTTTGGCCTTGAAGTCAACGACAATAATACCAATAATTACTTTTATCATGAAATAGAGAAGCACCTGCCCTTCAGCTAGTACAAAACGTCGCTGTAGATGCAGCGTCTAGCACTTTCAAAATAGAAAGGTACGAGAACAGAATACAGCACCACAATGTGAAGGCGCTTATGTAGTTAAAAACGAATGGTGCAGCTCTTTTGCCGCACGCTACAGCAGTTCTTCAGAATTCATCTGGCTCGGAATAACCATAAACTCTTCAAATGACATCTGAGTTAAGAATGAAAAAACGCGGAAAAATTACTCTATAAAACCACTTCTACTTGAAATTGGTGAACAAAACAGCCAGAAAATTACTTTCTGCAAAAACGAAGTATACGCTCTATTTAACGCTCAACCAGCAGAAAGAACTAATACTGAACACTTTCGAAAGAAAACTTCTTTGACGGATAATGCTCTGTATGCGAAAAGATGTAATGGGGGAGAACATAAAACCGCGAACTCTATGACCTTTACCAGCCAAGATGTGATGGCAGTTGAAAAGTTCAAAACTCAGCCACATCTATCGAATTTAAAAAAATGCTCCAGCCAAGAGAGTTTTCCAATACCAGCCACCAGTTCGAGGTCTTGTAGCTTTCTTCGGAGAATATCGAACCTCTGGTATGAAGCACTCGTGTGTTAAAAATGCCAGAGATCTTGGATTGGATGCCTTGAAGCAGCGTGCTTGGAATCATAAAGAGTATGAAAATCTGCCCTGACTAAGTGTGAAGTTGCCTATACACAAGCGTGCAAAACAGTTCGGAATCAATTGGATAAAAATCCAAATAGTTTGACACCGAACCAATTTGCCATTTAACCAGTAGAAAATGCATGAACCCAATTGGCTGCGAGGCGAGCCGTTTTGCTCTCTCGTGTATGGGCAGCTTGACACAAAACAAAAAACTATATTCTCACCCAAAAGTAAAAGAAAGCCGTTGGAACTAGCAGCACCAGCTAAGCCTGACTTTGAATCTTAGCCAACAGCCAGGCTTGTAGCCTTCTTCAGAAAAGACTGAACCTCTGCTATAAAGCCATCGTGAATACCAGATCTCTAGGGATAGTGAAAGATGACTTGAAGCAGCATGCTTGAAATCATGAAGTATGAAAATTAGCTCTGTCTCAGTCTGCTGAAGTTGGCCATACACGGCTCTGAAAAAAGAGCGCGTGTAACTCAGTACTCGTGGCAGAAGTGAAACTTCTTTGGCTATCTAAAAATCTCGATATATAGGGATATTAAGCTTATATGCGTAAGACGTAGCTATGTGTTCTATATCAAAATGATCGTTGGGTTCGGGTTGTAAACTTGAAAATTAAATAATAATGGTGAAAATTTAAAGTAAAAAAAGGTGAAAAGGACGTTTTCCCTTTTATCTGCTACAATAATAGAGATTATCATAAAATCCAAACTTATTGCAATATAAAATATATTAGCCTATCAATAAAATTTTTTACTTATACTCTACCTCCCACCACTTAGCTAATCAATGATCTCAGCGTTGCACATGTGGCGTTACATTTTGTCGTTTTACAAAAATTCAACCTTGAAATTTCACTCTCAACGCGCCCAAAGAAGTTTCACTTCAAAAATAAATGGACCCATCAACTGACTGAAAAATAAATGGTTCAACGCCGGCCGAACCATTTTGACATTTACATTTAGCGAGTATAGAAAATGCACGAACCCAATTTGCTCCTAGCCGTTTGGTTCTCTCGTATATGGTCAGCTTGGCACAAATCAAATACTATAGTCTCTCCCGTGGGAAGCTGGCTGGTTACACTAGTAGCGTCTAGTTTCCTTCCACTACAAGTATTCCAGATGATATTTCAAAAAAAAGTGATATAAAAACTACATGAAAATGCTTCTTTCTTGTCTCATCCGGCTAACATCTAAGTCCATAAAGACAGGGTTAAGTTTATGTTACACCATTTTTAGTAAAAAAAAAACTTATAAAATAAAGTTATTTATTTCCACACATGTATGGATTACTTACTTTTATTGAATCACTTTTTTATTTCTATCCACACGTCTTGCTACTACACACACACAAACACTTAAGTCAGTGTTCCTCATATATACGTAGTATCGAAGAACTAAAGTTCTAAGGTAAATGTTCACTTCATCTTTTATTGAAATGTGACAGAACTAAAAAAAATAAAATAAAAAAAAGAGAAAAAACACTAAAAAGATGTTTTATGTATTTTGTTTGTGCAAAAAAGAAATTTATCACGAAGTTCTATAAAAATAAACTTAAGTTGATTTTTTTGTATTGCTTGGATGTTTCTTTAGCGCGCCACTATAGCGGTACTTTGCTTCCATCATTGTGCAATTCCTTCTTGACATGTTTTTTTTTTTCTTCTTCTTACAGCTGCTATTAATTTTTATTTCTTTCGAAGGTGAAGGCTAAAATATACACCCCCTGTCACTTGTTTGAGGCCACTATTTTCATAAAAGTTTTTTCTCGATAAATACCTGTAAGCAATATTTTTCCTGGAAGTTTTTGATACGTGTGAGTAGGTATATATATTTTGCAATAAAAAAGGATAAAGTTAAAGAGTTATCTCGGAAAATTCATAGAAATTTCCCAAATTATGTGAATGAACTGCAAAAAATGGAAATAAAAAGTTGCGTCACTTGATTGAGGCCATTCCAATAATTGCTTGGTAAAAGTTTACATCGCCGATTTTTTTCAAACAAAAGTTTAAAATATTTAGGAAAGGATACAAAACTATATTTTATATTAAATTTCAAGTTAAAATGGGTTTTGGAAACACGTCGACAATAGCAGAAAGAGGATCAATAGATGCTTTAAAGGAACTGGGATTCTCGGGCCGAGAAAAAGCTAGAAGACCGAACAGAAGTAAGACCATTGTCAACAACTATCTAGCAGATACTGAAAACTATGGAAAGAAACAAAAAGTACGCAGAGATCAAGCAACAACAATAGGATAAAAGCGACTCAATTCAAATTCCACACTATCAGAGCCTAAAATTAGGTCAAAAAGTGAGGTTTTAGCCAGTATTTCGACGGTTTTAAGGATAATTCAAAACCAGTGGTACCATCAAGAGTATGAAAATCAAAAAGAAACCGGTTCTCCTGCAGCTACATAAGGAACTACAGATGAATTTCACGAGTGAGCATGTTGCCTGTAGAAACACATGGAAAAAGGTTGTCTTTTCAGGTGGAAAAAAGTTTAATCTTGACGGACCCGATTGTTACAACTTTTATTTTCACGATTTCAAGACATCGCAGTCTTACATCAGGTGTTCTGGTGTGGGGAGCTATCACCTATTATGGACCATTTGAATTGGAATTTATAACTACAAGAATGAACCAAAATAGTAACAAATGCCTGCTGTAACGGGTATTTTCAAAGCTAAAGAATATTCTGGAACCTCTACCTTGGATATTCCAACAAGACAACGCCCCTGTCTATACTTCCTGGGTAGCTAGTAGGTGGATTTAGTTGGGAAACGTTGGATTTTTACCATGGCCACCCTATTCACCGGACTCAAATATCATCGAAAACGTTTGGGCCTGGCTATCTCGAAAAGATTCTGATGCTGGTAGACAGTTTGGATATAAGGACGGCTTGGTTGAAGCTAACTGCGATGCCTGGAGCCAGATTTCACTGGATTATTTCAAAAAACTGTATGATTTAATTCCAAACCGTATAATAGATCTAATTTCAAAAAATGGAGGTCATACTCATTAGTAATTGACAAAAACATAATACATTAATGTTTAAAAAAAAGTAAATATTTTTATAGTTTTGTTCATTTTTTATAAGATTTTTCAAGTGACCTCAATCAAGTGACGCAGTTTTGTATACCCATTTTTGCAGTTCATTCTTATAATTTGTGAAATTCCTATAGAATTTTCTACTATATTTAACTACTCACAGGTATCAAAAATTTCCAGGAAAAATATTTCCTACATGTATTTATGGTGAAAAAACTGTTGTCAAAATAGTGGCCTCAAACAAGTGACAGGGAGTGTATGTCTTCACTTTGCGTGATGGTCCATTTTTTTCTCTTTTACGATCGTTTCACTCTTTTGAAATTCTAAAAGCCAAGTTCAAGCAAGTTCAGCACACACAAACACACTTTATAGCGCCAGCATGTCATTATTATTACCTCCTACTCCGCTATTTTATAAACAACATACCATTTGCAAAAACAGGAAAAAATAGCAAACCACGACGACAACGAGGACATGAGGTCCCTGCAATTTGAGGTACATATACGTAGGACGAGAAGTATAATATGTCGCAATTCCATTTGGCGAATTTCATTTCATAAAAGTCTTCGTTTTGTATGCTGTGTAGAATATAGTATGTGAATGTGAATATGGTGTGTCCTTTAGTGCTCGTTTTTAGTGCTTTATGAGGTCGGCTCGGATGTCAGGACAATTTTGTGCTTCTTCGGTGTGCCATCTTGTGTTTGGCTAAATAGATGCACATTCATATTTAATACCGAGAAGAGGTGGCGATGAATATACAAAAAGGAAGTGGAACCTTTAGTAGGTTGGGTCTGATACTATAGGAGCCGGGTTGGTTTCTCCTAGCTAGGTGGTGATTTTATGGTCTACAGCTTGTTTGTTGAAGACGAGGACAAGGGCAAGGGAGGACCTTATGTGTTGGTGTATGTCTTTTATCCGAAAGGACTACTTACGTGCTTAATATGTTGGAAAATGTCTTTCTCTAGGTATTTGTATTCTTTGGCGATGGTATATGTTGGTCGAAATCGAGAGACTCATCATACACATCATGGTGATGATGGGAAAGGGAAGATTAGAAATTTGCTTGCTCATGCTGTTAGGAACACTTAAACTATTGCTACAGATATATAGAGTTATATAGCGTATAAGAAAAATTAAGACACATCCGGCTATTAGAAAAGACAGGAATTTATCGATACACACACAAACACACTGTAACCCTAAGCTATTTATTTTGCATTTAATTAAAAATCATTGTTTTCTATCAAGTACAAAACCTTAAAGGATTTCCTTTAAAATTTAAATATTTATTGTGGCTTATGGGAAGCATGTAATTTAGTGGTTAACCAAAATTGAAAGTTAGAGATTATACATTTAAAAGTATGAATCTCTAAAATGGAGTTTTTAGATGGTGGGGAGGAAGACAGCAATCAATTCTAGGGGACACAAGTCACAAGATGGATAGAAATAAAATGGCTTTTTAGAAAAAATAAATAAAATATTTCCAGCGAAGTGGTTACCCTGAAAATTTGCCAAGTTGTAGCCCTATTCAATACCACCTCCCCTCATATACCCCATTTTTAAGCGATTTTTTTTAAGGACCAGAAAATAGTTTGCTATTTTCACGCCACCCAAAAATCATTATTTTGTATGAAATCGAGCTCACCCGTCAAAAAAATAAATAAAATATTTCTAGTAAAGCGGCAACCCTGAAAATCTACCCCATTCCGTCCGTCTGGCCGGTCGTCAGTATGGCCCTCCATCTTTATCTGTCTGGCCATCCGTCCGTTTGGCTGGCCGTCCGTTTGGCTGGCCGTCTGTCCGTCCTTCTGGCCTGCCGTCAACTTCACTGTGAAGTCAATTTTATAACATTTCTAAAAATAAAAACTTCCAAACTTGGACCAAGGCTATTCTTGAAATGCAAACAAAACTCCAAATTTGGAGCCTTACTACAAATTTCTAGCAGTATGAATCGATTGCCAAATTGAGGGATCTAAAATTTGGACCCAACCTGTTCTTTAATTGCCAAAAAACTGTTAATTTGGAGCCTTACTGCAAGTTCCTAGCATCCTTGGTTCACGAGATACACCATTATGTGACCTGCTAACTTAAAACCAGTTTTTTGGACATTTTTAAAATTAAAGACTTCGTTTTTAGACCCAGAGTTTTCTTTAAATGCCAAAAAACTGGAGCCTTACTACAAGTAACTAGCACGGTTGGTTCACCAGATACACCACGTAACCGGAAAACTTCACTGTGAAGTTAGCAGGTCGCGAATAGAAATGCTAACAAATGAAAATTACTGTGTTGGCCAATTACTCTAGCTGCAAGTTTCCGGCCTTTTGGCCGGCTGTCGGTGCGTCTGACCGGTCGTCCCTTTGTCCGTCCGCACAGCGGTCGTCCGATTAGTCGACGGTCCGTCATCCTTGTCAATACTGAGAAAACAAAAATATTCAGATCTTTAGTGGCAAAGTCGCTATCTGTGTTGCGTTTAAGCTCTGAGGTGGAATGTTTTTCTGTCTTATTATACAAGTGTAGCAGGACTTGTGGAAAGTTAGTGGAGAACTATAGTTTTGATGGCAGGTACCGTCTTTTTTCAAAATGCAATTACTCCTTCTACTCCAAATTTTCCATATTTGATATGAATGGAACAGAAACAGTGAAAAAGTAGTTACTTCGGACGACAAATCCAAAACGGCATGAGAATGCTTATAACCAAAGATGCAAAAAATATTTTCAATCAAATACAAGTTTTTCGAGTTTAATTCTTTACAAAACAAAATGTGTTATGTAGGTATGCTTATTATTCTCTAACAAAAATTATACATTTCCTTTACACAAAGCCCCTTTCCTTTAGTAGCCCGTAGCGTAATGGTTAGTGCGTTCGACTGTCACGCTGGAGGTCTGGGATCGCTTCCCAGCCTCGTCCACCTAAAAAACTAAAAAGTTTTTTTTCAGGGCTACTGCCTCTTGCGAGGAATTGACAAATCCTCCAAGAGTATCACTTGCCACGAATAAGTGCTTCTCGTCTAGCCGTTCGGATTCGGCATAAAATTGTAGGTCCCTTCCATTCCTGTCGAAAGGCGCACACAGGAATGGTTGCGAGTTGTTAGTCACTAGGCCCTGGTTCTTCATGAGCCGTTGTGCCACCCGATTTTTATATTTTTTACACAAAGCACATTCTCTTGAATATCTTTTCATAAACTTTCACATCTTATCCATCAGGTTTGCAAACAAAACAAAAAAAAAATAATATACCTGGCGCCCAACCACATAAATATATAAGTTCAATTCTTACCCGCACACACAAAATACCAACATCCTATTGAAATCAACAATGAATTATCCATAACCATAAGAACGTATTACGGAATAAATCAACCGTAATATGCATTTTCAATTATCCCGTCAGGTCTTGACCTTAACCATACCAAATATTTAAATAGTCGACGACGATGACCACATACAATTTCTGATTTTCTCTTCACATAAAAAATTAATCATAAAAAAAAATTATGAAAAAATTGATATAAGCCATTCAAGGACGAAATTCCCCCTAAAAGGCATTCCTATAGAGGTAAATCGGTTATATCGTATATGAATACACATATTGGTGCATATAATATTATCCCTTTTATCAGATAAATATCTGCTATTATGTGTATATCACAGATTTATGAGCTGCATCCCAGACAACTTTATGGCAACCTCTCATATAGCAGATGAAACCACCACCACCACGAAGAAGTAGACCGCAAAATCAGTATTCTCCACAGGATCACCAGCAGACGAAGAAGAACCAGTACACAATTTCCATACACCCTTTTTTGTTTACATATTTGTTGTTGAAATAAAATTTCTATATATTTATTCCATTTCGCATATGAGTCTGACAGAACAACCAACATTATTCCCAGAACTCTGTTAAATTTCAATTTTCAACTCTCAAATAAAATAATAGGTAAAACAAAAAATAAAATGCCAAAAAAAAAAAATGATGATGTTCACTGAATAAAATATAACAAACGACATTGAATCCAGTAATTTTATGTGAGGAAAGGTCCACATGTGTTATGTTGTGTTGTGTCTTAAAACAACAGAGTGCAAAACTTCTGCAAGGATATCTTCATAACATCCGCACACTATGGTATAAAAGCAAGGGACGAAACGAATAGTATTTGGAAGAAAGGATGCGTGTTTTTTTTCGGGACTGGTGGAGAGTATGTGTCTTGAACATGCGGTTTGCATTAAAAGAAATGAAGAAAATCTGAGGCACGAGTTTGTCGTACGAACCTGCTCTCCAAAAAAAAGCATAGCTCCTCCAAAAAAATCTTCAACTGAAGAAACTGAACTGAACAACTGAATAATTCCACTGAGTGCTTAGTGAGAACTAAGTCCACTTTTTTGCTTACGATTCCTGGTTTCAGAAGTTCGAAAGGACAGTTCCTGGGATTCATTAAGAAAGTCTCTCCAATTGTCTTTAATGCGATCAATGTTTATACGTTTTCCATTTGCCCAACCGTAGGTTTTGGGCGTTCACTCTTCCATGAGCTTGCTGTTAACCACACCGCTCATTTTCCTGAAAATCCACTCGGTATGTTTTCTGCGATGCGACGGCTTCTCTTCGATCATAAGAGCTAATCACCCTCATGACCTGAGTCTTCTTAGCTTTATTGTTGTCAGTTTATCTGCCCTTCGGAGCAACGATCTTGCTATTTGATGCAGAAGAATGGACTTGTTCAATAGGTGGATAAAAAAACGAACTGTGCGCTGGCTGTGAAACGTCACCGACCTAGCCAAAACAGTAAAAAATCAGATAGATGTGTCTTATACAGAAACACTTTAAATCTTCCCTTCATGCTCGATGGATGCCGCAATATAGAGGAATATAGCTCCGATGACTTCTTGATGTTCCGCACCACACCAGTCTTCAGCGGTACCTTAAGTAAGTTATAAAGTTTTTTTTGGATCTTCTCACGATTTAGACTTTGTACGCCAAAAGTTCTTTAATTTCGAAAGAACTCGCTGGATTTTAGGCCCCTTCAAAAATCTCATGCTTGTTACCTTTAGTATCAGAAAAAAATTATAAATAATGCTAAGTCTTCTACTTGGCTGATGTATTTCAGTAGTATATAGAATTTGTATTATAAAAAACACTCATATGAAAAAAAAATCGCAATTCGAAATTTGTAAACTGGTGAATCGTTGCCCAACAAGCTCAGATTACTCAGCGGAACAGGCACAGTTACTCTTCGATGGGTGCCAAGACATCGAGATATCTGCGCGAATAATCCTGTCTCGATGACTGGCCAACAATTTTCCATAGTTTGATTGGAGTCAAACCAAATCCTAAAAAACTTGCGTTTCGATAAATCTATGGTCTCGAGGAAAACAAAAGACCACCTTTCTTAAGCTAAATTGAGCCTACAGGTCCCTCCTGGCTAGAATCCTTATGGGTCACAACTCATTAGGAGTTCACTTGAGCTGAATGAGAATATGATTCATGCGGAGAGCGTAGGGAAGACGAGATGGATGAAAAAATGGTTGGTTGGAAAAATAGCCCTAAGAGAGTACTTTTATTTTGACGAATTCGAACTGGGTGTTGTCTTGATTTTGCCATTGATAAACATCATGAATTTTATAAAAAATTAATGAGAGACCTCATACCTAAATTTCCCCTTACTCATTTGCCATACTTTTCCCCTTACACCTTGCAACTTGTCGACAACCGGGAGAGCGCAATTGATCCATTAAGATCCGAGTGATGCTTGGTCCGGCAACACTCATTCTTACCTCAACTTTCTTCCCTGGCTTTGCTTTTCAATGCAACGGGCCCGAAGCCTATGGAAAAGTCGTTTGATGCAATTTTAAATTTCTAGCATTTTTCCACCGTCTGCTTAAGGGTAGATCAATGCTTAGAGAATAATGATGGTAGACGACTTATCATTAGTAGTCCCACTTTTCTCTATCTTCCACTTCCCTACTTGAACTATCAATTAATGAATAATTGTAGTTGTTAAATTGGTTGGCTTTGCAAGCGGCAGAAGGCTTTGCAACCGGAACTTATTCCAGCCGAGACGGGTCTTAAGAAAGCTGCTTGAGCAATATGGTGATCGCCGTTAAGACTGACACAATGGATGGTTTGTGGCTTGGTGTCGCATGTGCAATGCACACATGTCATTTATGAGTCTGATTGCTAGAACTATAATGTGGACGTTCTACCAAAAAATGTCTATATTTGATGGCCCAACAGCTCGCAAGGCATCAGAGGTTCAGTGACTTAAGATAACAACTCTCAGGTATTTTTCTGAGTCGGTACTTGACCACATATTCATGACTTCCGGAAGTAGCGGGGAGAAGTGATTTTCGCAGAAGCAAACGAAGAGGAGAAAGAATCGATTCTTGCCTTGCCCTATCCCAAAGACGCAGGCTCCACCCGGGCGCGACCTCTTCTACTATGATCCTAGCTAACACTGATATAAATAGTCTCGTGCGCTTCGTTATTGGTTTTGACGAGTACAGGAAAACTAAAAATCTAGATTCATGTGGTATGACAATGGACCAACGTTTATGGTCTAAGTGTTTTAGCTTTTCTGCTGGCAGCCAATTCAGACTAACGTAACCCAGTGAAAACAAATTCTTGTTCGGCGGCGCGCGTGATAGCCCTGGTACTTCAGTTATGCAGGGAAGCCGCGCCTATTCGTTCAAAACTCGTTTTGTTCCACTAGGAGACAACGAGATTATGGATCCGTATCGATGTTGGCTCCTCTGCCCCAGTTATGATCCATCAAAACAATACTGAACACAAATTTGAGACAATGTTGAAAGCTTTGACGTTCAGAAGTCACAAAATTAAAACAAGTCTATCAAAGAATGTTACAAAAGCAATCACTAGGCCCGACTTCACCGCCTGTTTCTCACTATGAAGTGAGAGTGTGTTTAAAAAAAAAAAAAAAAACAAAACAAACGTGAGATAAGATACTGAGAAAAATAAGCTGGGTGGCGGGTGAGTCCAAAGAAATGACCATCTAACATTCCAACATTCTGGTACACCAATACCGGGATAATCTTTCGAGTCTGGACACTAACCTCAGGTTCGCAATCCTATCTGGGTTTTGGGTCATTTGGGTCACAATAGCATTGAGAGGAATGAACGAGCTCACATGCTGTTTAGGCAAAGGATCAGCCCTTCATAACTTACTTGCTGAAATAGTCAACATTCCTCCCGGAATTATGAACGGCAATATATTCTCAATTTTGTTCACCGATTCCATCAACCGTAGTTGGAATAGTTAAACCAACAGCATAATTTCTTTTAAGGTTAATCTAATAATGAAGACCCGGGAGAGATAAAACCAAGATAGTTGGTAGTTGCATTTTGTACTTGTCACTGGTCAATAGGAAATCACGTAGGGAAGCTGGACAACCTTTACATCACCCTTTCCTAATTATTGTGGGGACCAGCAGGAAAAGGAAACAGTCATTCATTTTATCTGTAACTTTAACACTGAATTGGCCAGAATACTAACACAATCTTTTCGTAAATCATTTCTTAGCGACCTTAACGAACTTTCCGATATGATGATCAATGACTCGATTTTGTTCCTCAAAGCCACGAAATAGATCTAATATTGACCTCGGTAACTTTTCCACTATCTTTTCAATGGAACTCCTTTGATTGCAAGCAAGTGGACTACAAGCTTTTGAAGGGAGTGTCGGACGATCACACAGGTCGGTTGTTAGATTTAGCAGACAGAGATCACTGGGATTAACACATCCGAACGTGAGACTATATCCAAAAGGATTAAATGCGTCTTGTGCAAATTAGCTAATTGTATGGCCAGCCAATCTTAGATAAATCTCCTCAAAAACAACAAAGCAGCTGGACTTGATGGAGTACCAGCTGAATTCCTGAAGGACGATCCCGTCACAACGGCTAGTGATCTACAGCCGTTAATACAAACTGTTTGGGAAAATGAAACCTATCCTATAACTGGAAGGATGGAGTGATTGTTAAGCTGACAAAGAAAGGTGACTTTAAAAATTGCAAGAATTAGCGTGGTGTTACCGTTTTGTCCGTTTTCCCAAAACTAATGGCAACCTTTGTTCTCGAGCGGATAAAGGCTATAATCGAGTCTTCACTCAAGAGGCATAAAGCTGGCTTCCGGAGCGGTCGATCGTGTGTCCACCATATCAACACCCTGTGTATTGTGCTCGAGCAGTCTGCGGAATTTCAATCACCGCTTCATATCATATTTGTTAACTTTGAGAAGGCCTTTGACCGAGCTGACCGCAATTGTATATGGAGATCACTTCTTGGTAGAGGAATTCCCCCAAAACTTGGTGCCATTATAAGGGAGTCCTACAACAACGCAAGGTGTTTTGTTTTGCACAAAGGTCAGCTATCCGACTCTATCGAAGTACGGCAGGGTGTGAGACAAGGGGATGTTCTCTCGCCAATTCTTTTTCTGCTCGCGATAGATGACGTATTGAGGGCCAGCGTTGGTACAGCAGAGAGACAGGGCATTCAGTGGAGACCGTTTGAAAGGCTTAGTCACGTAGACTATGCAGATGATATATGTCTCATGGCAAATAATACCAGTGGGCTGAACGGGATGTGTCAAACATTACAGGTGAAAGGAGAGTCTATACGTCTAAAAATAAATACAGGCCGATCCACACATCAGCGTACAATTATGCAAGGGACGCCAGTTGAAGAGATCCAACAGTTTAATTAGCTTTGAAGTACTGTATCAGCAAACGGGGCGGTGGTACAGTTGTGGACGTTAAAGACAGAATTAGTGAAGCTCCTGCTGACTTTGTTGCCCTGTCTCAAATTTGGAAGTCTAGTCAAATCTCCTTACGCACTAAGTTGAGGTTCTTCGAATCCAACGTCAAATCCGTGCACCTTTATGCTTGCGAAACCTAAAAATTCTCGGCTACCATCTGGAGGAAACTGCAGGCTTTTGTAAATTTCTGTCTACGTCACATTCTGAAGATTCGCTGACCTCAAATTTCTTACAACCAGGAATTGTGGCGCAGGACTAGCCAAGATCGGCTAGACGTCGACATAAGAAAGCGGAAATGACAATGGATTAGACACACACTGAGGAATCCAAACGAAGATATTGCAGTTCTTTGAATGGAATCCTCGGGGTGCACGGTGGGTTGGAAGACCAAGAACAACATGGAAATCAACAGTTTTAGCAGAAGAAAATACCCAGAGAAAGACGTGGCAATAGTTAAAATATCTAGCTGCAGACCGTGAAGGATTTCGATGATTTTTTTGGCGCCCTTTGCCCCTATCGGGGTTACAGGAATTGATGGTGATGATCATGATGGCATATTGTTCTCGAATCCGAGGCGTAGGCGATGATCCACTGTCTATCAACAATTCCCTTATCAAAGATCTGCTTTCATCCACAGGTCAAACGAGTTGTGGTATCAAAACGGCACACTACGGCGATAATTGGATCATCAAGCGAGGTTGCTTGTGGGCGCCATCTCTAAATTTTAACCTAACATTCTTAAAAAAACACCATGCATAGCGGTTTCTGACATAATGTAGTTGTAAAAAAAATGGTTTCCAAAATGTTGACAGAAACAGGACATGAAGCTTGAAGCATATTCAAAAGCAATATGTTCTCCGAAATTCCTAACATCAAATTCAAAATGTTTTGCTTGTTTTAGAAAAAGAAAACATCGTTTTAAGTGTGGTAGTGCTCATAGCAGTCCTTATATAATAAATATCACTCGAAATCTTGCATCCTTGTAAGTTTTGCAAAGAATTTTCAAAAATGTTTTTGCTAAAGTTGTTGTTTTCCCCCAAAAATCTAAAAACCACACACCATCATCAAACCATCACCTATCACCACGTCTATATAAGGATATTACTTGGTCTTGGAAGACTTCTTCCATCACTTCTTTCTCTCTCTCTCTCTCTTCGTCCAAAGTGGTTTGTTAGCAGAGCAACGAACAAAAAAAAAATGATAATATCCAGGACACACATCCTGGCATTATAGTTACCTACAACTGCTACCAAAGAACTCTCATGATGTGGAAAATCCGCTTTCTATGTAAAATCATCTTAGTGGAAAAAGTTCTCCGCATATATGAGAGGTCCATTACAAGCATATTTAATGGCGAAGCATATTTAAATAGGAGGCAGCATTATATATGAAGGAGGCATTTTGCATATACCTATACCTACACATTTACTGGATATTGGGTGCGGTTTCACTTCTTTAGGGAAAAGTTTTAGTAGATGAAAGAAAAGGCCTATACAAGGAGTAGAATATGCACAATAAAGGTACACATATCGAACATTTTTGATTTTGTTTTGTATGAAAATGGAGCAAAGTTATATATTTTTGCGCCTCTAGGGGGTTCATAGTTTATTTATACCTACCTTATAGGTAAGTATCTGTGTATGACATGAATGCCTGTACACAATGCATTGTGTAAATGTAGAGAAGGTATGTTTGAAACCTTATAAGTTACAACATTGAGATTAATTCACGTGAAAGATTTTATCCGGTGATTTTTTCTTGGTTTGCTTCTTGAGCGGATGTTCTAAAATGGAAAGATTACTTTTTCATAAGTTTTGTATATATACTTTTTGATGGAAAAAGAAGCTTTGAAGATTATGATGGATACATTACATATACCTATAGTACAAAATCTTAATCCTTAAAGGTATTTGTGGATGTTTTTTTTTAACTCAAAGGTTAAATCTTATAGATGAATGTATACCTCTGCTTACTGATAGAAATGTTCGCACATCACGTATTTTTAAGAAAGGATTTCAAGGATTACCAAGTTAGAAATTTTAGGGTTAAGCATGAGACTCAAATAAAAGTTTTTCAAAGAATCCTTTTCATATTCCAAATAAGTTTAAAATTCTTGACTTAAAATGAACTGTAGCACTTCCATATAGAAGGTGCAACCGTTCCCATAAAACTTATCGGTGAAGCGAAATAGCGACTAAGTCAAAAGGAAACATATGAATCCTTGAAAGTTTCTTCTTTCGAATTACAATTTTATATATATTTTTTTTTGTTGTTATTTATTCTGAAGTCAACTTTTTGAATGCAAAGTGCGACCAAATACCATTCTTACATGTACCTATCTTTTAAAAAGTCTCTTAAAAAAAGGTTGCTTTGAAGTTAATATATAGGTAAATGTACTACTGCGGCAAATTTCTGTTTTACTTAAGTGAGATGCGCTTGCAATCGGCGCAGGCGCCCATATTTCCATCAAGAACAGGAACCAGCGGTAAACAATACAAGAACCATTTTCTCCCATTTTCTCACTATTTTCACAAATAGTCTACCTTAAGGTGCCAATAGTCTACTTTATGGAGCAAATGGTTCTTGCATTGCCTATCACTGGTTATTGTTCTAGATGCAAATAAGGGTGCCACCTAAATTGGTTATAACTTAACTCGGAGGTGGTTCCTTTATGTGCATAAACTCAATGCCATTATGAATCAAAGCTATAGTCCCCATGAAACTAAAATATATTTTTGAAGTGGTGAGCGAAATATTAAAGTTCCTATAAAAAAAGAAAAAGTTATTTTTTTGATAATTAAGAGTGGACACATAGTTTTAATGGAAAGAAATGAACATTTTGTCGACAAACTAACTAACCAAAATATTTTCCGATCCCTCCTTAGATATCATTTTCATAATGCTGAATTAATTTGTTTAGTTTGTATTTTTAGGAAATTTTTTGTATGTGTAGTAGGCATGTAAACTCGGTTAGAGAATTGACCTATACTGCCCCACTCCCTTGGATTTCACAATAGAAAAAGGAAGTCTGTAAAAGTAGTTCAGTTACTTATACCATTGAGTTTATACACTTAGAGGAATCACCCCATTGTTAAGTTATCACCAATCTAGGTGGCGCCCTTATTTTCATTTAGAACAAGAACCAGTGATAATCAATACAAGAACCATTTGCTCATTAATGTAGACTATTTCCACTTTAAGTTAGACTATTTGTGGAAATAGTGGGGAAATAGTCTACCTTACGGAGCAAATGGTTCTTGTATTGATTATCACTGGTTCTTGTTCTAGATGGAAATAAGGGAGCCACCTAGATTGGTAAAAACTTAACAATGACGTAGTTCTTCGATGTGTATAAACTCAATGCTCGTACTAATTCAGCTTAAAAACCTAAACTCCTTTTACAATTTCCGCATTATAAGAACAGATTTAAAATTAAAATATTTATTTCTATTTGACCAACAAAATAATAATTTCAATCTATTTTTCTTTTCTTTTTAGGTAAGCATTGATTTTTTTGTGGATGCAATAACATTCAAAAACTTAAAAATGGTATGTTTTATTTAAATCTTCATTTAATTTATGAAAACTTATAACCATGTTGTGAACTTTTAAAATGGCGGGTGGCAGAAAAATGAACAACACGTTTCAAAAGTGTTAAGAAAAATGATTATAAATGGTTGTTACTGATACTTTTTCAAGAAAAAATTGGTTCAGTTATTAACAAGTTTGTAAATCCGTCTAATTAGTAAAACTTTGATAATCCGTATACCTATGAAACGAAAATTTCCTTGCGATAAATTCACGGTATGCCCCGACAGTTCTTGCCAAACAAGATTATTTTGTAGATGTGACAAATGGAAATGATGTTCGATTCTTCGATCATGCATTCTTCCACCCATACTTGATTGATTATATGATGGATTCACCCAATCAAGTTATTCCCTCAGAACATGAAGATCTCCGGGTTGGCGTTAATTCTTCCTTAGCAAATTTTACATCTTCAAGGCTGGGTGGAACTGAGTTTTCCATTGAATACATTTGGGTTCTCTTCTTACCCTGTCACTCAGCAGCTGCTCGACATGCTGGTTGAAAACATCTACTTTTTCCTGTGTTGGTTGGTGCAAAGGTTATCATCGAAAAGCCTGTGTTCCAGTCTTTAAACCAGCTGCCAGTTGCTAGGATTGTATACAAAACCTCCGGGTGGTGCTTGGTTCGCTACGGATTTTGATCTTCTTGAGGATAGAGGCTGTAGTCTTCAAATACTTCTTGCGCAGATCTTCTTTCATATTATTCATCGCTGCTCATGTTTCTTCTAGTTTGGTTGATATTACCAGATCGATTAAGTTTAACATGAAGTTGAGATGGAGTTCTTTTATGTATTTCAGTACACACTTAGAGCTCCACTGATCAGCAGAACGTCGCGGCTCAAACTATTCCATAGCTTTAACAAAGTCTACCTATTCAATACTGGGGGATGGAATTGGATCTTCTTTAAAGAGTCTTAGTAGCCCTTAGCGTAATAGTAAGTGCGTTGGACTGTCACGCTAGAGGTCTAGGTTCAATTATCAGCCTCGCCCATCTAAAAACTTAAAAAAGTTTTTTCAGGGCTACTGCCTCTTGAGTATCCTCCAAGATGTATTTAAGTGCTTCCGTCTAGTGCTTCTCGTCTCGCCGTTCGGATTTGATTTTAAATTGTAGTTGCTCTCCATTCCTGTCGACACACGCACACATGAATGGTAGCGAGCTGTGAGCCACTAGGCCTGGTTCTTCACGAGCTGTCACGCCACCCAATTTATTTATTTATTTTTGTTCTCTTTTTTTCCTGTACACTTTTTTTTACATGATTAAGCAGCTTCTGAAAATTGTACTTGAATCTATCTAACATTCCATGTGCTTCGGTTGGTTCAAGATTATCATTGCTGTTTCGAAGAGCTTATTTTCTGGTTTTAAAACCAGCAGCCAATAACTTTTATTTTATATAAAACCTCTATGTCTTGTTTCCATAACGAGACTTTGATCGTCATGAGCTGAGATGCTTTATGCTGTATTTTCTTCCTGCGTAAGATCTTCACCTCCTATCTTCTTCCCCTATACTCTTCCGTCATTGCTCTTGTTGCATGTGCATCTTCAGTCTTCTTTTTTGTCTGTACGAATTCACCAACATTTTATGACTCAAAATCTTCTTCACGTTCTATCTTCTTCATACTCTTCCTTCACTACTCTCGTTGCATGTGCATTTTCGGTTTTCTCTTTCCGGAGCATGGCGTTGGTATTATCAGATCTATTAAGCTTAGCATGAAACAGAGCACACTTGCTTCTTTGTTGTATTTCTGAATACCAGGGATTTACATCTTATCTGTTGAACGTTTTTTTCCTTCTCAGAACATCCCTGCGAATCGAGCCCAAATAGCTTTTATGGCACCTTACTTCTTGGCCTTTTTTAGCAAATTCCTTTATCTCTTATCCTTCAAAGTCATAGCTCATTACTTTTCATTTTAATTCGATTTCCTAGAATGAAATATTTCAGATAAGGGCTGTCTGTTGCAATAATAATAATAAATTCTCTTTCAAGTTATAGCACTTTGCGAGTATATAGAGAGTATGGGGAAATATTTATCTTCATTTTAGTATAGTGTCACCCATTAACCCTTTATCTCTAAACAAACATTATCTATCTTATTCACTGAACTGCTTCTCTCGTTGTATCTTCTTTCTTCCAACAAACAACCTTATTCCTGTGCATAAATAATTCAGCTTACTCCATTTTTGCCACCCTTGCCAACCCTTTCTTCGATTTTCATTGTAAATTTGCGTGCACTTAATCGTTATTAGCTCCGACACAATTGTCTCGAAATCGCTGCCAACTCCTGATGGCTGGCACACAATCTGACTGGCTCGGTCTCGTCTCGGTCTCATTCTCTCGTTTCTTCCCCCATTCCTAACCCATTTTAACATCCTTGCTAACCTCGGCCTCAATCTCTGCAGTATAATTAGAACTTTTTGCTATGCGCGCCTATCCTGATCCCGATACAGATTCCGGTGCCGGTGCTGATGCCGATGCCAGTATTCCATTGCTAGAGTGCCATGACAAATGTCATAGCCCCTTTTGAATCCCTTATTACTTTCGTTGGATTTCCTTGCTGTGTGTGTCATCGCTGGAATGCTAGAATGAGAAACGGTAACGGAAGACCAAAAAGCAGGAAATATCCCCATGAGTCATTATTGCTGTTTTTTTTTGTTTTGTTCTCCTTTCTTTGTCTTTACATATAAACTTGTACTCCCAGCTTCAGTTCCATAGCTAGCTGACACGCTAACGCTATCGGTAAGTATACCTAGTAAATTTGCACAGGAAGAATACCCTGATAAGCCTCTGGCAAACAATTGAAGGTCGCAGGATACTATCATCATCCTGGTGTTCTCGTCGGTATATAAATAGAATCACAGGGGGTAAATTTCGTTGTCTATTCTTGTGTGATGTAATTTTTTTTGGCGAGTGATGATGATGATGGCTGGCAGGACTAGCAAACGTATAGAGTTTAAAGTGTAAATCCTTCAGGCGTAAACTTGATATGCGCTATTGATTGTTTTTTTTTTTTAAAGGAGCTCGTTCTAACTGTAAGCTTTGTGTGTTCGTTCTAATGTGTCAATTGTGAAAGGACACTTTTTTTTGCTCTTTGTTGTGATGACTGTGTGCTGTATAGTTGTTCATGAATTTGCAATTCATTTTGCCAAAGAGCAGATGAATAAACGGTCCTGCACATTGCAGGCATTCTCGCGGTGCTTCGAGAACTTTCTGACATACCTAGGGGTGAGGGTTATGTGGTTTGTTTTTATTTTTCCATGGGAAAGGACAAGTTGAAAGGATCTCTGCTTGTCCGGAAAAAATAAAGTTGGATTTTATTATTTCGCTTTTTACATCCTGTAGCTTTATTTACCTCTATGTAGGTGTAGGAACGTGCAAGTTTTCGTTTATTTTATATGAGAAAGTTTCTTGCACAGGAAAATGCATCGCACGTACATCATCGAGTATTCCTGAAAGCAGATTTTTAATACAAAATTTCAAAAAAAAAAAAAAAAAAAAAAAAAAAAAACAAACACCAGTAGGTAGAACTTCCTACTTCGTCTTCCTATGAAAATACATTGAAAATGTCCGTTTCCGTGAGTAGAGAGTAGCACAGGGAAAGTTATGAAAGTTCTACATGGAACATATTCGCGTAGGCACTATAAAAGGAAGTTCAAAAATTGTACACCTACCGCCCACCTCTATGCTACTTCAGTCTTCACTTTGTATGCAATTAGAGTAATTGGAAGTAGGAGTGGTTATTATTTTTTTTTAATTTTTTTTTTTGTTTTATATTTAACAGTTAAGTTGAGATTTAAAAGTAATAATATTTTGAACCGACGGGATTTTGTTGAGATTTCACTAGGTAACCTATTCTAACTTGATTACAGATTTTATATAAAATGTTTTAATCAATTTAGCCCAGTTAGATAGCAACACAAATATAACATGCATGAATTTAAAACTGATGTGGCCTTGTAGAAAATTTCATAACAAACAAGTTTATAGTGAACGGTTTTTTCCTATGTTGCAAATTTCCAAAGCTATAAAGGGAATTGTCAGAAAAAATGGAGTGATTTTAGCGTTTTTTTTCACTGTTGCATTTTTCCTGCAGCGAGCACAGGTTTTTAATAATAATAATAAACTACTCTAACATGCCCCAACAACATATCAAAAACGCAGAACTACATCGCGCTTTGCGAATTTATCACTTTTTTTGTAATTATTGACTGGGCTAATTAGTAAATATTAAAATTTAGTATCAAAAGGAAGAAGAATAGGTATCTAACAGATGTGGCCTTCTATGGCATATTGTGAATTTAACGCCATTTTTTGCATTCCTAAAGCGTTTTCATTTGACAACAGTCATAACTTTTTTGTGATTTGCTAAATCGTTGGTTTTTGTGCTAAAGTGCTATTGTTTGACAGCTGTAGTCATTTTTTTGCCAGTATTAAGGCTTTTTGATTTGACAGCTGTCATAATTATTTTTTTCAATCCTAAGGGTTTTTGGTTGTTGTTTGACAGAAATGTCATCATTTTTTTGTTCATTCCTAAAGCGTTGTTTTTTGACAAATATCATAATGTTTGTGTTCCTAAAGTGTCGTTGTTTTAAATTTTTCATTTTTGTTTCATTCCTAAGGCGTTGTTGTTTGATTGCTGTCATGATTGTTTTTAAATCCCTAAGGCTTTGTTGTTTAACAAATGTCGTAATTTTTGTATTCATAAACTGTCCTTGTTTGACAGCTGTCATCATTTGTTTCCATTTCTAAAGTGTTGTTGTTTGGCTGCCATCAATATTTTTTGTTTCTTCCCTAAGGCGTTGTTGTTTGACAGATGTCATCAGTTTTTTTTTCATTCATAAAGATTTGTTGTTTGACAGCTGTTAAGACTTTTTTTCCTTAAGTGTTGTTGTTGGACAACTAATGTCATCATTGTTTTGAAAATCGAGGTTTAGTGAGGAATAATAAAACAAACGCAAATAAATTCTGAAAATCCACTACGGGGTTTTGTTTTTGTAGAGATCTGCGTCAGTTTAAGAATGTGCAGCCATAATTTTTAATTCGATTAAAAAAGATTGTTGTTCTGGGTGGCTCATAGCCTTCAAGGCTTTCGAAAATACTGGTTTTGTACCCTTGATGATTCCTTCATAGCTGTGTAAATTGAAGAGTCAACAAAAATGGGGGCAGATTAAGCGGTACAGCCGGTATACCTTCTGAAGGAGTTTCCAAAAGTTATTTTGTTTGATTTTTCCTTCAATAAAGTTGGACCGATTAAAACTGCTTACAAAATATTTATTTAAAATTTTTCAATACGAAAAAAATGAATACAAAATTATTCTCCTGAACTACGATTCTATTATAATGTCAAAACCCCTCTAGACAATATTCCATGATTATTTTACTATCCTCTATCTACTCGTACCAACTGAATTTCCATTTTGTCAACCACAAAAATCTGATGACACTGCTGCAATGAAAGTAATACAATTATCTATTCATAGCTGAATGATGCCAAAAAGAGTAAACAAAAATAAATACAAAAATACCTACCTACCTATAAAATGTATCTATTTCTCTCTGGTGTCTATTCCACCGTCTCGTATCTATTTCATTTCGTCGTTGTTGTTGTTGTTTGTTGTTGTTTGTTGTCGTTGTTGTCGTCATTCCCTCAGGATAGGATCACCGTAGTAAACAAATCCAACCAACTAAAGGGCCGACAGTCAACTATGTAGATATGTTTATCTGTGGTATCAACCACCAAGTACAATCTCATTGCACAACTATTGATGTTCCCCCCGCAGGGTTGTCAATGCAGTACAAGTGGAACGTCCTTCAGGGTATTGAGATGAGATTGTATATGTATTTTTTTTTAATAAAAAAGAACACTACTAGGTCGAATGTACTTGCTTTAATAGATCATAAAAGAACATTGTCTAAATCAGATGATTAGTTTCATTTAAAAAGACTAAAGAAAATATTGTGTTGGGCGCCAATTAATTTTGAGGCAAATTAATTTTTATTAGATAACTCAGTTATTTTTAACTTAAGACTAAAAATGATTTAGACAAAAGTTGTTGGAAATTTAATTTTCTACAAGTTTGATCTTGGCTAATTTTTGTGTACCACTTAAAGTTTTTTGCCTAATTTAAAAATAAAAAAAAAAATTTTCGTTAATTTTGAAGTTATGTTAATTCAAGAACTACCTACTGAACCAATTTTGCTGAAATTTTCACAGTTTCGTCTTATTAACAAGCGTTTAAAAATTATATCGGTAAAACGTCCACTCTAATGATATTTTAATTTGATTCAACGTTTAAAAACGTTCCTTCCTATATATAGTTGAAATTTCTTAACTAAACTCTCTGAGACCACCTAAAACCTTAAAAGTGTAGTTTTTTTGTTTAATTTGTTAAGTAGTTTTTGAATGAGCTTAAAAAAAATGCTCAATTTAAAAACAACCAGATACTGCAGGCTGGGGCTGGCGGTATATATTTAAGTTACAAATTTCTAAGCCGAAAAAACAACAAGTTGCAAATTGGTTGCCTCAATCAATTATTTTCTTTTAATAGAATTTTATTTTTTTTTGTCGGCCAAACCATTAACTTGCCTTTTTATTCCCATCTCTAAAATAAAACAAAAAACAAAAATCACAAAATCAGAATTCGAAAATAGTTATGCAGTCATTTGGAAATGGATCAATTATTGATAGTTTTGTGCTCTACAAAAACAAAACGAGTTCAAGAGGACATTTGTTTCAGAATTATTCTTCTTTTCATACCCGATGCCAAAGTACTGGCAAAAACCAATAATGAGTATTTTAATTAAACTTGACAACAGAGCGATTAATATGTGCCTGGAAAAGCTAAAATAAGGGTAAATGATGTTGTGGCTTTGTCCAACGATTTTGCTGGCATGGATGCCAAATCCAATTTTATGGTGTATCCACGGTGCGAGTAGGTACCAGATTTTATTTAGTGTTTTGAGTTTAATGTTGGCTTTTAAGCATGACGATAATTGAATTGCAACTCGATATTTGTTTTGAAGTGGCATTTATTTAAAGTTTCATTAAAATTTAAAACAACTATTATGTATTTATTCTGTATGGAGAAATGTATTTCAGGTGCGAAATGGAATTGAAATCTTGGGGTGACAAAGAAGGTGCCAGGCTCGCAACAAAAAAAAAAAATGATGGTGTGGAAAATAAGGGAAGGAGTGGTGGCAAAAGAACGCCGGGGTGGCAGAAAAAGTGCCAGAGTGGCAAAAAAAGTAACGGGGTAGCAAAAAATTGAGGTGGCAAACAAAAATGTCGGGTTAGCAAAAAGTGTCAAGGTGGCAAAAACAGTGCCGGGGTGGCAAAAAAAAAAAATGCCGGGGTCACAAAAAAATTCCGGCGTGGCAAAATAATTTCGGGGTGGCAAAAAACGTACTCTATTGAGTACAGTGGCAGGCAATGGGTTAACCTCCGTATCCAGATGCTGTCGAATGCTTTCTCAATATTCAGGAAGCACCTAACAGTCAGTAACCTGATAATTATTTTCAGAACTAACCCCTTTTTTCTGCAACATCTTAAGATGGTATAGAGTAGGTATAGTGGAAAGTTTCTCCCGAAATCCAAACTGCATATCGGAAGAATAAGTCCTACAAAAATTTTACTGGGGTTTTTAAAAAGTGATATGGGACGATATCCCAAAACGCCACTCCTGCTGAATTCCTTCGCTATCGGTCTCATTCCATCTCATTCCAAAAAAAAAAAAATTATATTAACGCAGTATATCGTGAGGATAGGAACATGACTTGGTAAAATTTCCTTGCGATGGACTTGGAAGTCATGTCGGATCCGGATGTTTTCTTAGGTCCTCTGCTGTGGAGGCAATTCTTGCTGAGTAAGCCACTTATTCGAGGTTGTTGAAGTTTCAAGTCGGTTTGTGATCACTGGAATGGTTATTATCTTTGAAAATTGTAATTTCAGTGACTGTCTGTTGTAGCTGGTAGATTGCTAAATTGGCTTCCTCGCAGAATGCAGGGTCTATAGATGTGTTTGGTACGAAATTTTCTACGAAATATTCGGCAAATGCTTCCGCTTTGTCGGCAATACATGATCAATGATCATACAGTCAAACAATCCATTCTTGCAAATGCTGGTAACTATCCCTCGACATCCTCGGTTTCTTTTGCTCGTACAAGACATTGTTTACGGTGAGCTTCATTGTTTCAATACTTACTTTACTTACTTACTTACTTTAGATGGCGCTCACAGCCCAGAATGGGCTACGGCTTCAACTTACAAGCCTCTCCAGCCAGCTATGTTCCTAGCTAGCCGCTTCCAGTTGCGCACACCAAATTGGCTGAGGTCGTTCTTCACTTGTCCGCGCCACCTGCTATGTGTCCTTCCTCTGCGGCATACACCATCGGGGCTGGATTCGAATACTCGTCCGGCAGGTGCGTTGCTGTACATACGCTCCACGTGCCCCAGCTACCTCAGCCGCTGTATTTTCAGCTTTTTGATCAGGTCAACGTTGCTTTATAGCCCGTATAGCTCGTCGTTGAATCTCCTCCACACTCCTTTGATACACACCGGACCGAAAATCACACGAAGAATCTTCCTCTCAAAGCACCCTAGCAGATTTGTATCCGATTTTCTCAGTGTCCATGCTTCTGACCTATAGAACAGGACTGGGATGATAAGGGACTTGTATAAAGTCTCCTTGGTTCTATGAAAGAGGGCCTTACTACCTAAATGCCTTCTTAGACCGAAGAAACAGCAATTGGCAAGAGTAATACTTCGTCTGATCTCTTCACTTATGTCATTTAGCGAGGTAATAGTGAAGCCCAGGTAAACAAAGTCATTGACAATTTCGAAATTCTATCTGTCCATCGTGATATTTTGTCCGATTCGACAATGTTGAGATTCCTTTCTCGATGACAGCATATACTTCGTCTTGTCCTCATTAACCGCTAATCCCATTTTAGCCGCCTCCGATTCAATACTCGCAAATGCGCCTGCCACAGCTCGTTTCGATCTGCCGACAATGTCTACATCGTCTGCATACGCAAACAATTGAACGGACTTTTGATTAATTGTACCGCTGATGTTGACTTGTGCGTTGCGTACAATTGCTAGGTTTTATAGGTGGTGTGTATCGATCTGGTGTTCCTGTTTTTTTTTTCTAAAATCGGTTGGAGTGTGAACATTTGATCGATGCGATGGTTGACTTGTCCGGCCTAAAACCACACTGATATGGGCCGATCAGATTGTTGACAAAAGGTTTTAAGCGGCCACGCAGGATAGCCGGCAAGATTTAAGAAGTGACGTTTAGGAAGTTTATGAATGGACGAGGTTCCATTAATCGACCTAATTTTGCAGATGAGTTGGTGTATGCTCCTTACCAATTCATCTCCCTCTGATTTGAATAGTTCCGCTGGTAGGCCATCCGCACCAGCAGCCTTGTACGACTTAAGTTTGGGTATCGCCAGTCGCTTTTCGGCTAGGTCGGGTGGACGGAACTGTTGGCCATCATCTTCCAAGTTGAATTGAGTGTTCTGCCTCCTAGTGGTATTTTGGCTGTCGACGCCGTAAAGCAGTCTAGAGAAGTGTTCTCAGCACTGAATGTGTATCATTGTTTCAATAACTTCTTCAATTTCGTTATTTGAGAGATTTCTCTTTGTATCTGACGTCGCTATTTTCTCCTATATAGGAACATTGATGACCTTTCATCAGTTGCGGCCGAGTCAATGCAGTTAAGGTGTTTTGAGTGTTTGGACTATGTCCACATCTTACACCAATAGATCTCATAGACCTTCTGGTTGTAAGGTACCCCAATTCGACCTCTGCACACATAGGACCAAGTATTCGTGAAAATTTTTTCTTGCGAAAGAGTCTAGTTTTAGTTCTGTTTTTCTGGTTATTGTCCAACACTCTGCACCAACAAGCAGGGCTCTAGTGGCTTATAGGTTTTGTAGAGCATGTTAACAGGGTGGGCCAAATACAAGTGCTTTTTAAAAATGCAATAAAATGAACAAAATTAAATTTTTGCGGATTTTGTCACTCTATTTTTTTTAAGTGCTTGAATCGTTTCCGAATTGTTGGCATAACATCGGTCCTTCACGGTTTCCCACAAAAAAAAAAAAGTCCAAAGACGTCAAATCGCAGCTCCGAGGCGGCCAATTGACATCGCCAAGACGGCTGATAACAGGATTTGGGAATTTGGTGCGCAAAAGATCGATTGTGGCATGGGCTGTGTGGCATGACGCGCCATCCTGCATGAACCAGAGGTCGTTCAAATCCATGTCTTTAGTTTCAGTAAAAAAAAGTCGGTTAACATGGTCCTGTAACGCCCACGGTTGACCGAAACGTTGTTCACAGCCTCATTTTCGAAGAATAATGGTCCAATGATCCGACCACTCCACAATCCGCACCAAACTGACACTCAGTGGATGCATTGGTTTCTCATCTATGAAGTAAGGGTTTTTCAGATCCCCATCAGATGCGCCAATTTTGTTAACAGGGCAGGCGCGCGGTGGGTGCTTCATTTTGACCAAAACTTCTTGTCAAGAAACACACTGTTTGGGCTACACAGTTCTCACTTGGGAAAGAAGTTTTCAATATATCCCAACGTTGTTTAAGCGTTAAGCGAATCATTTCGTTCCGCCGAGGTATGATACTGACCTTATGTCAATATTCTGAACGGGAATAAGCTGTCAGGGTCAAAATAATTTATGCTTTGAAAAGAAACCACTAGATGGCATGCAAATCTAGATGTGGCTCAGTTTTTGACTCAATTTTGATTTTCGACTTATGTGACTGATCAAATATCTGAGATCTGAGTTTGAATTCATTAAAAGGCTTTTTTCTTACAAAACTTTTTGATTTTCTTTCGATCGTTAAAATTAGAAGCAGTGTATTTTAAAACAAAAAAAAAATGTTTCACACGTTCCAATATTGTTTAAACCTTTACCTATCGTGAAATTTTTCTCTCATATTTAAATCCCAAGAGACTCACTTAACTCCTTGAGGCTATTCAGTAGAAAAAGATATTCTTCATCAAAAATCATTTGAATACAAACTACATACAATATTTATGTACCTATGCATCCACAAACAGCAATCCCATCAATGATTCAACAATTCATCATACTAAATTATATGCACCCTCTTTTTGCGTCAAATCCTTTCCTTATCGTTGTCGTGCACCACCCAAAATATCCATTTCAAATGCAAAATCAAAAGTACATTCTTTGATATGCAATGCTTCTTTTTTTTTTTGGGCTTAAGGATGGGTATGAATTAAATTAAAACTTCACAATGCTCTTGAAAAACTTTCTGTCGAATTTGAAGCACCAAGTATATCTGTGATACTTAGGAGAATGGTGATGATGAAATTTACATGCCATTAAAAGATCAAGAGGATTGGAAGAGAATGTGTTAGAATTGGAATAATAAATTTCTGATGTAAAAAAAAATTAAATTAGTTGTAAAATTACAACTTTAACTCTGAACCTTATCCCGTCGTATTAATCCTCCTCAGTCCTCCTTCATAACAAAACCTCTTTTGTATTATCGAGGGCTTTTCATGTGGTAAATCAAGCTTCCATTGTTGGACAAACAATGAGAATCAGAACGTGAAAGAACCGAGACCACATGTATGCGACCGCGCGTTCGTCACTCGGAACAGTCATAATAATTATGCAGCTACTACATGCTTGTATAGTATAAGTTGCACCCTTATCAATATCCCACAACATGGAACATTGAATCGAAAAAGTACCAATGATATACAAAAAGAGTATAGGCTGGAAAATTGAAGGTGAACTTGTAAAAGGGTGACAAAGTCGACGTTATACCGCCACCCACTCCTCTACACTATGCAATTTGAGGTAAAAATTACATATTCACTTGAGTTTTGTATACCTATTGGTTGTAAAATGAACCGACCGAACGACCGACCGACGACGACGCACCACAAAAAGGACGACAACACCGACCTTAACAGACGAGGATATTGAAGGATACATACAATTATCCTACAATTGTTCGATTCCATTTCAATTTGATGGAAATCCACTTTGCGGTTAGGGTATGGAACCTAGGCAGCAAAATCACATTGAAAAAGTGTGTACCTATTTCTGCGATATGTGGCAATGGACTTGACGGTCGCAAAAGTTTTCTGAAAGGACCTTAATCTTTTATCGAGGACCATACCGTTCAAAGGGAACAAACAAATACGACCTTTATGGAACTTTCAAAAATCCAGAGGCCAGGAGAAAAATTTGCAATAAATAAATCTTATGCAGATGATGTGATAGTGGTTAACCATAATGGAATTTGAGGATGCGATAGGGCCACTCTACCAATAAGGATGATTTAGCTTTTCATAAAAAAAAAAAATATTAAAGTAGAGTGCCCAAAAAAACCCCAGAGTCGATAAGAAAAAAACATATATGGTTTGAAAGGGCATTGACGTAGATATCAAATATAAAATTATTTTCTTTAAAAGTTATCATCGGGACTGGCTATGACAATTTATTTATTTTTTAATAGCAAGGTGTTTGTTCATGTATTCAACATTGGTGAGGGCAGTAAAGAAGAGAAAAGGTATTGATTAAAAACATACCTACATATCCACTCGACATTTGGTAATCCGCAAAAGTTTCGTAAAACAAAGTTTCTATTAAGACAAAAAATTATTTTTCGAAAAACACTGATTTTCATAAGGCAAATGCTGACAAAATACAAGGTTTAAAAAAAAAAATTGTTACAAGCGTGACGGCCGCTATATTTTTTTTTGTATTTTAGGTAGCAATGGTATAGGAAGCTATAGGAGGAAATACGTGTGCCCTCGATGTTGCATTCGTTTAATGCGAAAATGTGTTAACTGTTATAAATTGGTACCTTACTAGTCTCGCCAATATTTTAAAAGTACTCTAATCCAAGAAATCAATTAACAAATTCCGGAATAAATTATGAAAACAAAACATTTCGGAATTTTACCACTGCCATTGAAAAATTCTTAGTTTTTCATGTTTTCGTTATAATTTCAGGTCTTAATTAATCATTAGTATAACAGTATGCCAATGATTTAGAAGTTGTTCTTAATTCTTATACACATACTATTTCCCCAAACTGTTATCCGGCACGCTTATTGCTTAATGCTTAGGTAGGATACTACATTTTTTTTCGAACCTGTTGAGTAACGGTATGGGTGATAGCCGCTTTTTTTATGAATAAAGAGAGAATCATCTTGTGGGTGCTGATTTTATTGACTTGTGGTGAACCTATTTAATAACATGAATCAACATTAATATGAAGATTTGTCACTTTTTACTTTTTTTTTTACATGGAGAAACACTGTGTTTTTAAAAATTTTAAATTGTCATATTCAGTCCCGGGGATCACTTTTTAAGAAAATGATTCCATATTTGTTATCGACAATTAATGTCCTCTCAAAGCATGTATGACTTTTCTTAATCGACTCTGGGTTTTTCGTCCATACATTTTTGGGCATTCTCCTTTAAGGAACTTGTTTTTGAATAAAAAGAAATTCAGTTGCGAAAAAGACCTGCACAGAAAAACAATCTAGTTTTCTACAAGGCACGAGAGAGTTTTACATAGATTCTGGTAAGGCACTAGCACGAATTAGCGAACACTAGAACACGGGCCTTGGCGATTATGAACCCTCTTGCCTAGTCATGCAAAAAAAGAAATGATAAGCTGGATTATGTGGCTTGCGATCCCGCGATCTTCTGTTTGTCAGTCCCATGCTCTACCTACTGGACTAACTCGCTATACAAAAATTCAATGTCGAAAGTTAATTACTTTCATTCCATATTGCATAACAAATACATACAGAATTGAACAGGACTTAATGTACTTGCTTTTTAGGCATAACAACTTAGAACAGGTTTTCTGTTCTAACTTGTCTGACAAATCTGACTTTTTCCTCACTGAACAATCTTATATTATTTTTCTCACACCTGTAGTAAAAAGTGTGATATGAAAAAGAAGACAAGGGAAAGAGAAAACAAAATGATCTTATGATACTGAAATTGCATGGTGCTTATGTAATTTTTATTTTTGGTGTACAAGAGCAATTCCTGATGGGGTATCGAAACATGTGTGTGAGGGTTGGCGTCACGAGTCATTAAAACGTTTCCCCGTGTCTAAACGTTTGGTACTGAAATTCAGCAAGGGCTTGCCAAGAATCTAACAAGTTTTCCCCGTCTAGATTTTCCCTAGTGAAAACTTACTAGGGCCTTGCCGAAAATAGACAGATAATTTGCATTTTTTCAGCTAGGTTTAGATAAGATCTTCAGGTTTATTATGCCTTAACTGAAAAGACATATTAATCCAAACTTGAGTAAAGTCTTAAGAAATTTAAAGCAACTCTAATGCAACGGGGAAACTTGTATTTATTCAAACTTCACTTTTTTCAAAAATGGAACAAAACATGCAGACAATTTCACCATAGTCCAATCTGTTTGCATTTTTTTTACTCGAGTAGGTACCTACCATAGGGTACGTCCTGTTGTCGAGCTCCCCTAAACATTTATCAATTCTCATATATTATGCAAAGGTACGTATTTACTTAACTGCCTCTGACCCCAGTCTATATAAATTTTCTAAATTTAAATGCCATCCAGACAATTTAAGCAATATAGACAGAGTCCCTCCCCTCTCTCTGGATTACAAAATCACATATTCGGAAAATATCTCCTGTTTTCTAAAACCGGATGAAAAGCAAAATGTTCATTGTTCATGTCCTCCCTTCTATATAAATCTCAAAATCTAGGAAGACTATTTATGTATCTATTGTTTTGTTTTGTTGTTGTGGGTGCGAACCACGGAATTTATCGCGAAACTTCGTTTCAGCTTTCAACATCACACAAATCTCTCGTTTAAACAACCATCCGATGCATTTGCAATTAGGTGATTTATTTTGCATCGGGAGAGATTACACCCTTAGATTTATAGCTATAGATACATATATACAATAGACATAGATAGATAGATACAAACATATATTAGCCCTTAGCCCAAATAGACCAAATAAATTGATCGTTAAACACATTTTGTGGTGTCTGTCTGGCTGGCTGACTAGCTGTTTGGTTGAACCTTTATGTTATGTATGTCTGACTCTGATGTCAACGGTAGTTATATTGGGATTATATCCATTTCACTTGACTCATCATAAGTTTATTTAATGGTGCATCCATTAAAATGTCACCTTTTATTTTAGATCTCCTTTAATTTGGGACCATTTATAGATATGGATGTACTTTATCTATCAGGACCACACACACGTTACAATCCATAACACTCATCTCATCCCTGGGACAAACAAAAATTATATAGGTATCTCATACAATCTGTGTCCAAATGAAATGGCCTCATTTTCTTGCCACACCTTTAGGATTCTCGGGAAAGAAAGCATCTTCCCCTCTCCTTTCATATATATAATGATGAGTGGTGGTGATACATTGTCATTTAATTTATTTTTATGGGGGGCAACATATGAGCCTTTCTTCACCTGAATTGCCTATTTTTCGACCTTATTCTTGACTTTTCCAAAAAGGTTATAACTGAGATATATTTTTGTGACAATGTCAATCCATTTAGAAAACAGAATAGAGCCTTCGGGGCTCGACCTAAACACATACTATGGTGATTTTATCCTTTTATTGAATCTAAAATTCAGCACACTACCTATATTGTTCACAGGTACACCTATGCTCTGTTATTATGTCACTCTTGTGGCCAAATATGTTAAGGGCGATTATTATTATTATGATGCTATATAGTCAAGTGAAACAGAGGGTTATACCTGACCAGGCTATAACACTCAACTTTTAGGGGTGAATCATCATTTAGAAGGAACGGGAAGCTTATATAGGGATTGTTGTTTTACAGTGGAACACAAGAGGCTAAACATTGCCATAAAACTAGTTTGCAAAATTAAAGATGTAAGATTTAATTTAGACGATGGATGAATTTCGTAGTAGCCCGTAGCGTAATGGTTAGTGCGTTCGACTGTCACGCTGGAGGTCTGGGATCGCTTCCCAGCCTCGTCCACCTAAAAAACTAAAAAGTTTTTTTTCAGGGCTACTGCCTCTTGCGAGGAATTGACAAATCCTCCAAGAGTATCACTTGTCACGAAAAAGTGCTTCTCGCCTAGCCGTTCGGATTCGGCATAAAATTGTAGGTCCCTTCCATTCCATGGATGAATTTAGACCATAAAACTTCCTTCCCACTCCCCTTCTTCGTGTTCATTTTAAAAAGGTGCTTTTAAATAGATTTCAACTTCTCTAAGATTTCGGGAAAAAAAATTCGTTCTAAAAATTCTTATTAAAAATCGATAAAGAGTCATACCTGCGCAAAAAACAAACCACTAACAATTTTCTTTGTTGAAATAGCTAAAAAGAGCTTTTTAATGAATTCCAACTTCTGTAATACTTCTGAAAAATTTTGTTTACTATTAAATAAAAAAAGACGAGTTTACCGAAGTTCACTGTTGATAAAATTCGATAATTTTACAAATTCTTCGTTAAAATTTCTTAATAAAGCTTTTCAATGAATTTTAACTTCTGAAAGATTTCGGAAAAAAACTTGGTTTATTAATAAAAAAGAAAAAGAGACAAAGTTACCGAAGCTCTATCTTGATAAAATTTGATGAAAAGTGTTATAACCTTAAGAAATAAACAAAGCTTTGATAAAATTCTTGGTTTAAAATTTAAATGTCTAAAAAGAGGTTTTTGTACTGCATTCAACTTCTGTAAGACTTCGGAATATTTGTTTGTAATGCATTCAACTTCTGTAAGACTTCGGAATATTTTTGTTAACTGTTAAATTAAAAAAAAAAAAGCCAAATATACTAAAGCTCACTCTAGATAAAATTCAATAAAAAGTGTTATGCCTAAGCAAATAAACAAACCTTTAACAAAATTGTTGGTTTAAATGACTAAATAAAGTTTTTAATGAATTTCAACTTCTGTAAGATTTTGAAAAATTTGTGTTTACTATTAAAAAAAAAAAATTAAAAAAGACATAGTTACCGTACCAAATGTTAACTTTAATAAAGATTCTTTTATAAAGAATCGTAAAGAAATTTTAACGAAGCTTTTTGGAAATTATAAAAATCATCAAACAGCTTAATCTTTTTTCTTCTTGATTTTGATTTTGTTATATGAAGCAATAAAACACCAATTACTGTATATGTAGTGGGTACCCGTTTGGTACTCGAAAAGTATCGGGCACCCGAGTTACCATTATGGTATTGGGCACTCAAGTATGCAGATCCGAGTAATGGCGCAGGTACTCTAAAAGTATTGGGTACACTAGTAAGGGGGTAGCTATAAAGTTCTCAAAAGGTCTACTAAATTCTAGATTTAAAAAAGGTGTAATATGAAATTTTAAGTCGTTCTGTTGATATACAAAAATTGCATGCCTTTTAAATCAAAATTTAAGTAAGTTTCCACTCTCCTAAACGAAAAAAAATATACCCAATGTCCAATGGAAGAAGAATAATTTTCCAAAATAGGCACTTAAATTCGGAACACCCAATAGAGCTTGTAGTTTCGGTAACAATTTTTTTTACAAAAAACAATTAAGGTTCTATTAGGATTCTTAGTATTGAAATGACCTAAGTAAAGTTGTTACTAAAGTTGTACTTATCACAAGTATCGATAATAATGATTGTGTTAACTCCTCTTTAAAATTAACGATATATGACCTTCTATTTTATTACAAATCGAACTTTTATAGAGATCCAATAAATATTAGCTTCTCTTAACCCCTTCGTATTGCCAAAGAAATTTTCGTTCTTGAATCATGATTTTTTTCTCGAACTTTATCAAGAGTGAGCTTCGGTAACTTTGTATCTTTTTTTAAATAATAAAGAATTTTTTTCCGAAATCTTATAGAAGTTGAGATTCATTCAAAAGCTCTTTTTAGAAAATTAAACGAAGAATTTTGAAAGATTTTTTTCTTTGTTCAGGTATAATTCTTTTTTATGAAATTTTATCAAGAGTGAACGAATAAACGAACCTTTTTCGAAGCCTTGCAGAAGGTGAACTGTATTTAAAAGCACCTGTTTGAAATTTAAACGAATAATTTTGTTAGAGGTTTGCTTCTTTGCATGTTTTTTTTTTATTTCTGAACAATTTTGTAATTTTTTTGTTTGCATCTAATTCTTTAAGAAACTTAAGCTTCGGTAAAATAAGTAAACAGATTTTAACCAAAAAAAAACTCCATAATTTATAATTTTAGTAATATTTTTGCATATATTTATATGATTGCTTATTCGAAATTATTTAACGAAGTTTTTTGCAAATACAGACCTTTATTCCAATTATTATCTATTACAAATGACCTATAAATTGAAACAGGAGATCATTTTATAACTATTAAATCGCACGAACTTGCTATCGTGGATTAAAGCTTTAATATGGATTAGAGCATTGAAGTACATTGAATACTATTATATACTAACACGACCTATTATTGGAAAAATAATAACTGCATACTAAGCAATTTGTTTTATATTTTTTTCTAAACAATTTTTCAAGAATTTTGTTACAAAATTTTGGAATGCAATAATTTATAAGCTTTAGAAGTCTTTATTTGTGAAATTGAAAGAAAATAATTGAAGCCATTAAAGCAATATACGGGAAATATACCAAAAAATGAGACTCGAAAAACTTCAAAACTGCGTAACCATAATTTGAATTTATCGGTAAAAAAACCTTTGAAGCACTTTTGTAAAAATCACTTTAAATATTTACGAACGCAGTTAATTCAAAAATCCAAATCCAAAAGGCGATTTTATGATAACTGGCGAAAGGTCTTGTTTTTGAGGTTAAGCCATATTTTCACACATCTCGTAAATGGCTGGTCCTTTAAAGAGTACAAACGATATTTAATCCAAAATTTTTACAAAACATAAAATTGATCGAACAAAGCCCTCGATTGCAACTGGCGATTGCCAATCGAATCGGCAATTTTCGATACCATCGATTGGTTTTCATGTTGTAACATAATCTATGAAAGAAACACCAGAACCTTTGTAGTGTTTGAACTTGAAGAACATAGTTACTGTTTTGTGCGGTGTAAGTTAATTATTATTTGACGGAAAACTCTACGTGATTTGATTATGGTTTAAACTAATTATTAACATCGAATATTCAATCAGAAAATAACTAATTTAGAACACAGAAAACAATGGTTGTGTTCATCAAATTCAAACCTTACAAATGTTTTGGTATTTCATTTGATTATGTTACCCAATAGCGAACATGAATCGAAGCAAACAAGAATTGTCAAACCGATTGGCAACCGACATCAGCAATCGGGACTGCAATTATAATTTTTGTCCAAATTGAGATGTTCGTTTGCCCCATAGTGTGCTTCAGTTAAGGCCGTTTTGTGTTCGTGTTTCGAATTTGTTACGTTGCTGGTTGTAATGTTAAATATAATGCCGATGTGTGACTTGAATATCACATTGCTTTATTTTATTTATTTTTTCTTCGTGCAGGGAAAATAAATCGCATGTGTTCTGTTTTTTGTTTTGTTTGTAATTCTTTTTTTAATTTATCCCCAAATGAAACTGAGCGCGTGGTAAATTGTTTAAAATATAATATTTACAAAAATGTCAAAACATTAAAATAAATTATATTTTTCTGAAAGACCCAACCCCTCTGTTTTTTGGGGCGTCCAGGCGTCGTTGCGTCGGTCGCGTCGTCTACACATAATGACGACTGCGACTATGAATGCAGCCGGACGAGAGAGTGATAAGTGGTCAAGTGATTAACATGTCGGACAGGTCGCGATTTTTTTATTTTTATTTATTAGTCTTTTATTAATTCAATTGAATTTGACATGTGACGTCGACTCATATACATATACTCAATGTTGATATTGAGTGGCATTTATAATCGTGCAAGGAAGTCTGATGATGTTTAAGCAAATGATGATTTAAAAATCGGAAGCACCGACCACTTTTTTAGAATTTAATTCAATTTTGAATATTAATGTGCGAAATTTTTGTCGATTTATTCAAGACATGCAAAGCCATGGTGTGTTTATTTTTATCTAAATTGACTAAGTCAACTGAAATTTATTTATATTACTCTTTTCTAATCAGAAATATTGCCGTAAGCATACATTGTACAAAAGAATTGAAACTATTATCCATACCCACGCTTTGGACGTGAATTTCAGAAATAGCACATTTTCTTATCATTCTTACGTCGTTTCCAAGAAAAAATAATAAAATCTGGCTCTTATGTACAATCAATGTAGGTTCTTAAGTTTGTACAGATTTGCATTAATAAGAGCTTCATGTACTGAACTCAGTACAGTAATGAGTACAGAACTGTTCAATTTATGTAAGTACCGAATAGTACAGGCAATGGGGAAAAATCTGAAAAAGTTTTGACGTCTGAAAAGTTTGAATGCAGTTTTGAAGAAGGGTTGCTTTTTAGCACAAATATCGATTTGCGGGATTTTTGGTCTTGTGGGGCGTCCGCCATCTTGGAAAAACGACTTCTTTTTGATAATTTGCGTTTTTCTCACTTCCTGTGCTTTTTTTTGAAAAAAATTGTATATAATTTTTGTTTTAATTGTTTTAACTTCCTACAAATCGGTATATAAAATATTTTTCTGGTGTAGATAATTAAAAAGTTATTAATGAAAAACGAGTACAAAATTAGGCCTTACGGGCTTAGTCTTAAATACTTTTTTGAAGATAATGCAGTGTGATTTGCATAAGCTGTAACAAAAGGCTAGGGCGAGTAAGTTTATTTATGATAAGAAAAAAATCGTTTGGGGAGGGGGGTCTATTTCCCCCCGTTTAGGCAGAAGGGGCCATTTTCTAAAAAAAAACTATTAAAAATATCATGTAATAGCTTTTTTGAAAGCCAAGAACCTATTCTCAAATGAACTTTTTAAATCAAGTTGTTTGAGCAAACAGTTTTTGAGAAAATAATTTTCAAACTCGAAATTTAAAAAAAAAAACTTAATTTTATTTTCTTAATTCGAAGATGGTGGGCGCCCCACAAGACCAAAAATCCTGCAAATCTAGATTTATGCTAAGAAGCAACCCCTCTTCAAAACTGCACTCAAACTTTTCAGACGTCAAAACTTTTTTCAGATTGCCCTTATTTGACTCCCCGTTGCCTGTACTAGAATGAAACCCATCATCAAGTGTGTCAATGTTTATGTATCTGTAGACACTACCCATAAAAGTGATTAAGTGTAGTTAAAACAGGCGATATTCTTATTTAACTATAGACCAGCTACAGTGAAATATGTAATGAACGCATAAGTTACGATAAGAACATTTTACTTGATGATTGCATAAGTTGCGATATGTAAATTAAACTGAAAATTAGCTACAGATAAATATTTAATGAATGATTAAGATATCTACTTGAGAACACTAAAGAGCAGCTACATTAAAAAATATGTAGTGAATACACAAGTTGCAGGTGTACATTACTAAAAACAAGCTATAGTGAGATAAGTAAAGTTATCAATAATTGTTTCCTCTTAATCTAGCACAAAATTAAAAAAAAGTTACCATTACTATCCTCTATATGGCAGCTAGAGTGAAATATGTAATGAATGCATAAGTTGCGATACGTAAATTAAGCTTATAATCAGCTATAGTGAAATATGTATTAAATGCATAAGTTGTGATATGTATATTAACCTAAGGACCAGCTACAGTAAAAATATGTAATGAATGCACAATTTGCAGATGTACATTAAACTAAAAACAAGCTACAGTGAAATATGCAATTACATTATAAGTAAAATTATTTATAATTGTTTCCTCTTAATCTAGCACAAAATTAAACAAAAAAAGTAACCATTACTCTTTATGGGTCAGCTAGAGTGAAATATGTGATGAATGCACAAGTTTCAATATGTAAATTAAACTTAAAATCAGCTACATTGAAATATGTTATAAATGCATAAGTTTTAATATGTGCATTAGGCTATGGAACAGCTACATTGAAATATGTACTGAATACATTAGTTTCGATATGTAGATTAAACTTTGGACCATCTACAGTGAAATATGTAATGAATTATGCATATAATAAGTTACCTTTTATTAATAATATTGTTCACTAAGTATAGCACACAATTCAGCGAAAAGTAGACATTACTATCCTCAATAGAAGCTACAGTAAAAATATGTAATGAATGCATAAGTGACGATATGTACATTTAACTCAAACCTAGCTACAGTGACATATGTAATGAATGAGTAACGATATGTACATTGAACTGTGCACCAGCTACAGTGAATGTATGTATTATACGGTAGGTACATTATTAATAATTTTTTCCTCTTAATGCTGAATACAACCAAAATTAACCATCCCATTATTATCTAAGTATCATTTTTAATTAAGTCTTTTACACCATAAATAACAAAATATAATTTTTAGCTCCCTACACACTGCAGTTGTTGGTTATTAAAAGTCTTCTTTATCTTTTAACTATTGGCATTTAATTTTACAAAGACAAAACGAAATTGAAAAACGTAATCCTTCACGAAACTTTTAGTACCTGAAACTGTGCGTTCTACTACAATGGTACGTATACTTTCTCGCTTTTATCCCTTTTTTCACAAGAAACAAAACTTTGATCCTATTAAAAGTTAGGAAACCAAACAAAAAAGGATACCTACGAATAAAAACTGAGACAAAATATATATACACAAATGGCCAAAGGAATTTCCAAGTTAACAAAAAGACAATTGTTTCTTCTATACCTTTTCTCTTTACTTTGAATTTTTTTGTAAAAGACTAAGAACTTTTCTCAGGGATAAATAACCGGATTAAATAATTCATTAACTTGGTTTTGCAGGTTTGAGTTGGTTTGGTTGTATTGTTTGGTTGGTGGTAATTATGTCTAAGGATCTCGAGAAGAAAACGATTTTTTTTTTTAAGTTTGGGAAATTGAAAAAAGGCTAAATTAAGACTTAAGTCGTGGTTTCCATTGTTTTCTAAGGTCAGGAGGCCTAATAAGTCAAGATATGTTGAAATTCATTTTTAACAGCACAATCAACACCAAAGACCAACTATGATCTATGCCTAATTTAAACAAATATAATTTGTTATTTTTCTTATTATGGCGGATAGTGCGAAAACTATCCAATGGATTTTTATGATTTTTCCCTTAATTTGTTGTTTTAAATTCAAGCTTCAAAACAAGCCCATTAACAATTAATTATATTACCCGTGTTTTTTTGGCATTCTGTAAATAGTACAGTAGAAAATTACCAAAAAAACGCATCCGCAGTAGCCTGGTTTTTGTATTTCAAAATTGGTTTAACTGAAAGAACACCTGTCAGAATATATAAAAAAAAAATATATTTGTGAGAATCAGAACCAGTCAAAATTAACTTCACTAAAAAACTAATAGTAACCAACATTTGAGAATGAAATTACCAAAAATCCATTAGAGACTCGGAAAACTATCCGCAGTATGATTCTTCTTTAACTTTTATCGGCAGTATTCATACTGGATAGCTACTATGGAATACTACTATGGATAGCTTTTCCAATAAAACACGGGTATTGTATCCATCGAGATTGTTGTTTTTAGAAGGCAAACAAGAGTGATTCCTTTTTATAGCAACTCTGTAGTTTTCTGATTTTTTTTTAATTTACTGGGGGATAGTTTCAGGCTTGTTTGCAAACAGTTTTTCCACGTTTGTCCAGCCATAAAAATCGTTTGCGCAGCCTCAGATGAAAAAGTACACAATATTTCTTTTTTATAGCAAACATCAAAAACACAAAAATGGTCATTTAGCACCCTTTTATGACACCTTAATTTGTTTATTTTCATTTTTGGACCTTGTTTATGGATATCCACAAGAAATAGCGCGTAGAATAAAAAATTGAATATTTTTTATAGCAACTCTTAAAAACTAAAAATCAACCACCCAGTCCCGTCCAGCTCCCCAAATGAAAACTAAGAAGGATTGGGTTAATCGAATATTTTTTATCCACCAGCTGTGTTTTCATGAGTAAACATATCATTTGCCACTTGGATAAAATAAGCTCTTAATTTTTTCTTATAGCAACAATTTAAATAATAAATTTCAACCAAATCAGCGCCCTAAAATGAAATTTTGACTTGATGGGGTTGAAATTTAGTGGACAAATATCTTGTGAATTTCAATTTGGCATGCTGGTCAATTTTTTACGAATTTTTAAAGTTTCTATAAAAAACGAAAGCTGAATAATTTGTTTCATTTAGCGGGCTAGACGAAAACTCAATTTTATTTAATGCTTCTAAATCTTCTTTTTCTAATAGTTGCTATAAAAATTAAATATTCACGCTAGATGGCATTTTTTATTTTTGTGGTTTTTATAAAAAGTAATAATTATTACTCTTCTTAGAGTGGGCATGTTAAGCCAGGGAACAATAAAGATGCCCAATTGGACAACGCTTACCTTTAAATTTCTTTTGGGATGCTTTTTTTGTTTTTGTTGAGATTTCCTATAAAATAAATTTTCTTATATATACACAAACATTTTTTAAGGATACCCTACTCATGCTCAGTCGGTGGACAAAGATCACCCAATGGGATACCATAGTCCCCTAAAATTTAATTTCGGACGCTTTTTAATTTTTTTTTGAGGTTTCCTAGTTTTTAAAACAGATTTTTGTATGGGTTCGGATCCTCAGTCTTATGAGAAAGGAGTCCAATTGTGCTACCATCTCCTAAAATTTCATTTGTGGTGTTTTGTTTTGGTTTCCTACACATGCTCAGTCGGTGAGCAAAGAAGACCAATTGGGCTACCGTCCTCCCCTAAAATCTCATTTCTGGTCCTTGTTTTTTTTTTTTTTTGAACAAGTTGAAAGCACATCGACTTGGTTGGTTGGTTTGCCCGCCCACATCGAGCAAATGAACAAGAATGCTCCACCAAAAAGAGTCCTCGAATCACACAGCCCTCACACGATCGAGAAAAAAAACAAGGAAGATCGAACCATCCCCATCGTGGGTTCCATAACACTTGGTCTGAAAGCAACGCTCCCGGGATCTTGTTTCACGCTTTTATTTATTTTCTCTGCGAATTCTCTTACTTTAGATGGCGCTCACAGCGCAGGATGGATGAAAGGGCTCAACCAACGAGCCCTTTCAGGCAGCTCTGTCCCTAGCAAGCCACTTCCAATTGCCCACAATAAGTTGGTTGAGATCGTTCTCCACTTGTACACGAAATCTATTATGGGTTCTTCCTCTGTTGCATACAACACTGGTGTTGAATTCGAAGACTCGTCGAGCAGGTGCGTTGTTGTTCATACGCTCCACGTGTACCAGTCATCTCAGTGGATGCAGCTTTTTGACCAACGTTGCTGTATAGCTCGTAAAGCTCTTTATTGAATCTACTCCATATTCCTTCAATACACACCGGACCAAAAATCACACGAAGAATCTTCATCTCAAAACACCCTTGCGCATTCCCTACTCTCGCCAAATTAGTTCACAATCTTTGGAAGTGCATTTTTTGACGACATCAACAAACTTTTGGAAATGCAAATCAAAGACTTGATTTCTGTTCTCAACTCAACGAAATGGCTTAGGTATACCAACTTTAGTTACTTCTCGATACCTAGCTCTTCGTCGGGTTCCTAAGGTTGCAAGCTAATGGGAGCGAGAGGTTTGACCGGGTTCTATGGTGCGCAGTGGACGGACGATCATGCGATTGGATCAGTTTTCGCTCCAGTATCAATCAATTAGATGCCTAGTTGGTCAAAGTGTTTGAGTGTGTGATCGTGCAGATGACCATGATATGGCTCCAAGTCTTACCACAACCATAAAATTCATCAAAACCTGTTCTATTCTATTTTAAGTTTCAATTTGGGAGATTCCCTAAGAAAATTTTCTTCATTTAAAGGTTTAAAGACCAAGCCACCCTCTTTGTGGATATCAGAACTCTTGGTCAGGAAACAACTCTCCCGGGATCTTGTACTACGCTGTCATTAATTTTTTCTGCGAACTCCCTGCTCTGACCAAAATTAGTGCACAGTAATTCGGAAGGGCATTTTTTGACGACATCGACTATGTTTCGCAAATGAAGATCAAAGACCTGATCCCTTTTCTCAACGCGACGAAATGGCTCAATGACCAATTTTGGTTACTTCTCAATACCTAGCTGTTCTGTCGGGTTCCCAAGCTAGTGGCAGTAAGGGATTTGATCGGAGGCGTCCATGAGGTACAGTGGACAGATGATCATGCAATTCAGTTTTTGCTTCAGTAGCAGTCAGCTAGATAGCCAGTTTGTCAAAGTGCAAATGGTTCGGATGCGGGTAGTGGTCCGGATGAGTATGTCATCAGCTTCCTGATGATTATGCTAAACCGAGACGTCATACCATAACCTTAAAATTCATCAGAACCTATTCTGTCATATTTTTAATTCAATCCAAACTGAGAGATTCTCTGAGGAAGTGTCCACAACCCCATATCAATCCCAACTACAGGTTTTAATGAGTTTTGGTATCAAAACGGCGCACTTGAGCGCTGATTGGGTCTTGTGGCCGCCATTTCTACCTACCTACTTACATATCACGCCGAGCCTCTTTACATGTCGGGAGCCGGTTAAGTGAGTTAAATATTCTTCTAGCTTCTCTTCCTAAAAAAAAACAGTCGAAAACATAGAATATCAAATTTTAGCTATAGACATGTTTCCGGGAAAAGCTTATTCTATCAGTCTATCTCATAACGTGGTCCTTTTGGTCCTCCTAATTTGCTTAAGCGTTTTTTACTAAATAAATTATTATTGCCGACGACATTAAAAAGTAAACCTTTTTTTTATCTCTTCAAAATTCCTTCAAGCTCCATTAACACTAAAATCTCCTCTAATTACACTTTATTTCTACTTCAAAAATTATCATAAATTTATTACAATTACGCACCTAAAAAAAAAAAACAAAACAAATCCTTCTTAATGTCCATTTTTTCCGCCTCGAAAATTATAAAAATGCTCATTAAAATAGCAGTTTTAGTTCACAATAATTTATATTTCTTAGCAAAAATGTATATATAATCCCAAACGAAATATACACCCCACTCAAATTCAAAGCCATTAAATTTAATTAAAATCACTGGCAGATAATTAATAAAAATAAAAAATAACCCTCAACGAAAAAACAAACTTGAGAGAAACGAAAAAAAAAATCTAAAGAAATCCCTAATTATCTTCAAATCCAAAATAATAAATCCTAAATTAGGTTCATTTCCTTAGTTTCTCTCTAGAGAGGTACGACTACAATACGACCGACAGAAGAAAAAATCATTTTGTTGTACATCTGCATATTTTTTATGTTCTGCGGGTATTTGCACTTCTTATTTTCAACTCACAAAACCCAGCAAACCATCGGAAATAGGATATGCCATCGAATAACATAGGCACAGCCTTTACCGTGCCAAAAACCTCTTTGAAGCATATTATTATGTTTTCCTCCATGCTTAGGCGTAAATTGCCTCAAAATCTGGCTCATAAATTTTAAAGAAGATGCGAGGCAAACAAAAAATCATCCTTAATTTTGTTTGTGTACTTGTTTTGAGCTTCACAAGTTATATGTTGTCCACCAACAGCCGGAAAGATGGTTACATTTAAACCCAAAATGCGCTCTACCTCAACCGCCCCCCCGCCCCCCTATCAACACAAAAATGGAAGTGAAAATATGAAGAATTCACAGTGGAAAAATTCCTTGATCCCCTTAGCGAGAGCCGCACAATGTGGAAAAATTTGTATTTTAATGAAAGGAATCCCAACTGAGCTTGCATAAGAAGAAGAAGCAGAAGGGGAAAAAGGGAGAATAAGCGGATCCTGGATGCGAGTTTGTTAGAAAAGAAGCTTCTGCTACTAAATCCTTTTTGGATTATATTATGCCATTTTTTTTTTGTTTTTATTTTGATGAAATTCATCTCAGATACAAAGTTAAATGCCCGAAGGGGAACAATTTGATTTATAACTACTGACTATGCGAGAAAATCATCCCTTGAGAGAGGTTTGTGAACCTTGCTCACTCACTGGCGATGACGACCAACAACGATGGGGTTTATTTAAAAAAATAAAAAAATTCCTTTAGTCGGTTGATAAGGTTTCATTAGGAATTATTTTATAAGTGTCTTATACAACAAAAAATATAAAATCACACGTCGTGATTTAAAAAAAAAAAAAAAAAATACATAATAACGGTTTAACCCTTATTCAGCAAATATATATAACACATTGTGCTGTTGGAATGGTAGAGTCATGGTCATTATTTTTCATTTTAAGCCAGCGTGGAATTTCTTTATATATGTATATTTATAAAAGAGAAGCTAAATGTGATTTAAGAGGTTTTAAATTTTAAGGTTTTTTATGTCAGGGTGGTTCTTGTTTGGTCGTTTTTTTTTAACTTTTTAGGGAGATGTATATTTAACATTGAAAATTACATAATTTTCCTACACATTCTTCTTTTCTTAGTCTACGACGAGTCTGACTTAAGAAGAAGAATCCAGCTTATTGATCATTTCAGTTTGTAGAATTGGTTGCCTTATTAAAAAAAAAATTAAATTAAAAGTCCTAGAACCAGTTGGTTTTCAGTTTTTGACTTCAAATTAACAAGAGCATGGACTAATAAAATCAATATCAGTTTAAAAACTTATTATCTCGAAAACTATTCACTAGAGCAACTTGATTTAAAAAGTAGGGTTGGTGTCAGAATCCAAAAACCCCAAAATCCCGAAAATCCAAAATCCTGAAACCCTTAATCCCGAAAACCCAAAATCTGGAATACCTACCCAAATTCCCAAAATTCCAGGACCCAGAATCCCGAAAACCCAAAATACCGAAATAGAAATCCCAAAATATTGAAAAAATTTGCGAAAATTTTGGTTCCGGGACAGAACCCCCAAAAACCGATATTCCAAAAACCCAAAATCCCAAAAACCAGAAAACCCAAAATCCCGAAAATCCTTTCTGGATTCTGGGTTAAGCGTTTTGGGTTTGGGATAGTTTTGGGTCTGGGACAGAATATCGAAAACCCAAAATCTCGAAAACCTATTTTGGGTTTTCTGCCTTTCGGGTTTTCTGAATTTTTGGTTTTCGGGATTTTGTGTTTTAGTGATTTTTGATTTTCGTTATAGTGGGTTTTTTGGATTTTCTCAATAGTGAGTTTTCAGGATTATGGGTTTTCTGGATTTTGTGTGTTCGAGATTTTCGATTCGGCACTCTCTCGTACTCCCGCAAATTTTCATTTTATATAATTTTTCGGGATATCGATTTCGGAAAAATTATCTTAAGTGTAAAGTTAAGAAGTAAAGGAGTAAAGAACAAGATTACTGTTCAGTTCCGTAAAGTTTCCATTGAACAAGATCTACAGTCGTTATTGTGAAGGACTTCAAATTTCAGCTAATCCAGTCACATAGTTTTTGGTCAGTTTCCAACCTTTTTGGAAGAGAGTTTGCACCAAACATAAAATAGTGGAGAAGCATGGCACTGATTGCTTTTTAGGTGAAGAGCAAATGCGGGTGAAAATATGCATACACAAAATTTCCCCCGGTGAAATGCCAAATATAAAAAAAAAACGCTATGCTTTAAGGTGAAAGAGAAAGAAAAATTTTAAAAATTAACTCTGAACGCTATTTTATTTTTTTCAGTAAAAGTTTCACTGAGCAGACAATTTTGAAGAGTTTTTTACTTTTTGCTTTTTACTTTCGGGATTTGGCCTTTCCGGATTTTTTGTTTTCGGGATTCTGGGTTCTCGGATTTCTAGGTTCTCGGGATTCTGCGTTTTCGGAATTCTGGGTTTTCGCGATTCTGAGTTTTCGGAATTCTGTAAATTTTAAAGGAATAATTATTATAAAACAACAATACAAAAAAATTAAGAATAACTGCAAAACAACAATATGTTCGAGAAAAAAAAATTAAATTTAAAAAGTACAAAAAGCGCAAAATTGCCATACCATTTTGACCTCGACCAAATTTTTGCTTCTTGCTGAAACATTTTGTGAGTTAAAATTGTCGATTTAAGGTGTGTTCAATTCGAAAGAATGGGATTGCGAAATAACGGACACCTATGCGGGTCTTAAGCCGTTCTGCAACACTTTCATGGGCATGTATCAGTGTGATCGCTTCCAGCCCGACAGACCGACCATAGGTCAAATCTTCACACTGAGTCAAATTCTGAAAAAGACCAACCAATTTCAAGTTAAGACCCACCATCTTTTCATCGACTTAAATATGGCACACGAAAGCATTCATCGCCAGGAGCTCTATATAGCGATGGATGGCCGAACTCGGGATCACGGGAAAATCGAACCGGTTGTGTCGCGTGACATAAGAAAACACACGGTGTAATGTGCAATTAGGAAATTTCAAACATGCACAGGGCTTAGGCAAGGAGATGCGCTATCATGTGACTTCTTCAACCCCGTTCTGGAGCAGATCGTGCTTATATCAAGCGGCAAGACTTAATGCATTATCTTCAACAGATCCGTCCAACTACTGGGATATGCGGACGATAGACACATCATCGGCCGCTCCCAACGTGCCGTTAAAGAGTCCTTAACGGCGATTGACGAACGGGTGAAACTCGTTGGTCTTGAACTAAACGAGGACCAATTATCTGCTTTCAACAAACAAAAAATCATCCACTGTCAACTGGGTAGCAAACGTCACTATTGATAGCAGCAACTTCAAAGTAGTTAAGGAGTTCATCTACCTCGGAGTAAATATTAACTACACGAAGTCGAAGACTCCTTAATGAAAAACCCGCGAAGAATTACTCTAGGAAACCGCTGCTACTTCGGTTTGGCGAAAAAAAGACAAACACCCCTATTTTGATCGTCAATCATTAATTGATAGTTGATAAATATTGAAATTCGATGTTAAACCACTCAACCGCTAAAAGTTTTGGTTATTGAAAATGATGCAGACCGTTGTGAATTACAAGAATCTTGACAAGTATTAATGAAAAGTTGGTCGGATTTTTAATAAATTGAGTTTAAAAATGCAAAATTTCAATATTTATCAACTATCAATCAGTAATTGGCAATCGCAGTAGGGATGAAAGTGTATGGTCTACAAAACCCTTATACTGCCAGTCCTGCTTTACGGTGCACGCTAAGTGCTGGACGATAAGCAGAAAGGTAGAGCTGATACTGGTCTCTTTTCGAAGAAAAATTCTTCGACGGATCCTTTCGTGCCAGGACGGCGAATGAAGGAGAAGATATAACTGCGATCTCTATGAGCTGTACAAAGATGTGGATGCAGTCCAGAAAGAAACACGTCGACTTAACTGACTCAGACGTCTGTAACGTTGTCAGGGCAACTTTAAGCTAGAGTAACGGGACAAACGCAGTAATTTTTCCCGATTTTGCAGTTCACCGAATAGTGGGTGTAATCGAGTGGATTGCTAACTTCACAGTGAAGCTAGCAGGTCGCATAGTCTATCTCGAGAACCAAGCATGTTAGGGACTTGAAGTAAGGCTCCAAATTCGCATTTTTTTTGCATTTCAAGGAATGCTAGGTCCAAATTCTGAAGTCCTCGATTTGAAAATAAATTCATACTGCCCTGCTAACTTCACAGTGATTTAGCAGGGCAGTATTTTTTTTTTTTTTTTTTTCAAATAAGGGACTTCAAAATTTCGAATTAGGATTTTTTGAAATGCAAAAAGAACTGCAAATTTGGAGCCTTACTGCAGATTCCTAGCATGCTTGGTTCTCGAGATACACCTGCTAACTTCTCAGACGTCTCGCTCGGTCACATCAAGCGAATGGGGAACAATGCTCCAGCCAAGAGATTATTCGAATCCCAGCCCCTAGTTTCGAGACGACAAGGCAGCCACCATTAATGGATCGGGGGCCTGATAAGTAATTTGCACCGTGCAGTATCTCCATACTATACCGTACAAAATTGCTCAACAAAAGTGATTGAATGGAACTTTTGGACAATTTTAGACATTATTCATAAATCTCAACCTGCAGAACTATTGAAAATACTGTCGTCAGGACCAGACTATTGAAAAAATAACTTCCGAACAAAAAATCCGCATCTAAGTTCTCAAAGGCAAATCCCTTCCCTATATAGCTTTAATCCATATAACCAAGAATTTTTAATTCTCCTCAACCGAAAAAAACCTCTCATTTCTTAAGTCCCTTTTGATCCTCGAATATAAAGAAGAAAAAAACAATAACCTCCTTTTCACTCCCACCTAATTTTTTTATTTGTTATAAAACAGAAGAAAAACTTCTTAAACATCATTAAGTAGTAATAAAAGTTGTAATAGCTGGAAAAGACAAGAGAGAACAAATTAATGTAACTCCACCAGACTTTGTGATATGAGATTCTGTTTTATTCGTTTCTTCCTTCCGTCGCTGTCGGTCGTCGTCGTCGTCGTTCCATCGCATCTTCTGATGACTTTGAGTTCTTCCCTTGTAATATTTCACTACCTACTACTACTTATGAACCAAAAAAAAGAAAAACTAAAGAAAAGCATAATATTCCATCTTAGGTACCAAAAAGCACATTCGACGCTCGAAGGAATCCATTTGAATTCTTTTTTTTTTCCTCTGATTCTGGAAAAAGCAGCAGAAAATTTATTTTACAATCCTTTTTCTACGTTGATGCTGCGACGGCGGCGACGAGACGTGTCGGTCGGTCTGTCCTGTAGTTGTATATTTCATCTCATTTTTCTTCTCTTTCGTCTTCTTCTATTCATGAATCATGAACCAAAAATAAAAAAAAAATAATTTTAAAGGATCTCCTCTTGTAGGATAATTCACATATTCTTGAAACTCCAGGTGAAAGAATGCAGTACCAGTACCAGCGATGGAGTTTCAAGGGAAAATAATCACACAGCACAGAACAAAAAAACGATGTTAAAAAGGCACTTTAGACAAACTATCCATATCCAACCATCCGATCCGACCCACCAAAACTTTCTTTTTCTTCTTCGCTTTAGAACAACTAATTGGAATTTTTACATTTGTACCTACCTATACTTGCACTATAGGGATTTATAAAAATTGAAGATTTTTTATACGAGTATTGAAACAAGGATGAAAAAGGAAATTGTACAAATGTGCCACAATCATGCAGACAGGAGTGTCGAGGAGCAAAAAAAAAAAAAATATTTATATTAACGGATCATCATCTCGTTGGCGCGAGTGTCAGATGATATGTGTAGGTATAGGTGTAAGAAGGTTGTAAATGGAAGTGGCTAAATTATAGAGGCGCCTCCCAATATTACACAGTTTAAATTATGCAAAAAAAAGAACTCGCGAATCCTGTTTCCTAACAAATTGGGTCTCACTTTATTTCATATAAAAGAAACAGCATGGCGGGCGGGGTAATTTGCCTGATTTTCTTTTTTTTCCTCTCGCTTTTTTTTGCTTTATATGTTCAGTATGAACTCCTTTTGTGTCCTCATTTTTCGATGCCGTTGCAGTTGTTGAATATGCTGCAATAGTAGGTACAACACACTACATATAGAAAGACTTGGTCTGAAAATGAGGACGATGTCATTGAGTCAGAGAGAGCGAAAGAGATAATTATGGGTTGTCTGGTGCTCCCTGTGCTGCTGGTGCAAAATACTGTCAGTTATTGAGCGAGCTATTAGCATCATTATTATGTTTTTTTTTAATTTAGCAATTTTATATAATAATTTTTTTTTAATATTCAATTTTATGACTTGCTGTGGTTTTTTGACTGCAGTATAATAAGCTTCAGAGTTGATGTATGTGGCATAAAGAGGTAACGGGAATTTAACAGAAATTGTGATATGGGTATGAATTTATACAAATATGAAATTACATCAGTTTCTTAATAGGGCAAGTTTATTGGTTTGGTGTCATTAAACATTTTGCGACCAAAAAAGTGGGTTTCGTCATGGCGTTAGACGCATCGGTCTATTCGTCCAGGTGTAGTACAACAGTATGGTGAAGTTAGAAAAAGAATTGTTTAAAATTGATTAAAAAATGAGAGTTCCTGGTAGCAAACAAAGAGTTCTAGAGTTCCTCATACTTTGTTTTTTCAATAGTTCTGGCAAATAAAGTGATAAAAATAGAAAAAAAAGTTTTTTTTGCTTACTTCACGCAGCAAGGACTTTTTCGAGAAAAAGAGTTCTGAGCATGTTTTTCAACTAAAAATCAAGATTTCTAGAGTTCCTGATGGGTTTTAGAAAGAGTTATGCAAAATTGGAAAAGTTAGGGCAAATTAAGGCTCCCATTGACTTAGAACCAAAAATTTTCAAAATCCAAAAAAATAAATAAAAGGAGTTCTGATAAGAGTTCCCGATAGCAAACAAAGAGTTCTGAACATTTTATTAAAAACTTTTTTTTCTAAAACTTATTTTTCAAAAGTTATGCGCAAATATATAGCTGAGTTTACTGTAAAAAGGGTGTAGTGCCAGAACTGGCACTATCGTTGATATTTTTGTTCTCTAGCTCAAAACGAGTACCATTTTATTTTTTCTCGTACCATGTGCAAATTATTATCACGTTACAAATTTTCGCACGGATTTGCAGTTCCCATTTTGGAATAATGGGTGTTTCGGTTAGCCGGTTTTCAGGAGTTTAGATTTTCTAATTTTCTTATGGACTATGGGTTTTCAGCAATCTGACCCAAACCTATTTTCAAAATTTGACATTAATTATAGTCTCTTTGGCAAATTTTGTTTAACAAAAAAGGGGTTCAGTCTTGAAATATCAATAAATTTAAAAACTCTGGACTTAAGGCCTTCTTTATTGGTTCAATTATTCCTTTTTTCGACTACTATCCCAAGGTCTAGCGAGTCGAATCGAATAAGCTAAACATTTAATTAACTATTTAAGTTTTTCAAATAATGAAACCGTCATTATTTGGTTATTTTTTTAATCAAATTTTTGTAAAATTGAAGGTGAATAATAAAATGCATTCTCAAAGAATAAAAACAAATTGGGATCCAACATGAAAAACGATGATATACTATTAATTTTGCGTCAGAAGGAACACAAGATATTAGGAGCAATGAAAGATATTATAACCATTTGTAAGACGTGTATAAATTAAAAGCGAACAATATAGAATTTAAATTTTATCCAGAAATCTTGTATAATATTTCTTCCGCCTACTTGAATGAATGACCGTCTGCACAAAGGCTTACATGAAGATTGTCTTTGGTATCTCTTAAAATTTTTTATCAAATTATTTATATGTAGATATAATGCCTATTCAAAGTCAACATTACAAAAGATTTTGTACACAAGTTCTTCCTCATAATATACTTCCTTGGAAAACTATTTCCTTTGACCATAACTTCATTTAGGGAAAATTAACTCGAATTCAATGTCTCAATTTCTGCAAACTTTATAATACTCTTCGTCTTCTATAAGTCATGCATTTCTCCAAAACATGTTTTGCAACCCTATTTGTATAAAAGACTGGAGAAGCTTGCAAAAGCGACCCTAATATCACCCCACACATTGGTACCTATCAGTGGCGGGGCGTTCATATAACACGATTCCTACCGCCTTCCCTTTCAAAATGTTCGTCAAACACCATAAAACTGCTTCAATTTTAACTGGAATGCATCCTACTATCTTATCGTCGTTTTCAATCTTGAAGATCCGACACGTAGAAGTCAAGCTTTATGCTTTTTACCCGTCTTATTTTTGTTCCCGGTAGTTAAAAAAAAAGAGAGGAACAATACAACACTAATGAAAAAAGGGATGCATAATAAGGCTCCTAACCTTTAGCACCTCATATATGGAATATTCGCAAAAAAGATATACCATTTGAAAGGCCACCGACTCCTGATAAAAGGTCAGCTAGTTTCAGTAATTGGTCAGTTATAGGTTTTTTATATGAGTTTTTGAAGTTTTTTGTTTTTCAAGGTCGTATAAGACTTTGAGCACCTCATTTACCGAATTTTCAAAAAAAAAACATACCATTTGAAAGGCTATTAAATCCTTATATTATTAGTCAGCCATAGGTTTTTTTAATGAATTTTTAAAGATTGTTTTAAGGTTACAGTATAAGAGTCTTCACTAAAATAAAACTATGACTGGCCAATTACTGAAACTAGCTGACCTTTAATCACGAGCCAGTGGCCTTTCAATTGGTATACTTTATTTGCAAATATCCCATAAATGAGGTGCTAAAAGTCTTATACGGCCTTGAAAAACAAAAAAAAAAAATTCAAGAATTCATATAAAATAACCTATGGCTGACCAATAACTGAAACTAGCTGACCTTTTATCATAAGTCAATGGACTTTCAAATGGTATACCTCTTTTGTGAATATCCAACAAATCAGGTGCTAAAAGTCTTATACGACCTTGAAAAAATAAATTTAAAAAATTCAATTAAACAAAAACTATGGCTGACCAATTACTGAAATTAGTTGACCTTTTATGAGGTCTAGGTAAGGTAACCTTTCAGATGGTGTATATTTTTTTCGAATATCCCATAAATGAGGTGCTAGAAATAGTTTTGACCTTAAAAATGTGTAAAAAATTATTACGAAAAATTTATGGCTGACCAATTACTGAAAGTAGCTGACCTTTTTTGACCAATTACTGACCTTTTATAAGGCATACTCATTTTTTTTTAATTCTATAATTGAGGTGCTAAAAGTCTTATACTGTGACCTTGAACGAAATTTTAAAAATTCATTTAAAAAAAGCCTATGGCTGACCAATTACTGGAACTAGCTGACCTTTTATCACGAGCCGGTGGCCTTTCAAATAGTATACTTTTTTTTGCGAATATCCCATAAATGAGGTGCCAAAAATAGTTGGTGACCTTGAAAAAATGTAACCCTTGATTAAAAATGTTGCTATGGCTGACCAATTTTTGAAGCTAGTTGACCTTTTTTGACCACTTACTGAGCTTTTAGATGGCTAAAGATTTGGAGCCGCAAAACTAATAAGTTCCAATCAAGTATAACACGGTCGAAATCGAGGTATTCATGTCGTTCTAAAAGAAAATTTGTATGGGGAACGAAGCCAAAGACGAACATCGACAACCGCTTTCGCTGCCTGCCGCGCTGGAGCACTGGTCGATGACAAGAGATACACACACACAATGTATGGCAAGGTCATTTTGCAAGAAGCATGTGGATTTGTATGTATCTAACTTTTTTAATAATTATGAAAGGAACAAGACGCTTTTTCTCGGCTTATTTATCTTAACTTTGTTCAAAACGTTAGAAAAGAGTGATATGGCTCGAGTAAAAAGAGTACAACTTAAGTTCTAATGGTCGGATCTTCAATATTATGATCTTAAAATCTCAGGAAAATAAAAATCTACAAATATATTTTAACATAAATCATAGAAAAAAATTTGAATTCGAACTTTATACCTTTACAAATTTATTGAAAAAGTTTTTAAGATACAAATTTTATACTGACAAATCTAACATATTAGATGTTTGAAATTAAATTAAACGCATACCTATCAAACCATTGATATTTCCATATATTCAACAAAATTTCGGATGATGCACAAATTTAATGTTTTAATGATTGGAACTTAACAAAATTAGTGTTGAAAATAAATGTTTTAGAACATGGCCTTGTTTTAAGTACAGAAAATTAAGGCCCTTAAATTTGGGACTAATTTGATTGCTTTTGCTTCGACTTCCCTATTCAAATAATTCACGCCACGCCACTGGTACCTATGCAAAAACAAACTTCTGCAGGACACATCCAACCCTTTTACGGAAACCGAGAAACATCACTATAGAAAAGGCGAAAAGCCTGTGCTGCCTTCTGCTTTATCATAATAATCAAATTGAATTACATAATTATTCCGGTTGATTTGAATTTCATGTTCGTAGTTAGTTTGGCGATTGAATTTCCGTTTATTTATTACAGAAAATGCATGTATGCTCGTTGTTCGTGCTCTTACTTTACTGGGTTTATATTTTGTTTTAAGTTCGGGAAGCTTCTTTACTTTGCTTCGTTTGGTCATTGTTCAATGTTGTGCGCACAACTTATAGGCTATACTTTATTGGGATTTGTAGAATTGACATAGTGAGGGGTTTCATTATACCAACTACCAACTGTACAAATGTATCCATAGTGTTTGTGCAACGGACATTTTAAGTGGTTTGTTGTTTTGTTTACAGTTTGATTGTTCAGGGGGGGGGGGGGATTGTTTAAGGGTGGTTATTTTGGAATTGGAGATATTTTGGTTTTGAATTGGTATGGCTATCGCTGGCAGTGCCATCAACAGTAACAACCCCAACCCACCCTACGACACACCTGATGGTAATTACTTAGATAATTAAGTGCCACTGACTGATTATGAAGTGAATACGGTCGGTGTTTTGTTTCACGTGATGTGTTTTTGTTAAGCGTGTGTGTGTATGTGCAAAATCCGGATCCGGAATGTGTGTGGCTTAATGTTATCAGGTTAATTAATTGCAATACACACAAAAGCAAGGTTAATCCATCCACGATTTGTGGGTGTGGGTCAAAGCAAGCAATTTATGCGATTGTGATGGATTTATTGCAATTACATACATTGGTATGTATGACGACTCTTGATTTTGGTAAATTCAATAGAAAGTGATTAAACTATCAGGGTTGTGCAGTGCATGTCTACCTCTAAAAGAGTAGGTATATTGAAAGGGATTATTCGCGTAAATTTAAGTCTAATTGGTAAATAGTTTACGCTTAGTTAAGTAATGAGGTATTTATTTGAGAATGGATGTTGAAGATAGGTACACACACAAACATACACGCAGGTGATAAAAGGCTATGCTAAATTAATTAAGTTTGCAATCATTTAAATGAACATTCAATTTCAAATATTTGAAAGGAGATGTAAAAACTTTAATCACAAATAATCCAACTTTGATTTTCTAAAACAAATTATTTATACAAATTTTAAATGCACTGTTTTTTGACTACCTCAGAAGTACCGAACTGCAAAATTATGAAAAAATCAGCCAAGCTAATGACATTCGGGATTTTTTTTTTTTTTTTTTATATGCGCGCACTAAGGGGGTTGTGACTACCCTTAATATGATTGAACACAGTACGAGCTTTAGGAAAAAAGGGAAGGATTTAAGAGGAGGAACCGATGCACATTGGTTTTGAAGTTCTGAATATTAAAATGGGAGGGAAAGATAGAGTCGGGTAAAGCATTCCACATTCGCGTGGTGCGGGAAAAGAAAGAATCCCTGAACTTGACAGTACGTCCGAAGTTGGGCTCAAGGGTAAACTGATGGGCATTCCTAGAATCACGAGTATTACGGTTGAATTGTTTGAGGGGAAGAATGCAACTGGCTATTTCACTAGAGCATTGTTTATTAAAATAACGATAAAATAATCAAATACAAGAAACATTGCGGCGGTGTTCTAGAGCAGCAAATGTATCGGTTATATTTCTATCGCCTATCATTTTCATAGCTCTTCTTTGAATTCTATCCAATAGACTCAAATGGGTTATTGGAGCACCTGCCCAAACATGAGAGTTGTACTCGAGTTTTGGACGAATAAAGGCTTTATAGATTACAGCCAGATCAGAAGGGAAGACAAATTTCTCGCATCGCCGAAGAAAACCTAAGCACTAAGCAGCATTTTTGGCGACGTCGAATATGTGATCATTCCACAGAAGGTGGTCTGTGATACACATACCGAGGACTGAAAGCTTTTCGTTTCTTCAATGCAAGTGCCACGGGGTTGGGTTAAGTGGCATGGGGGGTGGGTTACGTTTAGACGACAGTAGACAGTATTGAGTTTTTGAAGCATTAAATTTCACGCGGTTTTTAATTCCCCATTGGACAATGCTGTCAAGATCAGAATTTAATACGCTGCCGTTCAAGTTCCACATCCGAAGGACATGGATGTGAATCTGAAAACGAATATGAGAAGCTGAGGGTGCTGTCGTCAGCGAAACAGTTTATTGGATTAGACGTTTCAGACAGAAGATCATTTATGAATATAAAGAAGAGAGTCGGATACAAAACGGAGCGCTGGGGCACACCAAAATTTATTTTATGGATTTCAGACTTGAAACCGTCCAATACGACTTGTATTGAACGGTCCGAAAGGTAATTTCTAATCCAACGAAGAAGAGGTTCATCGAAACCAAATGCGCGCATTTTCGAAAAGAGAGCTTGGTGCCAAACTCTATCAAACGCTTTTGAAATATCAAGTGCAATAATCTTACTTTCTCCAAAACGATGTAAAGATTTGTTCGATGAGATCTTCTTCGATGAGATCTTACTTTCTCCAAAACGATGTAAAGATTTGTTCGGTGAGATATACCATCAGATCACCAGTGGACCTATTGCTACGAAAGCCGTACTGCCGGTCATTAAAAAGCTTTCGTTCCTCGAGATATTTCTTGAGCTGAAAATTAATCAGCGTTTCCATGGCCTTGGAAAGAAGGGACGTAAGTGCAATTGGTCGATAGTTTGAGGGTGAAGAAGATCCGCCTTTTTTAGGGACTGGCTGGACAAATGCTGTTTTCCATCCACTCGGAAAGAGACCAGTAGAATAGGACAGATGGAAAAGCTTACGCAGTGGTTTTGCCAGCGTTGAAGAACACCTCTTCAGAACAATGGGAGGGATACTATCCGGGCCAGCGGATTTGTGTATATCGATATCTTTTAGAACTCTGGCAACTGCACGAGTGCGAAAGAAGATTGGTCCCATGAAATCGTTTACGCTCTCAAGTACAGGAGGAGTCATAACACTTTCTGGCAGCGTCGAATTAACAGCAAACTGTGCTGCAAGCAAATTGGCTTTATCTATCGAGCTGACAAAAGGTGTATCGTTGAAGACGAGCGTTGGAACCGACGACGAAGTAGCATTTCGTATGTTCTTTGCAAATGACCAAAAATTTTTACTACCTGTGGGACATTGTAGTATTTTTTGATTTAATTTCTGGTCATGCAAAAATTTGGTTCGTCGAATATGAACATTACAGGTTTTTCTAGCTTGTTTGAACTTATTCCGGTTTTCCTCAGCAGGGTTGGCTTTATAACATCGGAAACTTACTTCTCTAACCCTAATAACCTCTTTGCAGCTCGAATCAAACCATGAGTTTTCTTTGGGTTTGATAGATTTTACCCTATTCGGGATAAAATTTCTCATTCCACAAAAAATTAAGTTTGTAATCATAAATGCACTGGCATCTACTTCACTATAGAGGAAGCACAGTGACCAGTTAAAGTTAATAAAGAAACCGTTGAGACCGTCCCGGTTGGCTTTCTCGTATTTGCCAAACGGTTCTCGTTGGTACTTTCTCTTTAACTGAGTTTTTTTTGGCACGAGAAATTAGCAGATATGACACAATGGTCTGATGTACCTAGAGGCGATAATACACTCATAGTGTATTTATCAGGGTCAAAGATACGAAACAAGTCAAGTGTGTTGGCGGATTGACCTGCAACATCAGGGATTCGAGTTGGCTCATCAACAAGCTGAGTCAGGTGGTTTTACTCAGCAAAGAGCTCAACATACCTTCCTTCTGGTGTTGTCTGGCCAGATACAAAGCCAACTAGAATTGTGTACATTGAAATCGCCCGCAATGGCGATTTCAGTGTGAGGGTAATGCGCAACAATTCTTAGGATGGAGTCGGACAGAGCATCAAATTCGTTAAAAGTTAAATTTCTGTCCAGATTTGGGCTCCGATAAATAAAACAGGAATGAATGATGTGCCGTAATTTTGAACCACATGAAGTTAAAATTTGTGTTTGAACACAAACCATATTGTGGTTGAATTTCTCAAAAATAGGCACTTTGCTCAAAAAAACCAAATTTGTATTTCCATTATTCGAATTGTTTAGTTAAAACCTGCTATGCAGCATTATTAAGACTGTTCTGCAGATAACATATAAGAAATTTAATCAGAATCAATAAAGCCGTTTTCGAGAAAATGTAATATGACTGAAATTGTTGTATGGTAGCTACCCATTTTATATATGAGCTAAAACAAAAAAAAAATAATTTTTCTTTAAGGAATCACTTAAACAGTCTTCTCACCAAATATGACGAAAATCAATCTGGACGTTTAGGCTTTAGATCGATGTACATTCATCACGACGCACAGACCGTTGGACGTCTTGTCGTAATAACTTTTTGGGCTTCTCCAGTTTTAATTCAAGCCTCGAAATTCGTTTTAACACGACAGCAACTAGGGCTGGCCATGAGACGAGACCAGGCGAGTATTTTGTAAGTCTCGTCTCAGTCTCGTTAAAATCGAAAATTTTCAGCCTCGGTCTGGTGTCGGTCACGAATAATTTAGTCTCGTCCCGGTCTCGTCTCCGAAAAATACGATTTCCGGACAACCTGTTGATTATTGCAACGAAATATTTTCGAGTAGGTATAGTTTGAATATGTGCAGAAGAAAATAAATATTTAAATAAAATTGGATTTTTTAATTTATTATACTCTGTAAATTTCGGAACAAATATGCAGTCTCGTCTCGGATGCTTAAAAGGCAGTCTCGTCAGGCGAGACCGAGACCTAATAGCAATACTTGTCCTATAGAGTTAGTAAAAAAATGCCTATACCTGACAATTCGTGCGAAATTGTGTTCGAGAATGAACTAATGAACATTCCTAGAAGTACGAGTAGGTATTACGGTTGAATTGCTTTAACAGAGGAAAATGCAACTGACTATTTCACTACAACACTGTGTCTAAAAATAAGGGTACAACATTGAAAGACATGGTGCATTGACCCTTACTCGTTTAAGTTTAAGTTTAAGTTTAAGTTTAAGTTTAAGTTTAAGTTTAAGTTTAAGTTTAAGTTTAAGTTTAAGTTTAAGTTTAAGTTTAAGTTTAAGTTTAAGTTTAAGTTTAAGTTTAAGTTTAAGTTTAAGTTTAAGTTTAAGTTTAAGTTTAAGTTTAAGTTTAAGTTTAAGTTTAAGTTTAAGTTTAAGTTTAAGTTTAAGTTTAAGTTTAAGTTTAAGTTTAAGTTTAAGTTTAAGTTTAAGTTTAAGTTTAAGTTTAAGTTTAAGTTTAAGTTTAAGTTTAAGTTTAAGTTTAAGTTTAAGTTTAAGTTTAAGTTTAAGTTTAAGTTTAAGTTTAAGTTTAAGTTTAAGTTTAAGTTTAAGTTTAAGTTTAAGTTTAAGTTTAAGTTTAAGTTTAAGTTTAAGTTTAAGTTTAAGTTTAAGTTTAAGTTTAAGTTTAAGTTTAAGTTTAAGTTTAAGTTTAAGTTTAAGTTTAAGTTTAAGTTTAAGTTTAAGTTTAAGTTTAAGTTTAAGTTTAAGTTTAAGTTTAAGTTTAAGTTTAAGTTTAAGTTTAAGTTTAAGTTTAAGTTTAAGTTTAAGTTTAAGTTTAAGTTTAAGTTTAAGTTTAAGTTTAAGTTTAAGTTTAAGTTTAAGTTTAAGTTTAAGTTTAAGTTTAAGTTTAAGTTTAAGTTTAAGTTTAAGTTTAAGTTTAAGTTTAAGTTTAAGTTTAAGTTTAAGTTTAAGTTTAAGTTTAAGTTTAAGTTTAAGTTTAAGTTTAAGTTTAAGTTTAAGTTTAAGTTTAAGTGTAAGTGTAAGTTTAAGTTTAAGTTTAAGTTTAAGGTTTTTTTACCAATTTTATGTTTGCTAGTCCTTTTTAAAAATTTAAAATGTTTGATCAGGTTATCTCAAATTAAGGCCCAGTTTTTCAGTGCGAGAGCATCCGAGTTTCTAGGTTAAACTCGGGTTAACTCTTCGAATTTGGTGGGTAAACTCGAGTTAAACTTTAAACTCGTCACTGCAAAGCTGGTGCTAAGTATTTTTTTCCAAGCCTTCCAACTTTATTGCAAATTCTTAAAAAAAAATACGCTAATAAAAATTTGCATGTAGAAGACTTAAGCACAATTGAAACCCCTTTTTAGGAAATGACTATATTTTTCCTCAAGTTTTCATTTCTATTTAATTTTTTGTACAAAATCACTTAATTTAAAAAAAATGATTTTACTAAATCCAACTTTTTTTTTTTTATTTTTAGGTAAGCCTCATAATATGAAGACATAAAAATAAACTATAAAATAAAACCATCGTATAAGCAGGCTAAACTGCACATAGTAAGTTAATTTACAATAAAAAACCGAAAAATAAATAAAATGACTTCCATATTCAAATCAGATTGAAAGAAGATAGAGAGAGAGAGACCTTTATTGACACTTAACCGACACACCCTTAAAACCTCATAAAAGTCTACTATATCGTGTCTCCCCTTTTGGTCTGCGTATCATTTACCAAATGTTTCTAACCTCCTATCAATATGGTGTCAATATTTTCTACTCTATTGCATCGTATTCGATTTTCAAAATCCCCTTAAAAGACCAGCTTAAGTTTTGCAATTACTATAAATTGCCTTCGAAGATAAAGATGCGTAAATACAAATATGTAGAAATCTAGATAGATATTAAGGGAGAAAGATTCTCTTTAGATTCTCATATGGAGTCGAAGTTACATACACTCGGGTATTATATTATTTATCGAACGAAAAGACTGTGTCGTGTTTTGTTATTCTTCCTTGAAATAGGCTAGCTACACTGAAAAACCCTTTACGATAGTTACTTACAAACATTCGCATATTTTAAGATACTTTGACTATACCTACATATATCTTTTCCTATAGTCGAATCGATTTCTATTGCACTAATCCAATTAGAGCTTTTTGCTATGCGGTCGGTATAAGAATATAGATAGGTTACTTCTGTGCCTATAATATGAGTATAACAAATGTATCTGCAGTTCCAATCTAGCATCATAGAAAATATAGATTACAGCTCTTTGGCAAAAGTATGAAGTATACAGAACTGTGCAAGTAGTTTTGGTTGAATTTGTTTTATTTTCATTTCTCAAATATTTACATTTATTTACAACCTCACAAGGTCTTAAAGTAAAGAAAAAACTCCCGAAAAGTCAACTAATTTCAGTAGTTGGACATTTTTTTAATGAATTTTTAAATTATTGTTCAAAGTCGTATACCTAAGATTTTTTGATCCTCATATTTGGGATATTCGAACATAAAATCACAATATCTGAAATTAAACCAAATCTACATAAAAAATGAACTTACTTCAGTAATTAGTAGCCATAGTTTTTTTAATGAATGTTTAAAGTTTCTTTTCAAAATCCTATAAGACTTCATTTACGGAATTTTCAAAAAAAAAAAAAAAATATCTTCTGAAGGGGTTTTCAATTCTCATGAAAGATCAACAGGATGCAGTACTAAGTCAACCATACATTTTGTTGTATTAATACCTAAATTTTAGTTTTCAAGGTCGTTTTTCATGTGTTCGAACAAAAAACACACCAACTGAAACTAAACCAAATTCACATAAAAGGTGAACTTATTTCAGTTATTGGTTAGACACAGCTTTTTTTGTAATGAATATTTAAAGTTTCTTATTTCATAGTCGTATAAGACTTTGTACCGCATTTACAGATTTTGAAAAAAAAAAGTAAAAAAAAAGGTAGCTTAATGATCATAAAAGGGGTCATCTTTCTGAAAAACTGTACGCTTTTTAAGTGGGCAGAATAGGGTGTCGTTAACAATACACGAAAATTTACTGGCGAATTATTTTGAAACTCTTTTTTTGCCTGACCCCAACTTTAACTCAATATGCTTTGCTTTTACTAATGTAATTACATCTTAGAACTCTTAAAAAGAATATTTAGTGAAGAAATAATTCCCAAAAACTTTCAGTTGAGCAGAATTTCAGCCATTTTTAAGAAAGGTAACCGCGATCTTCCAGAAAATGATTGGGGTATTGCAGTATTGAACTCGCTAAGAAAAGTGTTTACACAAATACTCTATGCAAGACTAATAAACTGAGTGGAGCAAAACAATATTATAAGTTGTTTTCAGGCTGGCTTTCGAGCTAACCTTTCAACTATTGATCAAATCTTTGGTCTAAACTCTGCTGCTAGGCGTTTTATTGATAAAAAGAAGTGCTTGTACGCGTTTTTTGTCGACTTAAAAGCAGCTTTCGACACGATTAATAGAAGTTCCTTGCATTATAAACTATCAGTAATTGGTTTATCGACTAAGTTCATAAGAGTAAACGAAAAAATACTTGAAAACATGACCCCTTTCATACAGAACGGTACCAAAAAGTCAAGGGATTTCAAATGTGAAACAGGTGTCCCTCAAGGATGTGTTTTAAGCCCTCTGATATTTGCTTTATTTGTAAACGATGTCGAAAACCACATACCTGGAGGCATCCTCTTTGGAGATGTAACTATAAAAGATTTGCTTTACGCAGATGATCTAGTGATTTTATCAGACAATCCGTTCACTCTACAGCTTCAGATCAACAAGTTAAAACAGTTCTGTTATCTATGGGATCTTAAAATAAATACCACGAAATCAAAAATAATGGTATTCAGGTCTCGAAACAGATCTATTGGCTATACAAGGAACTGGACACTGGATGGAGGGATAATTGAAGTTGTAGATGAATTCAAGTATCTTGGATATATATTTACATATTACTTGAATCTTCGCCTACATATTAAAGATAAGACAACAGCTGCGAAATCTGTAATAAATACAATGTGGTCCCAATTTTTCGCCAACAAATCCGTGGATCCAGTATCAAAATTCAGAGTCTCTAACGCTACAGTGAATAGTTGTTTCTGCTACGGAAATGAGGTGTATGGGTATGAACCGTTGGAAGAAATTGAAAATATACAAAGGCATTTTTATGAGCGAATTTTTAGGTTCCCTATAAACACCCATAATTACGCCATTCACCTGGAATCTGGTCTACCTCAAATATTCCTGAAAATCTTAAAGGCAAATGCGGATTATATTGTCAAAGTAATGAAGAGATCTGACGAAAACCTACAAAAACGGATCCTTATGATTTGCTTTAGATGCGGTTATAGTCCAATCAAAATTGGTATAATCTTTCTATAACACATAGCTTTGCAGTTTCATTGACAGTGAAAAATGTAGAAGAATTGAAAAATTCACTATACAAATGTATATCTGTTATCGATGATTCAATGTACCAGCAGTGTGTTGTTCGAGGGACAGAATCAATATCATGAAGAATTTACAAACAGCTTAATCTCAAACTTGGTGAAAAAAACTATTTTAGAGAAGAATTCACAGTATCAGAGATGAGTCTAATTTTTAAAGTTAGAACCGAAATGCTTGATTTGAACTATAGACCGCATAGAACTGATTAAAACCCTGTATGTTCACTGTGCAACCTTGATCAGAATGAAGATGTTTTACATTTTTTAGCCATATGTCCAATCCTAACGGAAATCCGAAGACTTCATTTTTGCTCCAGTTTTCTTTCGTTAACAGAATGTGTCAGAGTTTTAAATGGGGAAGAGGGATGGAAATCGCTCATACGCTATGTCACACATGCAAAAAATTTTCGAAATGAGTATTTGAGTATGTTTTGAGTTATAACCAAATATGATTATAATTTTGTTTTCGTTTTAGCCAAACTAAAAGCCACTACCCAAAATAAATATTTAAATGTGCTGTTCTTTATCCATTTTTATTTATACTTAAGTAGTAACTCGATTATTTTTTTTTTTTAGCTAAACTAAAAGTTCAAAATATTCTTAGTTTTTTTTTTGTTTTGACTAAACTAAAAGTCACATATTTATTATAAAGCTATATTTTGAAACATAATTTCTTTTTGATTGAAACTTTAGCATAAAATTCTCTTTTTTGCTAGAAATATTTTGTTGTGTATATTTATTAAACTTTTTTGGTAAATTGATTTTGTTTGTTTTGACTCAACTTAAAGTCACATTATTATAATATGTATTATCTTTGATTTTAAATAATTTTGTATACACATTATGCACATACATATATTTAAATTATTTATATGAATATTTTTCTCTCTTTTGTATTTTTTTATTACTTTATTTTGAATTTTTCCGGCAGACGGCTTATCAAGCCATGCTTTTGTAAATCTTTAAATCAACAAATATTGTACTTTGTAATAATTAAAAAAAAATAAAGACATAATCTAATCTAAAAGGGAAACTGGTTTCAGTATTTGCCACTCATATATTTCTGTACACTTTATGAATTTGTAAATTTTGTTTTGTTTTTAAGGTCTTATAAGACATTTAGGTACGTAGATATTCAAGCAGTTAAAAATAAATTACATCATCTGAAAGGTAATTAAATCTTCATAAAACGTCAACTAGCGTCGGAAATTTGTTCAGCCATACATTTATTTTAATATGAGTTTTTAAAGTTTAAGGAATTTCGTATGTCTTATACGGCCTTAAACAAATACTGTACAAATATTCATAAAAAAAACTGACTTAGTTTTGAAACTTGTTGAAATTATATGAGGATTTGGTGGTATATTTTTCGTTCGAATATCCCCAAATTGAGGTGCTAAAAGTCTTATACGCCCTTGAAAAATCTTCAAAAATAATAAAAAAAAAAATCTATGCCTTACCGATTCCTGAAACTCGCTGACATTCTTTGAGCAAAAAACTTTTTTTTTAATTTAATAAAAGTGGTTCTTAGAGTCTTATACTGTGACCTGGAAAGAAACTTAAAAAAAAAAAAACATATAGCTCACGAATTACCGTAACTGGCTCATCTTTTACGAGAATTGGTCTCTCACAGTCTGATACTGTGACCTTGATTCATTAAAAAAACATATGGCTGACCAGATACTGAAACTTGCTAATCTTTACTAAGGAATTCGTTTCCTTTCAAATTGAATAATTTTTGTTCGAATATCCAAAAAACGAGGTGCTAAAATTCTTATACAATTTCGTTTTAAATAATCAAAAACATCTATGGCTAACCAATTGCTAAAATCAGCTGACCTTTATTTTTACCAATTACTGGTCTTTAAGATGGCATACTATTTTTTAGAAATCGTTTAATGTGGTGCTTAAGGTTTTATAGGTACTGTGACCTCGAAAAAAAAAATGCTTCATCAATTACTGAAACTGGCTGATATATAATTAGTCCAGGTAAATTAGGATAAAATTGAAGCATTTAAGTGGATGTGACTTATAGCATCTTTGATTTTTGTGGGATTCGATCAGAAATAATATAAACCACGAGAATATGATGTTGCTCCCGCTCAAAAAGATGTGATTTTTGCATGAAAATGTGCATTATTCGCTCCCTGTTTTTTGTTATAGTTTCTTCGGATATTCCAAAAACGGCGCGGCGTTCTAAAAGTCTTATTCAATTCAAATTTATTTCTTCTTCAGTGAATTCGTGTTACATGGTAGAATACTTTTAACATAGAGATTAGAATACATTGATTCTTAGCAACTAAAGATTTTTTAATATAGAGAATTCATATGAAAGTAAAGATTGTTAGGAGAAAAATTGGAAAAAAAAACTCAATGGATGCAAAAAAATCTTAAAACTATGAACAAAATAATCTTAAAATCTAACTTAATAATAACTTAAACTAAATTGGTGTGGCTAAACCAGTGAGTTTATTAATACATTTTCGCGGCTCAAACATTTATTCTCAAAATTGATTGAATTTGTTGTTATTTTAGGCTCTATTTTTGAAATTTTGGTAATATCATGCAGCGCTAGTGTGGAGAAATGCCAGGGAAGATGCATAATCATTTTAAGAGTTTTGTTTTGACAAATTTTAAATGACATTCGGCACATTTATTCCAGCAAGGAGAAGCATATATTAATGTAGAAAGTATGACAACTTTATAGAGAAGAATTTTTATTAATAAGTGGATATAAAATTTTTATTAAAAGATTTGCTTTTTTGATAGAAGCAGTAATAAGGTTTGAGAAAATTAATGTCTTATCGAAAGTGATACCTAGGTATTTAATTGTTGTTGTCCATTCTATTGGAGTAGTACAGATCGACAGATCATATTGAGGTAGATTTGAAGCTTTTCTCTTTCTTGAAAAAATATCGCTTGTGATTTCGTTGGATTTATTTTAATTTTCCATCTGTGAAAAAACTTTTCGATTTCAAATAGAGCGTTTTGTAGATTCGTTAATATACTTTGACAATCGTTAGAGCTAGAGAATATAGCTGTAACATCAGCAAAGAAGGCATTTTCACAGTGTAAGTTTCTAGGAAAATCAGCAATATACAAGTAATATTTTCCAAATTCCCCTAGAATAATAAAATTCACAGTATCTCTTTGCTGTGATTTTTATAAGAGTCGGTAAACATCGACCAAAATTTGTGTCTTAGTAGGGTATAACAGACTGACTGAAGAGCCCACTGTTATACCTTGGGCGAAACACAATAATTTCTGGAGTTGAGGTCACTTGTACTTTTTAATTGAATTTTATTCATTCACTCCACTTAAAACAGAAGTAATTTCAATATTTTAATATTTAAATTTCTTCATCTTCTTATTATACAAGTAATATAAAAGTGGCGATAAGGTTGAACCTTGTGGAACGCCCGCTTTTATGGAAAATAGAGGAGATGAATCGGAAACAAATTTGACATAAAAAAGTCTATCTGACAGAAAGCTTTGAATGATTTTAAGGATATAGGTAGGAAAATTTTGAGTGAATAATTTGTGGAGCCGGCCGTCGTGCCAAACACTGTCGAATGCCTTTTGGATATTGAATGATATCATACCAAGTGATTTTTTGTTTTTAAGAGAGTCTTTAACTGTATTTGTGATTCTTTTCAGTTGGTGAGTCGTCGAGTGCTCCTTTCTAAAACCGAACTGTTCAATTGGAACAAGACTGTTTGATTCAAGAAAGTCGTTCATCTTTAGGAGAATGATTTTTTCAAAAAGTATACCTACTTAGCTAAGTAAGCTTATTTTGCGATAACTTGACGTCTGCATCAATGGTTGAGTTTGATTAGTTTTTGGAATGATCTCCGCAATCTTCCATCTTCTTGGAAAATATGCGTTACGCAGACAACTTTCAAATAGGGATGTAATATACTGATAAGCATTCTTTGGTAGGTATTTTATGACCCTGTTTGAAATTTTATCATTACCAGCTGCTTTTTTTATGCAAACACAAGAAATAGTATTTTTAACCAGAGATATTGGTTATGAATATTATTTAATTCAATTAAAGTTAGGTTATACAGTTAACACTGTTTTGAACTAATTGTTTGGTTTGTGCGTCACTATAGCCCTCTGTTATTGAGTGACTAGAGTGAAAATATTTACCGAATTCAGTAGCCTTCTCTTCATTGGTATGAAGAATTTCACCATTGCATTTAAGGTATGGGATCCTATTATTTTTTTTCTTAAAAATCTTCGAAAGTTTCCAAATTTTTTGATCGTGTTTGTCAATTTTGGATAACATATGATTCCAGTTATTATTACGTGTTTCCTGAATTTTTTGTATAACTAATTTGTTAAGTAAATTCAATTGAAATTTTGGAAATAAGTCCCTAGATCTTTGATAACGTCTGCGTATTAAATTCCTAAATGTAATCGTCTTTCTTACGTCATTTGTTAGCAAAGAAATTTTGCTGATTTTTTTAAGGGAGGCGAAAAGTAAAAGGAACAGACGCCTTGATCCCTTCATTAATGGAACAGTCAAATGTGTTAACTTTATCATCAATTTCCTCTAGCGTAAATGTAGAGGGTTGAGAAAAGCCAGAAAATAAAGCGTTTACGCAATGTTTCAATTTTTTCCAATTTGCCCGTTTGAAATTGTAATTTTCAGTTGGAGCTGCAATGGTGAACGATTAATTAAGATAGAAAACAACAGGTTTGTGGTCAGATGAAAGATCATTTATAACAATTGGTCGCGAAATATTGTCAATTGTATTTGAAAGAACCAGATCTACAGTTGAGGGAAGTCCTCGACCATTGGAAGGTATAAAAGTTGGCTCAGATGGATAAGCAATATCAAAATCTTCGAAGACTTTGAGGTCTGACAATACTGTTCCCAACGAATTTGAGCGAACACAGCCCCATGAAGAATGACGACAGTTAAAGTCACCGCATAAGAGATAATTATCGTTTGTTCTTGTAAACTTCAAGATGTCAGACTTAAATTTTTGTTGTTTTTCGTAGCTTACTCTACCGCCACGAAAATAGGCAGCTATAATTTTGCATACTTTTGAGGGACTACATTCGACTTCAATTGATAAAGTTTCTATCAAATAAGTGTTTGTGGTTGGAACTAGTTTATGTTTCACAGACTTGTTTACGAAAATGCATACTCCTCCACCCTCTCCGATAATCTATCAGATCTGTAACAATAGAAATTTCTGTTATGTATACTAATATTTGGCTTTAGCCAGGTTTCGGCTATCACTGCGTTATCAATTTTGTTTTCAATTAAAAAATGAAAGTATTCTATTTCTTTATTGTTTAAACTTTCAGCATTCCACAAAAGCATTTTTAATTTATTGTCCATAGTTACTATAAATATATTTACTGCTTAAATCAGCTATAACGTTAAATTGATCTTGTCTGCTTTTACATAGCGATAACTTGCTTAACATTTCATTTTTAAGAGAAATAAGTTCATCTAGACTAAATAAATTGCTGTTTTGGTTTGAAGGTCGTGAATCTGTTGTCAACTGTATACTACCACTGGTGGATGCTGCTGGGAGATTTCTCGGTGCAGACGCGGGACGAATGTTGTTGGAAGTTTGTGTTCTATCATACATTGGTTGATTACGTTTTTTCTGAATTAAGCCAGGAAAGTCAGAAGTGTTGAGGTTAAATCCGGTATGTTTGCTTGGAAGTGGATCATGAGTAACACGTTCCAAACCAGGATGCATTCTCCTATTTCTGGCTTTAAGTCGGTTTTGTATTTCGATGAATTCTAACCTCTTTTTGCATGTGGCGTCAGTTGCAGTGTGTTGTTCACCACAGTTAACGCATTTAGGTAGGTTTTCTTTGTTGGTGCATTCATGTGAGTTGTGAGTTTCAGAGCAGTGAGAGCATGCTTTTTTGACATTACAAAAAGAAGAGCCACGTCCAAACATTAAACATTGATGGCATTGAGGGAGGAAGTGTGGATTCTTCCCATAAAAGTCCCAATATACTGAAACGTGGTTCACAAACCTAGCTTGTCTTCTTAGTTCATTAATTTTAATGCTTTTATTGTTAAGGTAAATTAAATAATTACACTGTTCTTTGTATTAAGGACTTTTAATGTTCATTATGGAAATTTGAAGAACTTCTAGTTTCAGATTTGTACACAATTCAGTTTTAGGGTCATCAATATTCATTTTATGTAAACCATATAACACTACTTTGAATGGTTTCTGGTTTTTAGAGTTATGTGTGCAAAATTGGAGATTATTTTCGAGAAGGGTAGATTAAATTTTATTTAATTCAGTTTCAGTATAGAGATTTAAACGGCACCCAATCGAAGTATTTTTGCAATCAAATTTGGCTATGCCGTTATCTTTCATGCATTGACACTATTTTTTCCTATCAAGTGAATAGGAGGTAACTCGATTTTTATGGGTACTTCATGAACAGCCTCTGACATTGATTCTTCATTATCAGACAAATCAGAAAGATCACTAAAGCGATTAAACGAAGATGAATTATGTTGGCAGATTCCCGGATTTTTCGTCAATTTTTTTCGTTGGCTCATTTTTACAGTTGGGGAATTCTCATCAGATGATGATGAGTCCCGTAACCGTTTGCGATTTTGCAGAATATTCAGCGCAGTTAGAAATAACACAAAAAAAAGCTATCTCGAGCAAGTATAACGATGTGCGCGGCTTGACTGACTAACGATCACTGAAAAAAAGTCTTATACAAACTTGAAAAATCTTTAAAAATTTATAAAAAATCTATGTCTAAGCTGACCTTTCTTTTTACCAATTACTTGCCTTTTGGATAACATACTTTCTTTTTTAATTCCCTAAATGTGATGCTGTGTCTTAAACTGACTTATACTGTGACCTCAAAAGGATATTCATTTAAAAAAAAAAAAACATGCCTGACCAATTACTGTAGCTGGCTGATCTCTTATGATGATTTATTGACCTTTCAAATGTAAAACTTCTTTTTTCAGCGAATATCCCATGTATAAACCTTATAAAATGGTCACACAATTTCAGTTCGTTTGAGTTTATTTGGCAGTCATACATATTGTTATAAATTAAAATCATTGATTTCGAAAGAAATTTTAATTTTCGAAAAAAAGTTGTTCAAGTAAGATTGTCAAATTCGACTTGGTTTTCGAGTTATTCGACCAGTGTGACCATTCTCGTAAATTCACATGGGTGTATTTAGTAGCAATTTCTGTTTATGTATACCTTAGAGTCTTAATAAAATAAACAAAAACCCTTAAACACACTCAAGATATTGTTGTGTTTTGCAGGTAATGTCAAATGTTTATTTATGTCCTCTCAATTTTTACGTTGCATTGCTATAAATTATTACAGAAACAGAACCTGCTGTCTTTCCCTTATATTTATATTTTTTTAATATTTTTTTGTTAATTTCTTCTGACTAAAAATCATCAATTCAATAGGCTACTTCCTCCTGAAAAAAAAAATTCTACACAGCACTGTGTACCCAGAACAGTATATCTATTTCCTTTGGTTTTTATAGCAACTCTCTATAAGCTCTCGAGTCTCCGTGAATATAATAGTTTCATTATTAGTTATTCGTCTTTCTTTAGCTATATTTGGCGTGTGTTAAAAAAAAATTAAAAATATTATGAAAAAATATAATAATAATAAATGAAATCCGATTAGCCAATATTTACATTTCTCTTTTCATTTGTGCAAATGTAATTCTATCTTTTTTTTATTATTTTTTTTTTTTTTTTTTACTGTTTATGGATCATAAGATCATTGACTTTTTTTCTATTGCTGATTTTTGTCGACATCGTCGTTCATTGCTACCTTCTTGGGTTGTTAAGCTGATAAAAAAAGTTCATCATTCACAGGGGCCAACAATAAAAGTTAATTATTTAAATTCATTACTGATGATGATGAATGCTGATGTCTCTCTTAATCGATAAAAGTTCTTCATTTTCTTTTTTATTTGAATGAGTTACGGAAATTGATGCTATGGAAATACTTTTATGTGAAGATTACGATATCGATGATGGTTCTTATTAAGTTTTGTTATAGTTTTCTCTGAATTAATTATACTCTTGAGACGAAATCCCAAACTGACTGGAAGATTATAGAGGGTTTTTATATGTAAGAAGAAGGCATTTAAAAGTTAAACTTTTGGGGAAATTTTAATCGATTGAACAACTTTATATAGTTTGCTGGGTTTGTCTTGATGAAGTTAATTTGGGTGTAGGCTTTTAGGTAGATTTTTTTTTTTTTTATTAGAAGCTTATATAATATGTTTCTCTTCGAACTCTTCTTCCTTACGTCATTAATGTTATACGACAACTTAAACTTCTATCAAAGTTTTTAAGTGAAATAAAAGGAACATCAAAACAAAAGGAAGATCAAATACGCATTAAGGTACATATACGAGGAGGCGCACTCTAGCATAAGGTTTAATGCGAGTCATAAAAATGTTACTACCAAAAAGGGCTTTTACTATAAGTCCGTACAGCATTGGTTATAATATCTTTTATAAAAATTAACAACTTTAACGTAGCTAAAAATTGATGTAGTGCATATGTATCCGTTCCATAAAATGATGATATAATTAAAAAAAAGATTTAAAAATAAATAAAAATAAATTATTACTATAAGTTAGGTCTATAAATTTGTTATTTTAATGGCTAAAAAAGTTAGAGCTCAAAATAAAGTATGCCATCTGAATTGTTTGATAAATATGAATTTAAAAAAATCAAAAATCGTTGTCTAAAAAATTAATTTTGTATGTCTACAATTTTTGGCTCATTTTCGAAAATAAAATCCGGTATTACAACTTTTAGTACCTATTTAACAAAATACAATTCTATAAAAAATAAAAAAAATATTCATGAGCCCGTTTTCAAGATATTAAATTTTCAAAAAAAAAATATTTTTTTTTTGAAAATTTGTATATGCAAAATTGTTAAAATTGTGAAGGAGCTGTTGTATAAAATTTTTGGTTGAAAGCGGTGTTGCCGTCAGCGTGAAATTTAAAAAGCAAAAAATTAGTTCTATGACAGGTACCGTTAATAACCTTAATTGGTAAATTTTTTATATCAAAATATTGACCATACCTTTAATAGTAATCGCACATCTTTTTATCAAAATTCTTGGAGCCGATTTCGAGAAAAATAAGATTTTTCTTAACGGTTTTTCAACATTTGTATGGAAGGTATACCTTTATTTTTGAATTTAAAAAACATGATTTTTTCATGTTTTCTTCAAAATAAAAAAAAATATTTTACACACCTAGTTTCGAAAATATTGACCAAGCCGTTCTCAAAAAAAAATTGATTTTTTTTTAAATGTTTAAACAATTTTTTTTTTTTAATTTTGGTTCACAATAATGTTTAAATACTTTTTAGAAGTTTAACCATAAAAAAATGAAAAATTGTTTTCGAGAAAATCAAAAACCAAAAAATGGCTGTACCAAAAATAACCAATTTTTTTTGATTTTTTTTTTTTTTTTTTTTTTTCAAAAAAATCCTCGGACCCGTTTTTGAGATAAACATCATTTTCCTTTCCTTTTGGGGCGGTAGGTGGTGCGGGGCTAGTTGGCCCATAGAACAAGTTGGACCACGCGAATTACTCTACTATAGTACAAAAACATATGAATCACGAATGAAGCGTGCTCATTAATAAGTACGTGCAAAAAGTTTCAGTTGCATTTTGTCAGTAGAACGGTAGACGGTAGAACGGAACGACGATTTGTGTTTTTGTAGTACCAAAGTAAAACGAACATGTTTGTTTTGTGTTAATAAATAGAAAACGTGCGAGTCTCACAACAATAAGTAATAGTATTTCCTGTTATTATATTTTAATATTCTGTGATTAAAATCTTTATGTTTTTAGTGGTTTTATTTAGTGACCCAATATGTACGTATCAAACTAGGTGTGGGGTAAGTTGGACGGGTGGTGGTGGTCCAACTTGCCCCGCTGATTTAAAAATTCATGCTTTGCATTGGGTTAGCACTGAACCTTGACATACGAAAGGCTTAAAAACTGGACATAGTCATATTTATGTCTTTTAATTTTTTTTTTTGGTATTTATTTGTGTGTACTAAAAAATAACTCGTGCAATTTACTTTTATAATCAGAAATCTAGTCTTTTATTTTATTTTATTTTTATTTTATTTTATTTTATTTTATTTTATTTTGAAATCTACTTTTTGGGTTTTAATAATTCATCGTTCATATAAATTTTAAGTCGAAAAGCGAATGATTTTGTCTTTAAAGATTTTTAGAAAATTGCAAAAAATAAGGATTTTCTTAGAAAAATAATTATTAAAAATTTAATTACAAAAAGCACCTACTTTGGACTTCATTTTTTTTTTTTTTAATATCTATAGAAAAAATATGTATGTATAGGTATCCAGTTTTGTTATCTCCTGGCTAAGGAACTATCCCTTTAAAAATAAAATTTATTTATTTTCCCCATTTGTAATAAAAGAGATTTATTTGGATTCCTGTTATAATTGAAGAGAAATAGTGTAGACGACATCCCAAACAATTTTTCTTCATGTCTTGCCTTGACTCAATTTCTACGCCCTTAATTTGTTGTCACATCTTATGCCGATTCACCCTGCATTAAACACCCATAGGTAATGTATCTATATATCTCGAATTAAATATAACAAATTAACCATTTAAATAAAAAGTCATTAACCGCCATAAAGCCGGCTTTATTGCAAATGATTTATCAGTTAAGCAAAAAAAAAAAAAAAAACACAACAGAACAGAACAGACACCATATTCAGCAAAAGAAAATAACAACAAATTAAAAAATGCAAATTTATGAGTGCCACACCATATACAAAGTTGCTTTTTGGAGAGAATTTAATATCACAAAAATCTCCAGCTCCTCGCACGAAACAAGCAATTTTGTGCTGATGCTCATCTCGTTTGTTGGCGCGATGTGGCGGCCAGCATATACTTAATTATGGCTCTGATGAATGCTGCTGTTGACGAAGTTTGCCGACTGTGAGTAGATATAGTGTGATAGCAGCGAATTGTGGCGATGACTGTGATGGCTATAATTACCAAGAGCTGATAGGCGCCAGATAGGAATATATATTTAAGTGTTGTCACATGCAAAAGTTCTCCTTACTGCCATTCGTTCGTTCATTAAATGCCGCGACATAAGTGACAGATGACATGAAACTGTGGTCCATTTTAACCAGACCACCGCGCCATTTCTATACTTTTCTTCCCCATTTGCCATGCTCGAAGCTATCTATACCTACGTGCGTGAGCCATCTAGATACCTCTCGACTCTCGAGTATAAAGTGAGAAATGAGAAATAATTACACATAGATAGACGAGCGGGCATCCCCTATATATGTACCTCGTATCTCTCTCTAAGAACTAAGAAATGACATTAGACACGCAAATGGCAATAGACGTACCGACCGCATCATGATGACGATGATGGATGTGGCGCTGAAAGTCGAAAATCCAAAGCCATCAGCCGAGTTACTATACCTACTTAATGAGTTTAACGAACATTTCGACATTTGTTTGAATCCCATACCTACTGCCGTTCAAACGATATATCTATCTATCCATCAAAATTGGCTACAAAAAAAAAAAATAAATAAATACTGTTGGAGAGGAATTCCATACCAAGTTGAAGAAAACGATTAATAGCAGCGCCATTCTAGGTAGTAAGTACATAAATAAGCACAAAACAGTGGGGAAGAATAACTTGAGAAACTGCTGCATATCGTTTTTTATAACAAACATCAAAAATGAAAAAAAAAACAAAACTGGTACATCGCCCGCAAATGAAATTGAAGCGGGATAAAGGTAGAAAGAGACAGAGAGAGAGAGGGAGAGAGAGAGAGAAAGAGAAAGAGAAAGAGAAAGAGAAAGAGAAAGAGAAAGAGAAAGAGAAAGAGAAAGAGAAAGAGAAAGAGAGAGAGAAAGAAAGAAAAGAGAGAAAGAGAGAGAGAGAAAGAGAGAGAGAGAAAGAGAGAGATAGAGATAGAGAGAGAGAGAGAGAGAAAGAGAGAGTGAAATTGGGTTAAATTCGTCCAACGTTTTTTCGTGTGTGACCAACAAAAAACATTTTTCCATAGGTATACAATGTTTAAAAAAAAAATATTTTATTTTTATTACAACCTGCATTTACTTAACAAAGTTGATAAATCGTCTTGATTAAGATTTAACTTGGTAGTGCTGAAGTCAATTTTTTTTGATTTTATATTTTGCTATAAAAAATGAAATATTGATTTTGGCAATGTTCGTGTAATTTTGCCTACCTTTAAAAAAATCGTTTATCGAATACTTACGCTTTTTTTGATGATTTATCTGTATGACTTTCTTAAAAATATTAAATATAAACTGAAAATCAAATATAAAAAGAACAATTATATTTTATTTCAATGAAGTTAGTCTCTTTAAATATTGCTCTGTAAGCTTAAAGCATTAAATAGGAACTATTATGTATTAAAGAAAAAAAAAAAAAAAAAAAAAAAAATTATGCGCATGGTATGCAGTATTTTTTGGTGGGACCGGTTTTTGAAAACCTCCTTACAACTTTTTCAACATCGATCGGGATTCGTCTGTAGATGTCCATAAGTGCCCGACCGCGGAAGCGGTTTTCAACCGTTGTTCATCTTAAATATGTTTTAAGGCACCGCAATGAAGAAAAAGACCTCTCTGCCGAAGAATTTGTTACCGGAAGCGTTGCAAGGATACGAATTAAACAATGTTTTATTACAAAAACATCCTTGTTGTTAATCAAATCCAGATCGGTTACGGGAAGATGATTGTTCAGCTCCTTTTCTTTTATCCATTTTTCGCGCCAGAGCACCAACTCATCTTTAAGCAAAAAAAAGACAGTTTCTATATTATATTATAAGTCTAGGAGTTGTCCAAAGCGATCCAATAGAGACTTAGCGGTGTTATCAAACTCTTCAGTGTTATATCTGACTGTATTTTCCGGGATGAAAGGTTTCGGGTTCAAATCTTTCACGCAAATCGGTTAGGACAAAGTCAAGTAGAGGTGTATATAAGGATATCCTGTAGTACTCTTCAGGTGAATTTGTGTCAAAATTGGGTCGGTGAATTTGGCGTCCACCATGACGTTGGATTCGAGGAGTTTTCAACTCAACATTCAATTGATCACCTAAATTTTTTGAACGCTGCCAGATGTTTATGAAATTAGTATCTATGTTCTCTCGGCGACTAGAAAGAACGGAAATCGTGTTCTTTACCAGCATTGCGCTGTTGTTAAGGTCAAGAGCTGTTGTTTGTAGCAATTTGCTCAAGGAATGTGTTAAAGACAACACACCACTTAAACACAATGCTGGTAGAATGAATTGTGTAATACATAAAGTCGTTACAAGGGAAGAAGTCTTGCTACCTGTACTTGGGTCACGCCACTGCGAAATCGTTTCCAATGTTTCAACAATTTTGACGAGGTCTAAAGAAAATTGGAGTACGCCTTCATGCCGGTCTACCCACCTAGTCTCACAAAGAGATGTGAGTGCACACCCCGAGGTGCTCATGAGGACAGTTTTTCGTTTTGGATGCGATTTGAAGAAGACAATTATTACCTCTTTCATGATTGCCACAGCGTCTCGAATGGCAAGTACTTTCGAACTTCGAGAAATGGAGTTCTTTAATTTGTGACTATAGCATGGAGTCTTCACAGCATTTCTCGCTTCTTTCTGAATCACCGTGACAGTACCTAGAACTTCTTAAAGCATAACAGCGCATCCGTCTTTCCCTTTTCCTACACACCATTCAAGAGGAAGTTTAAGCTTCTTCCTTAGCTGAGACAAGAGAATTTGGCCAATGGCTTTGCCAGTTAGAGATAACTCCTTAGATGTAGCATTTCCATCCACATTCTCTTAGGCAGTCAATGTTTTTCTAGTTTCTCTCCAATTTTCCTTATCGTACTCGTTTTCTTCAACAGCTCTGGAATAAGCTAGTTCCTCAGATGCATCCACAAAAGTGACAAAATTCCCACGAATATTACCTTCGCGAAAGTATCGTAAGATAACACTCAGCTGGGAAAGATGAGAAACATCGGTTGTCTCATTAAAAAGTATTGAAAACGTGATGCCCGAACGTTACTCAAAATTTGATCTTAAATCTCTTTGCCACAGCATGAAATAAGCGTGTTTTGTGTTGTCTTGCTTATATGTAGCATTAGAAGAGGCTGACTGTAAATGTTGCTCATATTTCTTATCTCCAGCGAATACTCGAAACCTTAAAAGTTCTCTAAAATTTCCTTCGTTCAGGTTCACGTCAGATTGTTGTGAAGTATCTGTGTTTTGAACTATAGCTCCATCATCTCTATGACCACGAAATGCTAAATTTTGCCGTCCAAGTAAGATGATGGTTTCTACTATGGGACGAAGGCGTTCCCTGTTTTCTTCTACCTTTTTAAGACGCTGTTGATTTACACGGTTGACTATTTCCATATTTGGGTTGTTATAATTGTGAAGAAACCCAGTCCCGTCCTCAACAGTTCGTTTGTGGTATATGTTGTTAGCATGGATTTCCAAATTTCCCTTCTGACAAGAATAAAGTTTATTAAGGGTTTTTTTCACAAGACTTTCTAAGTGCACAGTTTTTTAACCACCTCCAACACTGCCAGTCACGAATTAAGGGCAGTATATACAAAAGAAACCCTGTTTCACAGGTGAAAACACAAGGTAAGGATATTTGATGAGATATTTATGGCTTAAATACCGTTTGACTACCTTTGCTTTAAGCATGTGCGAGGAAAATGGAAACTGGTAGTCCTCTGTTGGCTGCCAAGGATTCGACAAAAGCTGATGTTTCGTTATACAAAAAAATTCAAAGATTCTTTTTTCAGAAATATATTTGGAAACAACTCGGGACTTTGATTTCTGTTTGGTTTAACAGAAACGTAGAATTGCTCAGGGGGGGCAATTGCCCCCCCCTGGATCTGCGCCTGGTTATAATATACGATAAACTAATACAAATTGTATGAAAACCAACAAAATGTAGAAAAATGGTCGTTAAAAGCCACTCGTCGTTATAAATCACGTCGGCGTCGTCGACTGTCGTTATTCGCAGTTACATGCACATTTTACAATTGCCTAGGTTCGTTTTTCATTTTTTTTTTTTTCAATTTCTCTCATTCTCATTCTTTTTTGGTCGTTATAAGCGGCGCGGTAGCAAAGAATTTTTGTTAGGAATACGTCGTTATATCCAACGACGAGTCGTTATAGGCGGTGACGTTATATCCGACGTCGCACTAGTACAAATTGTATGAAAACCAACCTACAGGCTGGTCGTTATAAGCAGCGTCGTTATAGGTGGCGTCGACTGTATGTCCAACTTCAGTGTTATACACATTTTTTTTCTTTTTTATAGCAACTTGCATGTACAAAAAAAACTTTAATATTTTTTTTTCCGGATTTTGCATGGATTCTCAAAAACAACAGATGAAAAACTTACCAAATTAGCCCACTCCTCCATCTAAGTTTTCATTTGAGAGTGCTTAGAGTGATTGTTGGTTTTTATCTTTGCTATAAAACAAAATTAGTATTGATTTTTTCGGATCTGTTGGTACAGTAAACATTTTTGAACGATTTACATTAATAGGAGGTAGACAAAGGAGCCCAACTGGTATCATCCTCCTAAGACTTCATTTGGTAGAATCGTAGAAAATTTTATTATTGTTTGCTATTAGAAAAAAGAAACGTTGATTTTTTTTTAATGATTCGCATGAACAGGTGGTAGATAGTGGAACTCAGTACCCAACTTCCCCACTAAGGATTCAATTGAAAGTACTTTCGAACTTATTTCTTTTATGTTTCCTATAAAAAAAGAAAATATTGAAATATTTTTTCCCAAAGATGGTCAAACGATTTTGTTCTTATGATGTGCATAAACACCCGATGGCCAAACAATCGAATTTGGCTTTACTCTCCTACTAAATGTTTTTCATATTTTTTGTTTGAGGGTATAGAGAACCAGTTTTAATGATTTGCATAAACAGCCGATAGCAAAAAAAAAAAAACGATCCCAGTTTCTAAAATAATTCATTTGAGTGATTTGGAGAGTTTTTAATGATTTTTCATGTTTGCTATAAAAAAAAGGAAGTGTTTAATATTGTTGTTTGCTGAATGTGGACAAAATATTTTATGTTTTGATGTGCTATAAAAAAAGGAAATGGGCGATTCTCTGATTTTAAGAAAAAATTATGTAAATTAATGATTTAAAGTGCGGGCACTTGATTTTAAGCGTTTTTGAGAATTTGGCCTTAATACGGAAATGACGCCTTCGATACGCAAATGATAATATACCAGTACTAAAATTTTCCCTTTAAAATATTCCTTGTAACAAGGGCCGTGTGATTCAGGATGCATTTATAAGACTTACGGTATGACAGGAATTTATCTAAAATTATCTAAAATCTACATTAAATCGATTTACGGAAATGATCAAGTGGTACAGAAATGACATTTAACTAGTAAAGATAAATAATTTGTTACGTTTTCGCTTCCCAACCTATCTCAGATTTACGGTCTGCAATCGCCTTTTAGGGGTTTTAAATGCATGCACACAAATTTTAATGATTTACAATAAATTCATGATTGTTTTAAGAAAAAACACATCTAAATCATTACCGTAACCATTTTCTCATCGCCGTAACCCAATAAAGGCGACGGAAATGACGCGACGGAAATGATGAAAATCGATGTTTCTTAGCATTAAACAAGAAAAATAGAAAGTATATATTTTTTTTAATTTTGTATAACTAACTGCAACATAACCTCACAATACTGTTACGAAATATTTTTTTTTACTATCAACTACTAAAATTATATGCACCTACGGAAATGACGAAATTGATGAAACACGTGACGAATACAACCACTAACTTTAAAATAACACAAGAAACTGGTGTCCCACTTATTTAATGGAATATATTTCAAAGAATGCATGTATGAGTTTCTTCATTTAGTCTAAATCCTATAAACTGACGGCCGGTAAATTGAATTTATAAGTATTTAACATTTTTTTACGGAAATGATGCAAATACATGGAGACACATGTTTGAACGTTTGTAATTTAATTGTTTCAAATAAATAAATTTAATTTTTAAGGAAGTTGTATTTAACGACATATTCTTAATGCTGGAACTCAGTCAAATTTAAATTTATGCATTAAAAAAAAAAAAAAAAATCAATTTTTCCGCGCTGAAACAAGGAGGAGACACGTGACGGAAATGACATTTGGACCATAAAAACAATTATTTTTTATTACATCTCTGCAAATATTTAAAATTTAGAAGTGGCCCAGTATAAGTTTTTTTTTAATTTGTTGAACCATTTTTGTTCGGGGCCACGAAAAGGAGCTTTTAGTGGAGAATCACCCAAATGTTAAAAACGTTTGTTTTTTTTTTACCCTGGAAATCGATTTTTTGATTTTAAATACGGCGACAAATATTGAAACTGATAAACAACAGCCAAAATTTTTAGAGCGGGGCTCGGACATCAAACAGTTCAAAAACACAAAAATTTTGTCGTACCTATAATTTTGTCCATTATTTAATTTTTATTTTAAAAAAATTCCTTCGATACTTGTTTTTAAATTAAGACACCAAATTTTAAAAATAAAAAAAATTATTTCAACTTTTCCATTACAATTGTCCCACTGTGAAAAAAAGCGCGGTGACGTTGCTAAGAAGTAGTGCAAGGCCAAAGCAACCCCAAACCACGTGACGGCGACGCTGCTCAGCCTCAAAGCCTCAGTTACATCGTATCATTTTGTTTTCGCTTGGATGAACTTATACGTTGACTTCTGTTCAATCAATTCGACATCTCGATGCGGGGGAGGGATGGGGGACGAAATACTTGAAATTTCTATTTCCCATGTTAAGTCAATATTGTGGGACATATTTTTTTTTTTGTTCAAGTATCTAATTCTATACATTCTTCGATCTTTCTTTCTATTTACAAGCATCCGCAGGAAATTAGATTGAGAGGCTCAAAAGATGAATGGATAGGCCTTTTGTTGTGTTGCCTGGCAAAATAAAATGTGCTTCTCCCCCTTTATTTTTGCCCATGAAATATCTGTCATAAAGCTTTAACTGACAGTTCCACCAGCCGCCATGTAATATACTTACTTACAACTGATATACCTACCAGAAATGATGTGTGTGTTTGTTTGTTGATTAATTATTAGTAGCTGCTGATGCTGTCGAGCATCAAAGATACAAGATACAGATATTGTATATACGAAGTTTAGATATATTTTCCATTGTGGACGTGTGATTTGTTATTTGAGAGATGTTATCGTCCATCAGTTGTATACCAAAAGTTTGAGCTGATTAAAATATTTTCTGTTTTGTTTAAATCGTGAAGCACGCCCCCACGATTCAGAATCAGGTTTCGAAGAAATAAACAAAAATAATGCTTGAAAAATAAATTTAAAATGAACGAAATTCGTTCGTGTCTGGTTGGTCTGGGTTTTAAGAGCGAACAAAAAATAGCTTGGAGTATATTTTTGCCATTTAATGACCTTAACAGGAATTTGGTGTCACAGTAATTTGTTAAGTCATTTTATTTTATTTCTTTTGTAAGCCAATGACTTATAATTTTTGAAACGTTTCTTTTGATATAAACCGAATTTATGGTTGTTTTGTTTATTAAATCGTTTTAGAAATTTTAAATTTGCTGATTAATCTGAAAGCTTTTAGGAAATGGTCTTATTTCATTGGTTTTATTATTTTCAAAATGATGGTCTTAAAAAACTTAAAATAATAGCTTACTGTTTTGCATCAAAACAGGTTTTTGAATTATACTCGCAGGTATTCTAGTGTTTTATAAAATGCGTGGGGTCAGTAAATTTGTTTATGTTTTTTTGCTGCTTAAATTCGATTACATCATGGCTTACCTAGAATTGTACACACATAAGATTTTTTGAACGTAAGTAGTACGTCATCAAAACTTAAATTTCAAATGCCAAATTTTGATTTTGAAACGATTTGGAGTGAAAGAATTTTTCATATTAATAGATACATTTGTAAAAATTAGCAACATTTTGATTTTAATCTTTTTAAAGGGTGGTTTCAAAAATTTCAAAATTACACAACACAAATATGTTATAAGTTTATATTTTTTTTATAAAAATTTGAATTCGATATATTTTATTTTTATCTCAAGATATATGACTTGAATAACATTTTTGTTAAGTGTTTTTAATAGTTTTTTTTTTGCACACACAAATGTGTATTGAATTTTTTTTGAAAAAATTACCAGTTGTTGACTACGTCATTGTGTGTAGAACAAAAAAATGTACTGGGTTGGTAATCATTAGTAATAATAATAATAATAATTTTTTAACTATATGCCTGTATGACCTCAGGTCTTTTAAATGCAATGCACGGCACTAGTTAGAAGGAATAGAAGCAAAGGAAAGATTTTTGTTGGCACAGTGGATTGAGAATTAGATGTTAATTATCTCATGAAATTCCACGGGTGGCATCCAGGTGAAACTGGAGAATGTAGAAAAGAATGCTACCTAGACTGGGGCTCGAACCCACACGTCCAGGTTAGTAACCAAACACTATATCTAGAATTTTTTCTAAAAAAATCCAACTCCCGCCTACATAGGGAAACATAGAGACCCCTTCCATTCATTTTTTTTGACTGAACCCAACCTGCGTCCTTTAGCTTTTTGTCGCGTTTTATGTGAAGCAGTTTGCTTATATTCAAAGCATGAAAATAATTATCAAAAAAATTTCCGAAAGCAAATCAATTTCACAAAAAAACATGTAAACCCAATATTTCGAAAACTTAAAATTCAAAAATCTCAAAAACACATAATCCTGTTAACTAAAAATCCCGAAGCACCACAGTGAGAAAATTCAAATTCCAGAAATCCAAAAATCTAGAAGACTCCCCGCGTAGAAAAACGATCTACTTTTCGACAAGGCGCTACAGAGTTGAACATAGATTATGGCATGGGGCTAGCAAGGGTTATCAAAGCCTAGAACAAGGTCCTTGGCGATTATAAACCCTTTTGCTTCGTCAGGTAACAAAAAAAAGTTCACTTATGTGCTCGCGATCTTCTGATTGTCAGTCAGTGAATTCCGAATCAAAAGTGAATAAGTTTCATACTCTATATAAACATTTTTTTTTTGTGTACAAGAGACATTCCTGATGGGGTACCGAAACATGTCCAACAAGTTTTAACTAGGGAGGGCCTCATGAGTGTTTGAAAATTTTCCCCCGTCTACATTTTTGGTACTGAAATCCAGCAAAGGCTTGCCAAGTTTCTGACAAGTTTTCCTCGTCTAAATGTCCCTTACTGAAAACTTACAAGGGCCTTGCCCAAACTAGACAGAAACTTGAAAAATGAGAAAATATTCGGGAATATACCATAACTAAGGCAATTTACTAAAAAAAAAATGTTTGTATGATATTCGATTTTTTTTTTTGAGAAAAAATGTTATGCAATATTTTTATTAAAACTCTTCTAGAAATTATACGCACGAAGCAGGCACGAGGCGTGACTTTTTTGGAAGCGGTAGCACTCAACGTTAAACTTAAAACTAAAAGTCCTTTATTCAAGATAACATCGCCCTAATGGGACTTTATTATTTATAAAAGCAAAAAATAATAATATAATATTCAAAGGTTGTTAAGTTTTGAACATAAAATGTATACTTCTTTTTTTTAAGCAAATTTATTATGATCATAGAATATTTCTTTGTCTCGAGATCATTTCGCTTTAATTGCAGACTCACGAAATCCTCAACTTTAAATTCGTAAACGAAACACCACCCCAATTCTGATGAATAAACATTTACAGTTAACAATGCGATTTGCGCACACACAGACAAAAAAATACAACACACAACAAACAAATATTATTATAAACTTTTCTACTCCTTTGACAATGAAACTGAACTCATTTACAGTCAGAAAAAGAAAACAACTCATATCTCTCCTTACCTGCTCTTCTTTTTTGCAATAGGTCCACTGGTGACCTGATGGTATATCTCACCGAACAGTGGAAAAAATCTTTACATCGTTTTAGAGAAAGTAAGATTATTGCGCTTGATATTTCTAAAGCGTTTGATAGAGTTTGGCACCAAGCTCTCTTATCGAAAATGCGCGCCTTTGGTATTGATGAATCTCTTCTTCGTTGGATTAGAAACTACCTTTCGGACCGATCAATACAAGTTGTATTGGACGGTTTCAAGTTTGAAATTCACAAAATAAATGCTGGTGTGTCCCAGGGCTCCGTTTTGTCTCCGACTCTCTTCCTTATATTCATAAATGATCTTTTGTCTGAAACTTCTAATCCATTAAACTGTTTCGCTGACGACAGCACCGTCAGCTTCTCATATTCATTTTCAGATTCACATCCATGTCCTTCGGATGTGGAACTAGAACGGCAGCGTATAGTGAGCCCATTAAATTCTGATCTCGACAGCATTGTCCAATGGGGAATCAAAAACCGCTTAGAATTTAATGCTTCAAAAACTCAGTGCTGTCTACTATCGTCAAAACGAAACACACCCCCATGTCGTTATCCATGAGCGGTACTTGTATTGAGGAAACCGAAAATCTTTCAGTCCTCGGTATGTGTATCACAGACCACCTTCTATGGAATGAACACATATTCGACTTGAGTACAATTCTCACATTTGGGCAGGTGCCCCAATAACCTACTTGAGCCTGTTAGATAGGATTCAAAAAAGAGCTTTGAAAATGATAGGTTACAGAAATATAACAGAAACATTTGCATCCCTCGACCACCGCCGCAATGTTTCATGTCTAACATTATTTTACCGTTACTTTTATAAACATTGTTCTAGTGAAATAGCTGTCTCCCTTAAAACAATTCAACCGTAATACTCGTACTTCTAGGAATGCACATCAGTTTACCCTCGAGCCAAACTTCGGACGCACTGTCAAGTATGGAAATTCTTTTTTTAGCCGCACTAATCGAATGTGGAATGCTTTACCCGGCTCTATCTTTCCCGACCATTTTAATATTCAGAGGTTCAAAACCAATGTGCATCGGTATCTCCTCTTAAATCCTACCCTATTTTCCCAACGCTCGCACTGTGTTTAAACATTTTAAGGGCAGCCACAATCCCTTTAGTGCGCGCTCAACTAAAAAAAAAAACTTTTAATGAGATGGTGTCAGTGATGCCAGATTTTGGAAGAACATTTCCCACAGCGGCACCCAACAAATCCCTTTTATACCACACCGTTATTATCAATATCCCTCAATTATCCCATGAAAGAAAATAGATTAAGAAAAATATATTTCGTTATAATTCAGTGTTTTTACTATTTTATAAGGAATAATTTGAGGTTTTTTCTTTGTAATATTGCGATACATTAACAATATTTATAAAAGTTTAAAGAAAAATAAATATATAAATATTTCCATCATTACCCGGCTGGAAAAATTCCTAGTTTATGTCTAGTTTGGGCAAGGCCCTTATAAGTTTTCAGTAAGCGAAATCTAGACGAGGAAAACTTGTTAGATACCTGGCAAGCCCTTGCTGGATTTCGGTACCAACAATTTAGACTAGGGAAACTCGTGAGGTCCTGTCTAGTAAAAGCCTGTTCGACATGTTTCGGTACCCCACCAGGACTATTTCTTGTACACCAAAAACAAAAAAATTATAAGAACCATACAAATTTAGCATCATACGACACTTTTTTCTCTCTTTCCGTTGTCTTCTTTTTTATATGACATTTCTTACTTTGGGTGTGAGACATCTGTGTATTATAAGATTGTTCAATGAGTAAAAACCTGTTCTAAGTTGTTTTTTTTTCTGTATGTATTTGTAATGCAATATGGAATGAAAGTTATTCATTTTCGACATTGAATTTTTGTATAGCGAGTTAGCCCAGTGGGTATAGCGCATTGGACTGACAAACAGAATATCGCGGGATCAAGTCCCACATAATCTAGTTTTTTTTCCTGCCTAACGAGGCAAAAGGGTTCATAATCGCCAAGGCCCGTGTTCTAGCCTTTGACAGTTCGTGCTAGTGCCTTGCCAGAATCTATGTAAAATTCTCTAGTGCCTTGTCGAAAACTAGATTGTGTTTCTGCGCGGGTATGTGTCATGGCCTTAATAGGCGATGTACATCCTATACATTTGGACATATGTATATGGCATATGGTATATGGCATGAATTATTAGCCGTGAAGTATTTGACGTATTCCTCGTGAGTTGAGAATTGAAAAAAAGTATACCCAGTAGGAAACATTTAAAAAATCGCTACTGAAAAAGTAGCTTTTTCCTCAAGGAAAAGAAGTCTCAACAATGAATTTTCTGATATTTCCTCTAATGAATTTAACATGGGCTTGGCCTAGGAGGTAAGTAGGTGTACCCATTCTCGATGAAGATTTTGTAATGAAATCATCGATTACATGGAATCATGAAATTCATGAGTTCAGTGAAAAACTGGTGAAAAAACTGATACTTGAGATGTGATGATTTATTCAATGAAACAGGATATATGAAATCGCTGCGCTCGTGGAATCGGCGAATTCATAACTTCTTTTTCTTGGTAACCTTAACAAAATAGTTCTTATGGTGTGATTTCATGATTTCATGAACACAGTGATTTCATTACAAAATAAAAACTGTTCATCATTGTAGGATTCCCTAAAAAAGACTCCATTACATTTTAAAAATGTAATCGAAATATTATGTTAACCTACTCTTATAAGTATCACTGCAATTTAATTTTTCCAGAAAAAGTTTTTTTTTTATATTTTTCTCGCAATCAACCCTCACCAACGAACCAAATGTACTTACGGACTTACTGCATTACCATTCATGCGTAGATTTATCAAATATGGAACTTACTTGTTTTCTGTTTTTTTTCTTCTCGTAAGCTCACAACGAACTCATGAACTTATGCATTACTTTACATCAGTAGAATCATCGAGTATAGTTTTTTAGTTGAATAACTTATGCCACTGAAATGATGCAGGAAAAAATTATTGCTTTCATTTGTGTATTCATTTAAGTTTTTTTTTGTTGTTGTCTATTCTCTACATTTTTTCTTGAGCACAGCACAACATGCTGCTTAAATTGCAAACTGGTGACCGGCTGCATTACTTTTCATGAGTCAAAGCAATGCATAATATCTCCTACATGAATGCGTCATATAGGATTTCACCAATGAATTTTTCATTGAGGAGCATATTTCCTACTGGGTAGTTGACGTATTTTTGTGCATGTGTATTTTGTGATGAAATTCACCAAGTTTATATAAGTTATGAATCAGTGTATGAAAATGAATGAATTCAGATATAAAGAATGAGTTCTATTTTGCAAATTTGTTGTTTAGTTGTATAAATTATCTTTTTTATAAAACGAGTAATGGGTATTTAAGCATAACCTAAAATCCCTTTTTTTGCACTATGGGGTTAGAAAAATCCCTTTATCCCTTTTAGCTTATTTTAGACAAGAAAATCCCTCAAAAAGGGATAAATCCCACGATCTGGCATCGCTGGATGGAGTGAGAGTTGAGAATAAGCTATATACAAGAATGCCTAGCTAGTATGCATTCCAAATATTTGTTAGCAAGCACTTTCGTGCGTGTACCTATAATATTGTGCATTCCCAGTGCTTGGAATTAAAGGGATATTATGAGCTTTTGTAGCTGAAGTTAACATTTTTTTTCTGAATGACTTTTATAATGAGAATTTATTAATTTACAGAAGAGATTAAATAAAATTCGATTAGGTCAGCTTCGAATTAATATTTCTTTGCTGAAATCGTATAAGTTTTTGAATTGCTTAACGGAAGCACTCATTCCACTCAATATATGGACGCTTCGTCCCTGGCACGTAGTTTAATCCAAATCGTTAGACTAAGCGCCCATATAAAACTTTCAGTCACGAAACAGTTTGGTTTAGTTTGAGTCCAGAAAATTCTTATTCGATGGTGTAGTTTTCCCAAACACGGGAGCGCAAAAAACTATTTTTTCTTTATAAATATGAAGGTAAGTGTTTTGACACAAACTAAACGACCACCCCAAATGAGTTGCTCTGCTTGTTGGTAGATATTCTTTGCCGCAGACGATTTTTCAAACGAGATGGCTTCATTCAAAAAATTATAACTTCGATTAAATTGATCAGATCTTCAATGTTAAGGTCCTTAAATAAAGATGTCCTTAAAGAGAAATGTCAGGCTACATTCTGTACAAAAATTATTGTGATGGCGGGACACAAAATTTCATACTAAAATGGTGTTAAAAGACGTCATCAATTTGATTTTCTACTACATTTTTTGCATTAAACCTTAAAAAAAAACCGATTAATGTTATTAAGTGAAAAATCAATTCGATTCTTGGCATTATAAAATTGAAAAGTTGCTTATGTCCGCGGTCATCGATCAACTAGAGATTAAACTATTTAATTTTGGAACGAGTTTCATGTGCACGCTTATCCTTAGAGCCGTTTTTAAGAAAACTTGATAAATCCCAAATCATTGTATGACAAGCTATACCCGTTCTAAATGAGGTAAATCAAGAATTTAAATTTTTCCTCTGGGAAATCATAAAGGACGACCAGACGCACAGACAAACAAACCGATATGGACTTTTAGTAGAAACTCAATTTTTTTGACTTCTCCATCATCGTGATGGTAGTTTTGATTAAAATCTCGAAATGTTTATTTGACACGAAATCAATTTTCAGCAACTAAAAATTGCATTTTTCGATGGAAAATCACATGCAAATGTTAAAGCTTCTTAAAAACACCTAAAGGTGTGGGTGTTTTTATTTCCAAAGATTTAAAATAAGTAAAGGTACGCGAATAAACCAAAATTAAAAGATTTTATAGAGCAAGTTGTTTGATTAAAGTATGAGGTTTAAGGAGACGTCGAACTTGAATTTTGGTAACACTACACTGCAAACAAGAACCACCTGCATCAAAAAAAAAAAAAATTGTAATGTTTAAACGACACAATGTACATAAATTGTCTACAGTGTCGTCTTCCTTAGATCACCGTAGTCGACGACGCGACGCTCAATAAGTTTACCTTCCTCAATCTGTCTTTTCTGTCAATTTTATTTTCTTTATTTTTATTTCCTGAAATAAATGCACATGTTATTGATTTTTTTTTTTTTAATAAATTGATGATTAAAGATTCACAACAATCAATCAAAATCAAATACCAGACAAATCAACACATTTCACATAATACACATACCTAAAGCACATACATAGTTTAAATAAAAATGTAAAAATACACATTCATGACGATTAGTCGTAATTGCATATCCAAATGTCACATTCATATATATCAATCAGCTGCGCAATCAATTGCAACAGCAGTAGCACCCTGGATCTTTTTTTCATTTTCACCCTTCCCTGAAATACAAACAAAAACACTCAAACCTTACACAATCAATTATTCATTTTCAGCTGTATAGTGCAACGATAAAGAATGTCTATTTCACTATCAAGGTTGATTCATGTTTTTTTCTTTGATTATTATATTTTTTTTATTATTTCCCAAGCGCCACCACTTCAATACAACTGTTTATAGAACTATAAATAGCTACATCTGTCCATTATCAAACAATAATTGAACTAAATAAAAAAATCAAAATATTATGTAACGCACATTGTACGACACACTTTGATGTATAAAAGGTCAGTTAATATGATTTATTTGTTAAATGAACATTTTGTTCTTTTCTTGCCTATATTAAATAAATTGATAAAAAAAAATGAAAATAAAAAAAAAAATCTTGTCAGAAGTGGGATTCGAACCCACGCCCTCAGAGAGGACCAGAACGCTCAGTAACCTATTTTACTAGGCAAGATTGCTCTTGAGTCTGGCGCCTTAGACCGCTCGGCCATCCTGACTTGTTGAATGAAGTTAGCCAAAGTAGTTATTTGAAATTGTTTTTCAGTTTAACAAAAAATAATTTTATCGTGTTGATAATAGGAATTTATAGTTTGCATGGAATTTAAATAAATGTTATGTTTTGTAGGTTGGTTACTTAAAATAAAATACACGACTGGGATTGCATGACTTTTATTTGAGGTAGGGGTTGATGTGTATTATTTGGGTAGGTTTTTTTTGAAGACATAAAGACGTGATTTGTGTTTGATGGTTGAAAGTGCGTAAAGAAGTACAGTCAATACCGCTTAAAGCGACCGGCAAGGGACCAGCCAATTGTGGTCGCAATAGCCGGCGGTCGTTATATCCGATTTACCAAAAAAAGTACCTCAGTATGCGTTTTTAAATTTTAGGAACAGATTAATAAAGAACCTATTCATTCGTGAAGAAAGGAATTTGTGTATATTCGAACACGTTCGGTTTTTAATTTTTAGTTACTAACTTTTTATTTGAATTTTTCGTCATTCCGTTGTTGTAAGCGGTGAAATCGAAGTATTTTCTGTCTAAAATTCGTCGTTGTATGCAACAAGTCGTTATAAACGACGATTTCACGGCTTTAAAACTCGACGATTAACTAATACAAATTGTACGAAAACTAACCAAATGAAGGAGCAGTGGTCGTTAAAGCGACTTGTCGATATAGTCAACGTCGTTATAGGTGGCGTCGACTGAACTAAAAAATTATTTTTCTTGGATATTTTTTTTTTTTAATTTATTTTTTGTTAATTTAACAACGCAATATTAATAATAAAATAATAATTTATATTCTTAAGAAGTAGTTAGGTACTTGAGGACAAAAAAGAAAACAAAATGTTAGAGCCATTTTCGAGATACATACACAAATAGAAGGAATGAAACAAATAAATGACAACATATCCCGAGTAGAATTCCAAAAAAAAAAAAAAAAATCACTAGCCCCCTTTTGAAGAATCGAACTGTCCAACATTTTAAATATACAACATTATTTATTTCTTTTCGGGACATCTGCAGAAGCAAATAATTTAAATCGGTGTTTGTTTAGTTATTGCATCGCGGCTGTTAAAGAAGGAAACACTCTATGGGGCATATTCATAGTCGCAGATAGACCCAGGTTAAACTAAACTACAGTTTAAGACAATTTTGGCTCAATGAATACAGACCGATTTTAATTTCAAATTGTTGGTTTTATATTTTTAAAAGATAATTAACTTGGTATACTACAGAAACAGCTTCAAATATTTTGAAATGAAAAACTTAAAAAAATAGAATCAACGTCCGAATATTCAACTAAACCTATGTTTAACTTAGACCCAGGTCTAAAATGACTATGAATACGCCCCTATGTCTATAGCTTTTAATACCCCATGGTTTATCGATGTTACGTCTTTGTCTTTGAGGGCCGCGGTAGTTTGCGGCTCAAATCACACGATCTTGGTGGCCGATTCACGTCGCACTGTGGTCCAAAATTACTTTTTTCGTTGCAAAAATTTTAACTTTTGAACGCATAAAGATACCGCCATCACAGGTAAAGGTAATTCCCAAGAATATAAAAAGTTTCAGAATAATTGGTTGAAGTAAGATTTTCTTAGAAAAAGTAATTAACAGAATAAAGCCTTAAAGTAAACCTTTGAAAACAGTCCTAAAGTTTCAAAACATTGTAAAAAAAAGGTTTTGATAATTCAAGTGAATTGAAAACAACAGTGGATGCTTAAAGTTAACGCACCAATTTCTGAAATATTTTTTATCAAGTATTATAAAACAGTTTTTTTTTTTTTTTAATTTTGTGGGGCATCAGTATATTTAATAAACTGTTTGAGTGATATATTTTATATGAAACAGTGTAGGAAAAAATAATCGGACGAAAAATTATACACCCTGTAATTTTTAGATGGTAGTTCAAACATTTTCTCAAGTATAAGTTGAGTGACTAGAGATAACTAACATGTCCGACAGCTGCTATTACGGGGAGAATCTCAAGCATAGAATATAAGTGAAGTTCCCAAGAGCATATCCTGTCAGCTGTTATCAAGCTTCCTACAACACATTTCAAAAGGCTACTGAGTTTTTTTTTAGTTGAATACAATTACTAACTGAACAAATAATTTAAATAATTTAAGGTAAAGAATAATTGAATTATTAATATGGTAGATATGATATATGTATGTAAATAAATGTCTGGGGGGAGGTTGTCATAAATGCGGGGGGAGGGGGGATTATGACTGAGAGAGAAGGTCATGACTCGTCATGGACCACTCCCAGGACCCACCACTGACAACTATACACGTAGTAGAAAGGAAAAATCGGTGCGTAATTAAAATAACAACCAAAAACCACATATCACTAAATCGGCCATTTTGAAACACCCGGTTTTTGGAGTGTTTCCATGGACAGATTTTGCTCGATTTTAGATATGTTGTTCAGTAGTGGTTACTGAATACTCAAATACCCATTAAAAAAGCTTCTGTTTCAATTTTGCCCACGTTTTTTTATCCTTATTTGCCTGTTCTTAATTGGCATTTTTATAAAAAGGGAGCGTGGAAGAGGGTGGATTTTTTTAAGAATCAAGATAATAACAAAAAGATTTTTAATTGATATTAAAAGAAAATTTCACGCGCTAAACTATTTAAATTAATAAAATAATTGTAATATTCCATGAGGGAATTTGCTTTCAAGACCAAAATGTGAGCACTGGGAATACGACTTTTTTTAAACAAATTAGAATCTCTCCGAATGTTGCAAATAGTTGCAGCTACAATTTTGCATATGGTTTAAGAAATAGTTCGCATAAACTATCATGGTCGATTTTCCGCGCGAACTCGCACGGATTTTTTTGTAGCCCTATTCAAACCAAAAAAATCTGCTTAAAAAGTGTGTTATTTGTTTTATTTATTAAAAATATTAGCTATTTTTTTTTTAAATTACAATTTTGATTTACGCACAAATAAAATCACTAGAATAAATTATAGAAAGTTAACATTTTTCATTTAAAATGCCAAAATTTCAAATAAGAAAACAAAGAAGTTCCTTTTTTCTGTTTTTTTTTTTTAACTCTAGAACTAAATTGACCAATTATATTTTACCTTTTTGAAAAAAAAGGTAAAATATAACTATAATTAATTCAGCAATACAAAAATCATAATATAAATTGACCAACTTTGAAAAGCTCTATTAGTCAAACTAGTTAGCGGAAAATCATTTTTTTTTCTTGTTTTTGAAGCTCCGTTTATATTTCTATTAAAAATATTAAAAATAAAAAACAAAACTTTAAAAATAAAACATTGAAATTAGTATTTTTGCCACGAAATTTTCCCCTTCGAACCACATGAAACCGCTCGTGCAGAATATCGATTGTGTCTTTAGCTGTGTGGCACCTAGCGCCATCCTGGTTGAAACCATATGTCTTCGGTGATCATTGACCAATAGCGATCGCTGTTGACGGTGATGGCCTGGCCAGCATCATTTTGAAAGAAGTACGGACCGATGACGCCTCCAGCCCAAAATCCACACCAAACAGTAACTTTATTTGGATGCATTGGCACCTGGTGAATCTTTCGACCAAAATTGGGATCATCAGAACACCCATTTTGATAATGAAGTCTTATCATTTGCACGTGTTGCTCGACGCTGTAACTTTCCATGATGATTTTTCTTTAGTAACTGATTAAAAGATGATATTTTGACAGAAAGTAAAAGAAACAATATGGCCGCCACGAGCTGTCAAAATCAACCCGTCCCTATTGGAAAACCCTTTATAATGAAGCGTTTTCGAGATGAACGCAAAAGTGATGTTCCATCATTAAATTATAGGTGCCATCGAATCTGTATTTTAAACTATTGTGATCGCCTTCAACTTAATCAAAAGCTCATAATAACCATAAATTTAGATAAAAGTGGTTCGAAAAGCCCATCCGCATTCCATTATATCTTTTGACATTTCAAATCCGCACCAAAGTCGTTGCGGATCAGGTCAACTCCCCGGAAATAAAATTTTGCGGATTCTGTTATCGACATGAATATATGCAGTACAGATCAGCCTTCAAAAATAAGAGTTTAAATAACATGTACATTTGGGATTTTCTCTAAGAACTCTACCCACATATTTTTGTTGTGTGATCAAAATATATTTGATCGTTAAAAAGTTTTAACATTATTTTTTTCCAAAATTTTTTAAAGAAGCCTAAAATCGGCCAAATAATAACCTACTGAATAAAAAATCATTTAGTGCGAAAATTCATTTAAAAACACGCTTCTTAACATAAAACTTGAAGGTATTCATAGTTAATCAGTTTATCCACAGTACCTGCAAACTAATACACAAGTCAATTGAAAAGTTTTAAAATTGCAGCACAGTGATAATCTAACATTTAAGCGCGTTGTCGTTTAAGTCGTTGACCGCCGCGTTCTATATACAAGGTCAGACAGAACGCGGTCAGCTTTCGGCGTTCTAGGTTCGTGTGTGTTTGCTGTTGAGCAGTTGGTCGAAGTGCAGCAGTATAATTAAAACAAAAATATGGGCAGCAGCAGCAGTTCACACGAAGATGAAGTGCTTCTCATGCTGCTAACACTTGCAACCAGAAAAAGACGTGACATAAACCAAAAAAGAAGCTATTTCATCCCCATGTCTTTGTCTTTTTAGCAACATCTTTATACTCCAAGTGCTTGCAATCATATATGAATATGTTTGTTCGAATTAATTCGCTCAGTTCTTTAATGTCACACATATTATTTTCTTTTTAATTTGTCTTAAAATTGGAAAAGAGAACGAATAAAAATAAATTAAACAGAATTACCAAAATCAATACAAAATAATAATCTCACATGCAGCTGTGCATGGTGTTTTGACGTTTGGTCTTTTTTGACGATTGACCGTCGCGTTCTTTGTAAAAATTTACAAAATAAATTTGCCCGTCGCGTTCTATTCTTCACCGCTTGACTTGTCCGCGTTCTGTTTGAACAAGAACAAGTGATTCTACACAAAACAAAAAACGCGACGGTCAAAAATGTCGACCGCACCGCCAGACCGCGTCCTGTGTGTCCCATGCTTTAAGAGAGTTTTAAAAAAAGACTGCATATAAAAAAATAATTCAATAATTAATATTCCCTCGAAAAATCCAACATGTGTAAACTTTAAATAATTGTTAACCAAAAAAAAAAAAAAACATTTGTCAGAAGTGGGATTCGAACCCACGCCCTCAGAGAGGACCAGAACGCTCAGTAACCCACAATTTCTGTAGGCAAGATTTCTCTTGAGTCTGGCGCCTTAGACCGCTCGGCCATCCTGACACTTGTTGATGTTCTTATCGATATGCGTTGCTATGGCTGGGTTAAGTTAAATTGTGTGTGTTTTTTTTTAAATAAATGTATCTATAACAAAAAAACTTAATTTATTACATCAAGGCACCCAGTTAGAAATGTGTGTTTTTTTTTTTTCTTTTCAATTCAAGAGCACAAGTAAAAATAACTAAAAATAGCCACACGCCCAGTTTTGTTGTGTGATGGGCATGCATTAGTCATATAAATTCTTATTTGTTACAAAATCATATAGGCAGTTTTTTTTTTGTGATTTTGTATATTTTTTGTATACAAAATGTTTGTTCAGTGGGCGTGTGAGCACACATAATATACCTAGTCAATTACTAGACCTTGAATTATAATTGAACTTATTTTTGATGCGTAGAAAGTTAATTTTCTGTTTGTATTCATATTCAAAAGATAAATCAAAATGTAAGCTAGAAAGAGTCAACTTGTTTTGTGTGTTTTTTTCTGTTCTTTGGAAAATATTAAATTAATTCATTTGATGTGTTGTGAACGAACATACACATAGGTAATACCTAAATAATAACATTTTTGTATTATATGTAGTTTTTTTTTTTTTTGTTTAGGAATATTTATTTAAGGGATGGGTTGGCATGGAAAGGTAATTGAATATGATTAAATAACATTTTTTGGTTTTGGATGGATAATGGTTGGATTTGGTTGGGTTGAGTTTGAAAATTAAAAGGTCGTTACTCTGAGGTAATTAGGGTAATTTGGATTTTTAGTTTAATGGGTTCAGGGAGGTTTTTTTTTTTATAGAAGATGCTACACAAGAGCTAGAAGAGATAGGAAAAATCGAATAGAATTGTAATGAACGAATTTTAGGGGAACAAGAGTCAGTGAAAAAAAAATAAATAAAAACAATGGCGCAAAATTTAAAACGATTTAGTAAATTGTTAAAACCATTTTAGTAAGTTACTAAGTTAAAAAGAAGATTTTGCTAATTTTAAACGATTTTAACCTCTAACTATCTCTTAACAATTTACTAATGTTAAAATCACAAAATGGTTACTTTAACTTTAAGCAATTTGCTAAGTCCATACGACATCTTTCATTTTCCTCGAAAAAAAAATGTATTACCCATTTTAATTGGAAAAGTGAATTGTGTTTTTTTTTGTGTATGACTCGTGAGCTTTAATTGTTTTTTAAAGTAAATAAAATAGTCACCCTTATTATAGCAGGCGTTTTATTTAAACGACAAATGTCACTTCATGAAATTGGTATAAGGAAAGTCGTTTTGGAGTTGTTTTACTTGGTGTTACGCCATTTGACGTCTGGCGTTAAGAGGAATGTAAGTTTTGTTCGACAAAAATGGTATTATAGCTGTCGTTTAAGTTCAATAATATGACTAGCAAAACGACACTTTTTGGCGTCCGTAAATAAAATGTTAGTTTTTCAATTATTTCATTCTTTTTCTTAGTTTGGACTATTTTTAATTACAAAATGGAGAAGGTAGCGAACCCATAACAAATGAAACAACCCATAAAACTGATGGAACGAAATCCTTCAGTTGCAACAAACTTTTGGAGGGCGTCTTAATGAATGAATGATGGGAATTCGCATCAAAGAAAGAAGTGGCCTTTTATAATTTTTATTTATTCTGTTTATTTTTCTCTATGAATTTATCGAACGACAAACATAAGTACATATGTACATACATGTACATGAAATTGATACTTATTGGTTGTGCTTTGTCTTTTGGAAATTTCGTCTTGCAGTTCATTCAACAGCTTAGCAAAAGTATCCATATTTGGCCTAAAGTATACATACATACATAGGTACAACTCAGATCTGGAAATGTAAACCAAATAGAATGATTCGTTGGAAAATTTAGCATACTTCGTACCTGGTGAATCTAGTGGCTTTTATTTCGATTGTATTCTTTTCCTTCATCTTATTCTCTATTATCGCCAATGTTATCCACTGTTATTTGATTGAACAAACAATTCAACGTTTTTTATGTTTGCCCTTTTTAGGAATCAAAAGTTTGAAAGCAAATTATTTTCAGTTTGAAAGAATTAATTTCTATTGTAAATATCAAACTGTCATTATGTGGGAAGTGTGTAAATGGCGTTTAAGGAACGTAATACCGACTCTTAAACGCCAAGAAAGTGACTCGACACAAAAAGTGACAATTGTCGTTTAAGAAAAACGCCTGTTATAATAAGGTTGAGAATAAAATGTTTTTGGAAGGCAAAGATTTCGATATATTTGAAGATTCAGCGTTGTGCAGAAAAGTGCGAAGTTTTAAATCCCGAGTACATTCTTTTGAAGAGCTGGACGATGGAGAATTTTACTCCACATACAGGTTTGGCAAGACAACAGTTCGGTTCTTGGTTGGAAACCTAAACATCCAAGACCGAATTATAAACCATGGGCTTCTGATTTCACCAGAATTGCAAGTACTAGTTAAACTTTTTGGGTGAAATATTTATCAGGCTGGTGATGGTAAGTTAAACTACCTAATGGAACACAAAGGATATGTTCAACAATAAATTTTATAGGAGCATTACATGGAATGGTCTAGTCCATAGTATAAAAAACATTTCGAAACAAATTGCTTCGTTGCTCCCACACTTTATTAAATTTCCGGCAACCCCTACGGGATTAAACGAAATAAAATCGAGATTTTATAGCATCGCATAGTCAGGTTCCCTGAGGTTCACACTTGAAATGTGCATATTCGGAATGTGGTATACGTATTCCAAGAGTATTCCAAAGCAAATGTAACTTCTGACTGACATTTCCCAATTAGCAATTTACTAGTTAGCACATCGAAAAAAAAGGTTTAACATTTTTAAATAGTTAATAAATTGCTAAATATTTAGAAAATTACTTACTAATAAATTAGTAAACCCTTAACAATAGGTTGTTTAAAATTTTGCGTCAATGATTTTGCGATGGATGAAGGTAACTCTCCTTAATAAATATGAAAACATATCTTGACAACATTTATTTTGAAAGCTTTGTTACCCAAAATTAATCTTGAAAACATTTGTGTTTGGTGTTTTGTATAAACATGATAACTCCATACAAAAATCCCTTTTGACGCCCACTTTACATCGAGCTAGAGCCGAAACGAGTTGACCGATTTGCTTCAAATTTGGTACAAAAACGCATTGAATTTAAAATAAATGATTCTCTTATGTTTAAAAATGATTTTCTAACATTTGAATACAAATTTAAATGCCTTTACCTTGAGTAGCCCGTAGCGTAATGGTTAGTGTGTTCAACTCAGTCGATCTCGTACTGTGGAAGTGTGTAGACGTTTTCGGCTTTCACAGACTTTCAATTAAATATCGCGTGTGATTAAGTAAAAATTAAGCCAAGCTATTTTTATATAGTGCAGTAGCACAGAGGAAGAGTGGCCGATCCCGGAGCCGAAGGTAGCCGGTTCAACCCCCAGTCGGGGTCCAATATTTTATCCGCTTTTTTCCATAACAGGGAAGTGGAAAACATCATAGAGTGGGATAAAACTCATATAGTCGACGGAAAGAAGAGTGCGGGGCCATCGAAAGGTGGTGCACCAGCACCAAATACAATGCCAGCAACGGCACCACCAACGGGGGCATCGAAAGATGTCTCTACAACAGCGGCTAAGCCAACGAAGGCAAAACCACCAAAGCCACCAACGGCAGCTATAGCGGGGACTTCAAAAGATGCCCTAGCAACAAAAGCAACGGCACCGCCAGCCGAGATAACCAAGAGGAGGAAACCGCAAAAATACGTACCGAACCTAATAAAGCGCCCTGCACGTTCCACTAACACCTCAGATCAGCAGCCAGCTGATGAGAGGGAAACGGTGCAAGAGAGGCAAGTACAAGCAGCGAACAGCGTAATTCATCAGAAAGTTGATTCCTCGTCATCCAAAGTCATCGATGACGAGGAAATAGAATACATGTCTGAGGGTGGAGAAGAGCACCACGCCAACGATGATGAAAAAAATGCAACAGACCAGGCATCAGCAGAGGAGGAAATAGAGGAGCAAGCTCTCAATAGCATTGTTGAGGAAAAACAACGTCAGATTGAGCAGCTACGAGCAGAGGTGCATGAAATCGTTAAGGCCCTCAAATATAAACAAATAGCTCGACGAGAGCGCGAAAAACAGGAGCGGGAGTTAAAAAAGTCGCTACAGGCTCCACCAAAAGTAGCCCCACAGCAAATTAAAAATGCGGAGCTGCAATCGATAAATAAGCAGCCCCAGCAAAGTAAACAACAACAACCAGAGCAGCCACAAAATAGGCAAAAACAACAGTCACAGCAACAGCAACAAGATAAACAAAAGCAACAACCACACCAGCAGCAGATCCAGAACCAACAGCAGCAGCAGCAGAAACAACAGCAGCAGATACCACAGCAGCAGAGGGAACACCAGCAGCAGCCACAGCCGTCGCAGATAAAAAAAGAAAAGGTGCCACCAATAAACACGTATAAAATGGAATTACAGGACACAATAAAGCTATGTAAGTCGGCCATAGGCACAAATTTTACAATAAAAAGATTAAGTGTAGATAGGCACGCTATTCAGTGCTTTTCCATTAAAGATTATAAAATTATTAAAGATTTGTTAAAGGAATCCACAACGGAGTTCTTTAGTTTTACCCCAAAAACTGAAAAGTTTCAGACGGTCCTACTAAAGGGCATAGACTCCTACACAGACCCACAGGTGCTCTTAAATGAACTTCGCCAAAAAGCGAGCGACGATCTCGAATTTATTGGGGTTAAGCCGTTCGCTACAGTTAAGGCCAGGCGGGAGAAACGGAATCTGCCGTTCTTCCTGGTACAGCTTTCGCCCAGCAGCAAACTGGAAAGTCTGAGGAGTATCTCCGTCCTCGACTACCAGCTTGTGACTTGGGATAAATTAAAGAGGCGCGGCGACATGCTTCAATGCATGCGCTGCCAAAGGTTCGGCCATGCTGCGGCAAACTGCGAAATGCAGTCACGCTGCGTCAAGTGTGGTGAGAACCACATGTTAGGAGAGTGTAAGCTCGGGCAGGAAAGGGTCGAATTGACCCAACTTAAATGTGCACTTTGCCGAGGCGACGGGCACCCCGCAAACTATAGGGGATGTCCGACGTTTCAGCAAATGAAACACAATAAAGCGGCAAGGCAAGCAGAGATGATAGTAAGACGCCCACCAACGCGTCCTCAAACAACAATTTCCGTCAATCCCCAAATTTCCTACGCCCAAATGGCGTCAGGAATGGGAAAAACGGTACAGCCTGCGCCAAAGGCAGCCCCACAGGCCCTTGTGCCTAAGGCTCCGGACGCACAGGCCGAAATAAGAGGTTTGCTACTGGCCATTCAAAGCCAAATAGCAGGACTTCAAAAACAGATAAGTGAGCAGGCGAAAAGGGTAGACAAAATCTACTCTGCTTTGCCGAGCTTATCGCATTTTATAGGTTAAGGGCGCGCTGCCGGAGAGGCCCTTAAAGATCCTTGCTGTGAATGTAAATTCATTGATTAGGACCGAACGTAGAGCAAATCTATTCCAATTGTTGAAAGATCAGAGTCCTGATGTGTTTATGGCCAGCGAAACTAAGCTGAACCAGAAACATAAATTGACTAACAATAATTACAATATCGTACGAAGAGATCGGCCCAACTCCACTTTGGGGGGAGGTGTCGCAATCTTTGTACGAAAAGGCATAAATTATAAAGTAATATATAATAGTGAAGTACGCAGATTTCGGTTGCTTGAGGCGTGTATCGTATGCATTCCTGTCAAACATGGGAAGCGGATGTATGCGATTGCGGCTTATGCACCGGAATCACCTCAGCCAACTGAATTTTTAACAGAGCTCGAAAAACTTTTTCAATGCTTACAATTGAACTCGAAAGAGAATTACTATCTCATGGCCGGTGATTTGAATGCCAAACATGTAGATTGGGGAAATCAAATACAAAATCCGAGAGGTAGCCATCTATTTAATTGGATGTGTCAATACAACGTTGAGTATATGCTCGACCTTTTGGCTACTGATAGGCCTTCGTTTCCAAGGAGCGGTTCCTATCTGGATCTATTGTTAAAAGACTCAAGACTGACAATTACTGACACTGTGGGTTAACGACCAAGAAACTGTTTACGAACGATCGAGTACGACAGTGACCACTGCGGACTTGCTGCCGTAATTCAACTTCCGAATGAGCTCGTGGAGTTGGAGGAGTATGTGCCAGTGCATTCTTACAATTACAGTAAGACTCGCTGGCCACGCTTCACCAGCGCTTTATCGAGTGAACTAGGAATGAACAACATATCCCCACCAAATGACAGGAAATTAACAAATACCGAAACTGACGATTACTTGGAAAAGATGGACAGTACAATCCAACGAACAATGGAAAAAACAATACCAAAATACAAAGAACGCGAAGCCACAGACACATACCGCAACGCGACCATCGACGCACTACACAGACAAAAAAGTGGACTTTTGACAAGACTGAAACTCTTGTACAGACGTTTTACTGACATACACGATCTGGAGATTAGGACACTGAAGTCGTCAATTAAAAACATCAACCAATTGATCAAGGAAAATTACCGGTTGTCTATTAATTTGTATTGGGACAACAAAATTCGGGCCGTTAATTCTAGCGACCCGAGTATGTTTCCTCAAATTAATAAAATATTTAGACGGAATGATCAAAACGAACTTCCGTGTCTTAAGCTTCAGAGAACGATAGAGAACAGAGACGTACTCCTGATAGCCAGGCATAGATCCAGAGGAAGCCGTCTTGGACGATGACCTCTTTATAATCGAAGATCCTCGTGAGAAAGTGGAGGCTGTGTGGGGGCTGCTTTCCAGCAAGTGTACAAGGTGAATGCTAGCATTCGCCCGAACCATGACCTGGAAAACAGAGCCCTGCTTCACCACTTCTACCTTCGAAATGAAATGACGCAATGGCGATCAGAGAATCTCGGTTTCTCACGGGGTTCAATGAAGAACACTTGGCAAACGCCACCATCGCCGAGCGAAACGGGGCTAATTCCCTGTTAATTTCGAAAGTTGAGCTCCAGCTCATCTTCGCTTCATTAAAGAACAAGAAGTCAGCAGGATCGATGGTATATCCAACGTTGTACTGCGACATCTGCCTCAGGAAGCAGTTGACATTTATGCCACACTGTTTAACAACGCTCTGAATAATGCATATTATCCAGGGCGATGGAAGACAGCTGTGGTTCATCCTCTCCCGAAAAAGGGTAAGGACAACTCCAATCCGGCGAATCTCCGGTCGATAAGTCCTTCTTCCGAGTATCAGTAAGGTATTTGAGAAAGTTATAAATAGAGCTCTGTCCAAGTGGGCGGAGGACAACAATATCATACCGGACAATCAGTTCGGTTTTAAGGCGGGACATGACACCATTCATGCCGGCGTCTAGCTCGTTTCTGATGTCCAATGGAACAAATCTAAAAGACAGTGTACGGGTGCTTGTCCTGGTTTGACTTGGAGAAAGCTTTCGACACCGTATGGTTAGAAGGTCTGTATCTAAAGCTAGCCAGACTGGGCATAAGTAAACCGCTTTTATATATGCTTTATGATATGCTCAATGGTAGAAAGTTTGTTGTCAAATTGGCAATGTAACTTCTACGCAACCTACGAAATTAAAAATGGTCTTCAACAGGGAGCGGTGAACTCACCGATTCTATTCAGTATTTACACCAGCGATCTGATAGGTAGTCTAGCCCATGCCATAGCGTATGCCGACGATCTAATTGCGTACAGAACAGCTCCAACAGTTGAGGTCATCAGAATTCTCTTACAGCGTGACTTCGACAAGATTCAGCGATATTGCGATGACTGGAAGTTGAAAATAAACTTTCAGAAATCCGAAACCATTCTGTTCAGGACTCCATTGCATGGAGCCCCTAGGGATACAAGAAAGAACTGGCGCAAGCTGGTGATCGTAGGGCCACATGGACATCCACTGGCGAATAAAAGTGTAGTAAAGTACCTTGGCATCTGGATGGATCAGTATTTGTATTTCGACAGACATATAAATGCTGCTCTGACCAGAGCCAGGGGAGCTTTTGCCCTGACAAAACGGTTGTTTTATAGCAGCCGTCTTGACAGCAGGGTTAAGGTGATTTGCTACATGGCCCTTATCCGGCCAATGATTGCCTATGGATGCCCGGTGTGGTTCAACGTTGCCCCATCTCAAATGGAAAAGATTCGGGTGTTTGAGAGGCAGTGTCTTCGACGCTGCCTTGGATTACACAGAACACCAGAGTCGGAGTACAAACATTATTATTCCAACGAGGTTCTATACAATAGAGCCAACATTAACAGAATCGATAATTTTATAATCAAGCTGATTCGGGGTCACATTGCAAGAGCGATGTCCTCAGCCAATAGCTTAATTTTTGGGGCTTACTACCCCAACACTGATTACTACGAGAGTGTGCGTTTAAGTGGATTTATCCCACCCGATGCTTTTCTCTATTTAGACAGTCGAGGGCTGATACAGGATAGAGCGGCGGTTCCGCTAATCTACCACGTCGGCCGCAGAACTGTAGATAGACGACTCCTTTATAGTCGAGACGTCCTCGCACAGGGCGGAGCAGAGCGCCTTCGTTTCAGTAGGACTGTGTCCGATCGGGACCGAAGAGATAGGGGAAAACAGGAGAACCAGTTTTGGTGGCTTAATGAAGAATTAGATACAATATAGTTGACTAAGTTTTCTCGTCTTGGCCGACTTACATAGTTTTAAGTGTATTAATTAAGTAGGGACAGTCAGGGTGGCACCAAAAAAAAAAAAAAAAAAAAAAAAAAAAAAAAAAAAAAAAATTATAAAACCCAAAAATGAAACCAAAAAAATAACAAAATCGAAAATGCTTGCTGTGGCTGTTCTAGATTTAAGGTAGTTGTAAGTAGTTTTATAGTAGTTTAAGTATAGTTTTAAGTAGTTTTAAGTAGTTTTAAGTAGTTTTAATTAGTTTTAATTAGCTCTTAAATAAAAATGATATTGTTTCCAAGTTTTTTTTAAATCTTTCTTGGGAAAAATAAAACCAGGATAAGATGTTATTTTAAGTAGTTCGTAGGCCGAAAGGCATTAGCATTAAGTTATTGTTTAATTTAGAGCGCCCGCTTAGGGCCAGTAAGTTATTTTTAAGATATTGATAAGTAGGCTAGTTTTTCATGAATTTTTGTCTAGCTTTAAGATAGTTATAAGAAAATGAATAAATAAAAATGAATTTAAAAAAAAAAAAAAAAAAAAAGTGTGTTCAACTGTCACGCTGGAGGTCTGGGTTCGCTTCCCAGCCTCGTCCACCTAAAAACTAAAAAGTTTTTTTCCTACTGCCTCTTGCGAGGAATTGACAAATCGTCCAAGAGTATCACTTGTCACGAATAAGTGCTTCAGAGCCTTCAGAGCCCTTCCACTCCTGTCGATAGGCGCACACAGGAATGGTTGCGAGTTGTTAGTCACTAGGCCCTGGTTCTTCATGAGCCGTTGTGCCACCCGAATTATTTTTTTATTTTTACCTTAAAAATGCGATTATGGAGTTATCATGTTTATATACCAAACACCATACAGTTTTTTTTGTATCAACTTAAAATAAACCTAAAATTTACACATATATATGTTTTTGAAAATAAGATTCTAAAGACCTGTTAATAGCCTGTTTACACCAAACCCAAAACCCGGTTTTCGCTAAAATATCGATTATGGCTGAAAGCCTAAATCGAAAACACAAGTTTTCCCATACATTTTTGCTAAACCGCAAGTTTTGATAAACCACAAGTTTTAAATATAACCTGTCGAAAACATGTTGGATTTGCAAGATGAACTAAACAAACACACCTTGTGAAACATTCAGCGCTCAATTAAACGTCATGTAAATAGGTGACGGGTTGCTGCCAGGAAAAAAATTAATTTTTCTGCTGGAACCCAAGAGAACGCGACGTAGTGTCGCACATCCTTACTACTACGTGAAATTGATCGGTTAAGAAATACATTTTATGTAACGAATCTGGATTAATTGCATTTCCATTATTAAATTCCAATATTTATAAATTGTCCTTTAATTGCGCATAAAACATTTGATTTTTGCCCTTTAATGTGGCACAACAAATTTTCAAAGCGGTGCAGCCCTTCCTCGAGACCATTGTGTACAAGTAAAACAAATGAAATGTCAAATGAAAACTTGTAAATTTTCGGTGTGAATGCATTTCAAATTTTCGTAAACCAATTGCCGTAAACCCCGTTTTGGGTTGTTGTGAAAAGACTATTAGGAATTGTGTCAGTTAGGGATAGATGTTTTTATTGTTACGTATTTGACACTGATAATTTATGATTTAAGAAACTATTCACAAAATATTCTTAGTAATTACATAAACAAACATTTTGAGGAATCTATAGAAAAAATGATAGGAAACCTTTAAATAAATTTATATACACTGCTGTACACACTGAATTTCAAAAGTAAAATTAAAAGATCCAATTCAGTTTTGTTACGTGTGTGACCTTAAAAAAGTTTATTCAAATGAGTTTAGTCGATAAATCGAGTACATATTTGACTCAGTCGATTGGTTTTTCATTCGATTGAACTATAAATTAGGAACTGCTTTTTCTGTTTGTGACGGATGTGACATTTTAATGATACGTCTTCTAACAAATATTAACCTTTCCTTCCACTGAGAACACAACGCATGATGTATTAAAAAAAAAAAAAATATTCTGAATTTATTTACAAAAAATGTTAAGACAGGAATGTGACCTTAAAAAAACTTATGATTTGCAAATGTGTCATATGCGTTGTAAATCATTACATGAAAACTATGCTTCCCACATCATTTTGAAATATTCAAATCAATGTTGATTTTTAGTTTCAGTTTAATTATGACGGCTAACAAAACTTTGTTACCTAAATGTTATTTTGAAATTATTACATATGTATGCGACATTTCATAAAAATTTGATTAAAACAAAGAAAAAAAATGTACACACTTTTGTTACGGATGTGACACAACATTACCTTCTTTATAAACAATTGTCAATATACCTAAACTGATTAGTGATGAACTACTAAATAGTTTGCTTTGGGCTTAAATGATGAAGAAGGATAGTTAACGCTCGCAAATGAACAATAATAACATTAAATATATAGGGTTGCCAACTAATAATAATACTAAATACTGCTTAGTGCGGTTGTGACTGCCAAATAAGTACCTTAGGGGTGTCTCTTAATTTTTTTGTCAGATATTCAAAATTGGTATACCTATTATGGATCTTCTAAAGGATACCCACACCAGTATTTCTGCGTCCCGGAATTTTTTTTTAAAGTCAAGAATTCCGCGTATCAAACGTGGTTTCACCAACTTAAAAAGATTTCTTTTGACTCTCTAGGGATACTAATAATAAAATATCACAGGTAACTGCCCCTTCAAAATTTAAAAATATGCCTTTTTTACTCGATTGGTTGAAAACCCCCCAAAAATCGGTTGATTTTTAAGATTTTCTCAATTTTAAAGGCCTACACGGGTTTGGGAACGAGCAAGTAAGACTCGTATTAGAGGTAATTTCGTGTGCTGAACTCAAATCGTCCATTTTTCGCCATCAGCTCTAGTTTTTGAGATATTCCAGTCTGAAAATGGAATATAACCATTTTTTCCCCTATTTTAGAGATTTTTTAAAAAATCGAAAATCGTTTTTTTTTTTTTTTTTTTTTTTAACAAATGCACCGATTCATCAAAATATTGCACTATGACCCACGTTCATGGATGATGAATGGGTGCATTTTTTTGAAAAAAGCATTTCGAATTTTTACAAAATAATTTCAAAAATAGGGGAAAAAAATGGTTATATTCCATTTTCAGACTGAAATATCTAAAAAAACTAGAGCCGATGGCGGTAAATGGATGACGAATTCAGTACATGAAATAACCTCTTAGAGGAGTCTTACTTGCTCGTTCCCAAACCCGTGTAGGCCTTTAAAATCGAGAATAGCTTAAAAATCAACCGATTTTTGGGGGTTTTCAGCAATTTATCGTGTAAGAAAGGCATATTTTGAAATTTAAAGGGGCATTTATTTGTGCTATTTTGTTATTAGCATCCCAAGAGAGTCAAAAGAAATCTTTTTAAGTTGGTGAAACCACGTTTGATACCCCAAATTCTTGATCATTTGTTGAAAAAAAATGTGTTTTTTACATTAAAGACGGCCGCGGGGTCTGGAAGTACCATTTTAAAAAATTTCCGGGACGTAGAAATACTTGTGTGAGTATCCTCTACAAAATCCACGATACCAATTTTGAATATATGACAAACAAAAATGTAAGTGGCACCCCTAAATTATCTGCCACAAAACTTCCTAAATCATTTTTCCTTGGAAATAAAATTTTCTAACTGTTTGAATAACTTATCTCTATTTTTGTAAATTTAAAGGCACAATTTGTGCGTTTTAGTTCAGTATTGACTAGTATGGCACCATCACCACACCATTAGGGGAGTTTTAGTAGATCACGTAGAACACATTTTTAAGCACTTTAACTTTTTTAAGCATCTTTTTCCATAAATGAGTTTTTCATCAAGTGGCCTTTTTCGTTTAAAGCTAATAAACTATATTTAAGCATCAGTTGTTTTTTTTTTTTCTCGACACAACTTCCTTGTCCTAGACTGTCGCATTAATTAACCTATTTTAATGATTTTCAAATGCTACAGTTTCTATAGGTAGGTACATTACTTGAAAATAATTTTCAACTCAATTGATGTTTATTTTCGGTCTTGTTCAAGTGTAAACCTTCAGAATATTGTAAACATACAAACATTGTAGGTTACCGTATAAAAAAAGGCTTTTGAAATTTTCATTGGTAATATACACATGTATTTTTCGGAGCTAAAATAAACAAATTTTATTTTGTTTGTTTCCCGTAAAATATTTACTCAAATGTTTTTTGAATTTCGTGTGATTGTATTTTTTTTTTCGTTTTTGCTCTCTAAACAAAAAAAAATATTTTATTTGAAAATCTGAATTACCGTAGAAGTCAATTAAAAAGTAATTAATTAATTAAATATTGACGTCAGCTAAAAACAAAAAGAAATAATAAAAATTTTATAACTGAATAAAATCCATATCGTATACTTTATCCGAATATACGAGTATAAGCAATTTACAAAACTTTGTAATTATTTTTATAAAATTATAGCCACATCATAGCACCTCAGTCCAGGAAATTAAAAACAAAAATGTTTTTGTGTCTTGAAATAATCTCCATAGACGCGTTGCGTCGCTTAGCATGAAAATGTGTTTTATCGGACAAAAGCACCAATTTTTGTTCAGGTACTACATATTCACTTAGCTTGCAAATGTTGGTATAGGATCCAATCCCGGCAATTTGCCATCTTGAATTTTGAAATATAAAAATATTTTGTCAATTTCATGGCTTCTTATTCACTTAAGACCACAAAGTTTATGTCTAAAGTATACAGATTTCGCTGTATGTAATACAACCATACACTGCTTAAATGTATAAGTTTGCATATGCAGGGATGACATGGGGGATGGGGTCATGCCATGACAGCAATGGATGAATTGTTCCCCTGACAAAAAAAAAAAAAAAAAATGCCTTGAAAATAAGTCACCATCATTATACTGATTGACCCCCTTAAGTAAAGAACTCGTTTAATTCGTGCTTTGAAAATTAGTCTGTATCAAATCCCATTATGTTCTTTCCATTAAATTCAAATAAAAATTAAAAATAAAAAACAACTATAATTCCCTCTAATTGCACCACTAATAGACTTGAGTAAAAAAAAAAATAATAAAAACATAAAAAAACCTTGCTCCAGCTTCGTCCATCTATTCACAGTCAACAACTTTTTTATTTATGTATATACATACATACGAATCTCAGTAATTTTAAATGAATTAATCACAATCATTGTTGTTGTTGAATTGGTTGTTACTTCCATCTGTGGCGAGTTCAGGTCAGTCATCAACAACTTTGTACTGCGCTGTAAGTTGATTATTATTGGTCTTGTTGACATCAGCATAATTGACCGATTTAAGTGGGAGAGCGAAAGAGAGGTATCGCAAGCAGACAAGGTACTTTACATTTTAACTCAAAAAAATCCATCACTATGTACAGTACATGCTTGTCAATTATAATACACTTTGAATGAAGGTATTTTTTTTTTTTTGTTGTCCTGGTGTTGAATTTTTATTTTTTTTCTGTACTGTCAGAAGTCATTGTATGATGATGGTAACTTGAAGAGTAGGTAGCAATTATTTCTCTATATATCTATTGTGAGTCAACAAATGTGTGGAAATATAGGTATAATTTTGTTTGTAGTACCCAACATGTTAATTTTGTTAGTTTCATAAACAAATGGGTAGGCTATTATAAATTTGTGCCTTGAAACTATGAACAATATACATGATTTATCAACAGGAACCATACGTACACTTTTAAAACATGAATTTAATTTTAAAATTTACTCAATGTAGGAGGCTTAATCATTTTATACCAGTCAATAAATTTGGTATAGATAATGTATTGCAAGTTTGTCATACCTTTGTATGTGCTTTAAAATAGATAGCGCTCTGTAAATTAATACAAATATTCATGCTGAATTCATTTGAGAATTTTTATACCAGTATAAACAACTTTAAACCAATCGGGGGTGAAATACAAAAATGGGCTCTAAATTCTTATACTTATTTAACAATAATTTATAATGCAAACAGGTTTTTTTTATCTTCAAAAAGTCTTACTAAGACAAAGTGTTTTTATACCAGTAACACATGCTGTTCTAAAAATACAATAAGATTAATCAAATTCAGTTGACAAATAAATTAAAACATTATGTTTTGTCTATACTTCTTTTACCACTTAAGTAAAGCGTAGAGATTCATTAGGCTTGTGACTTAGACCAGTTTGTACCAATGGATGAAAAGATTCTGAAAAAAATTATATGTTATATCGTCTTCAATTGTTATTATCTACCAAAAAATAAAATAAAATCCGAAAGCAATACCAATCAGCGGCCTATATCGAACAGTAAAAAAATATCTCTATACCAATCAAATAGTAAATATAAATGTTTTGTAGTAACTTCTTATTTATTCACTAATTTTATTATTATATTGCATGTAAAAATAGTATAAAACCTCTAAGACTTGATTCAAAGAGTATACATGTTGTGTTTTATACCATTAATAACTACATACGCAAAAAATGAACAAGCATAGTAGTTCAATATGGTAGAGGGAAGTAAACGAAAATTTAACATTGTGACTTAGGCGATTTATACCAGTGAGAGGATCAAAAACTTAGCACAGATCTGTTGGTATATAAGCGATTGAACACAAAAATATCTGTGGTGTTTGGTATAAACATGTTAACTCTATAAACGTATTTTGAAAATGTTGGAAAATTCTTTCAAATATAATTTTCTTAATTCAGTGCATACTTGAAATAAATTTGAAGCAAATCGGCCAACTCATTTAGGCTCTAGCTGGATGTTAAGTGGGCGTCAAAATGTTATCATGTTAATACCAAATACCACAAATATTTATCAATGTTTTCTGTTTATATTATAAATAATAAAAGAGTATTCATCTTTAAGAAATCTTGTTACTAAAACAAATGGAATAAAAGTAAGGTAGAGCACAATCAGTGGACATATATAGTATATATACATTTTAATATATTATTTTCATTTAACCTAAAATTCTTATGAGCGGAGAAAGCCATTAAGTGTACGCCTTATACCAGTTTATACCAATTTATGTCTAGATATAAGAAACATGTTTTTTATCTTCGCCAATATTTATACAGCAAAACAAACATTATAAATTCCAAATAAGTCAATTTGTTGAGTTTATACCATTCAGATGTATATATCGACTAATGAACAAAAAAAAATCATTTGCAGACAAATCAGCAAGTAAAATGAGTCTAGTAATTTTGTCACTTATTTATTAACTAAAAGACTTCTTAGCTAGTGAAAAAGTTGTTTGGTTTATACCAGTCATACGTTTTTATCCAAAAATATTATCAGCGGCTAAAATATAAAATTATATTTGTTTACCAATCATACTCAAATTGAGACTAAATAATTACAAAGCACAGCTGATGAAAAAGAAATACAGAAATTATCTGAACCTAACATACAAATTTAAAGTGTCTACAATTTGTCTTATACCAGTTCAATACGAGTAGCGAATAATCCGCTTTACATGGTAGAATACAATCGGTGGATAGATAAATTTAAAATAATCTTGTTTTGTCTATATGTGTCTTAGGTGCATGGAGAGTCATTCGCTTTGTATTTTAGACCAGTTTATACTAATCAATGGATTGATAACAAAACAAATTTGTGTTATTATTTTGTCTATTATTATCCACCAGAAAAAATTAAATAGAAAATTCCCAAGTAGTTTTTAGGATTATACCAGTCAGTGGCACATATCATATTACGATTTAAAAATTTACACATTTGTACGGAAATTTTTTTCACATACTGTACCTTACCTACCTACTTGAGGCGAAAATTGAAGAACTCAACTATACTCAACAAAAATTAACAATTCGTTACATAGGTACAGTTATACAACCCACGGCATTACCCACGTCATCGTCATCCAGAACACCAAAATGTAATAATGGCGGAAGCAATTCCGTCCTCAGTTCCGATGTTGTAAATATTTTTTTTTTTTTTTTTTTTTTTTTTCAGAAAAAAAAAAAAAAAGAATTTGTTTCGTAATTTGTTTTTACTGGCAGTCATTAAAGTTTTTTTTATTTTTTGGATTTTATACTTGACTTCCACTTTTATGTGGTGATTTCAGGAGTAGGTACATATCTACAGGGAAAAAAAGAACTTATTATTCAGTGTGTGTGGCACAGTATTGTGGAAATGAAAACAATTTATAGTTCCTACGTCATTTCATTCCATATGGACTCATTCATATAGTTTATTTGTTTTTATGAGAAATTCCCATGTCCAGATGTTTTATTAAGTGACTGCCTTCACAATCTTTGCAACATTATACAGCTATAAAAATGAAATATATATACAAAAAAAAAAATATATCCGCACAGTTTTCTCTCATATAAGACCTAAAGAGTAAAGGACACTCGGTCTTAGAATATGATTTAAGGCTCTTAGGACAAGACAACAAAAATGAAAAAAAAAAAATAAATAAACCCTTTATGTACGTAGCGATGAAAAGAAGACCCACATTTAATAATAAAAATCTGTTTCTCTCTGCTGGTGCTGGTAGTTGGTAAAGATGAGAAAATGTGACAATTTACCCCCATTACTACAATGAAAAATGAGACAAATCCTTCTCTTAGAAATATTACAAAATAAAACAAAAAAAAAAAAAATAAAGACTTTTAAAGCCAAATGGCGGAGATTATAAGTCGGTCGGTATTTCGTTCTTGAAGTCTCTTTTTTTTTGTCTTTAAGATGGACTCATAATATTTTCAAGTGAGTGAAAAACCCTTTTTTTTAATTATTTTCTTCTCTTAACGTAGAACCACAGTGGGCAAGAATATTTGCAATAATGGAAACATTTTTAAATTTAATTAAAAGCTCAAGTAATCTCAACTCTTTCAAAATACAGTGCGTTCAGGTACGACAGTGAGGGTTTATCAGTTAGATGCTGTCGTACCCTTCTACTTCTAACTAGAAATTTTAGTCGATGTTTACCGACTTTTATAAAAATCACAAGAACATTATGGTGTGAATGTGTATGACAGCATCTAAGTGACCACTATATATGTCGAACCTGGCCGAAACGCATCTTATGTTAGGTTTCCACACTTGTCATTAAAAGACACAATTTGATAGGGCAGGATGGTTTATACCTACTCACTTTAGTAATAATAGACGAAATAATAACACAAATACAAAGCTATTGACTTTCCATGAAAGTAAGACACGTATAAACAAAAGAACATATACAAAAAAAATTGTCCCCAATTGTATTATACCATGTAAAGCGGACTAAAAAACTTAGTCACTTTTAATACGCATGTTTTTTCCAGATGATTTCATTATCTGTTTGTGATCACCTGTGGTATTTAGTTATTAAGCTTCTACATATGTGCGTTTAAATGGTATACAAATAACATTTTATTTTTTCGCCACTAAATTTTTTTTAGGATATGTACCACTGACTGGTATAAACCATTGAAAACCTTGCAGTTTTAATTTTATTTCTTCTAGTGGATAAAAGTGCACAAAGTTATAAGACAAGTTTTTTCCTTATCGACCAACCTATTGAATGGTATAAACTGGTCTATAGCACAAATTTAAAAGGCTCTTTATTCACTTAAGCCTATAATAGACAAAAAACAATATAATTTTAATTTATTTTCCCACTGTTTGTATTCTAACATGTGAAATAATCGCTGTGCCAATTTGTGACTAGTATAAAGAAAACAAAAAAAACTAAGGCACTTTATATAATAATTGTCCTATATTATGTCCAGTTAATTAAATTATTTGTTTACCAGCAGCTGTGCAATCTGGATATCAAGTTTCTATGTGCGTATAACTGGTATACAAATATAGTTTTATTTTTTAGGCAATAATTGTTTGAATATATGACTGGTATAAAACAAATAACTTTTTGACCAAGAAAATCTTGTAGATAAAATACTTTTTTGTATCTGGTTGTAGTTACAAAACATGTGAACAATTTAATTACCAAATTTTGATTTACTCGCTGGTTCGTTTAGATGATACAGATGGTTTTGTTTATTGTTCAATATGTGTACTTTGACAGGTATAAACCAACAAATTGATTGCTTTTGATTTTTTTTTTCTGGATAGATACTAATTGATGAAGCTAAAACACATTTTATATCTATCCATTAGCTGGCGTAAATGAGTCAATCTTTTTTTGTTGGTACAAAGTTTGTCAACTTGCATCTTTTGTTAACAAGTGGAAACCTAGAATTATAGTTGAGGTTGATTGAGCTTTTAATTAAATTCTGTTCAATCAAATTAATTTTATTTTCTAAACTTATTCATATTATTTATATAAAATTTTAAGTTATTCAAAAAATCAAAAGAAAAACTGTTATACCGTTATTTAAGGAACATTTTTGAAAATTAACTGATACAGTTGACATACGAAGCTTGTAACTTAAATTCTAATCGAAGAATTTTCAAAATTTAAGTCTTTAAATGAAGTTCAAATACATACATTTTTGTAAAAACAAAAATTACTGAGAGGGGTTGAAAACTTTCATACCATTCATTAGAGGGGAGGGGGTTAAATCCAAAACTTTGAATTTGTATTCGATTTTCAAAAAGCGAAAGTTGTTGCAAAAATCAAAATTTGATTATACCTATTTTATACCTATATTATAACAAAATTATTGCCCAAACCGTCATTTACCAAATGAATGAACAAATGGTCGACACTTGTGTATCATAGCCCCTTAGTTTGAAATGAACGGATTTAACTTCACCAATAGCTAGCAACGGATCCTTACATACCTTACTTGTCACTTCAGATAAGATAAAACTTTGGTTAGGGAAAGTGACGCCTAATAAGAAAACCGCAGTCATACACTCCGGTTCTGTCAATAAGATCCTTATTTATTTCAAAACTAAAAACTTAACAATTTTGTCAAGCATTTATCGTTAGCTTACAAATGTAAAGGGTTTTTCAATAAGAGGTATTATTTTGAATAGCCCGCTGTATCGGTATTTGTCACTTTTAAAGCTGTAATTTTTTGACATTTGACAAGTAGAAACTACGCCATTAAATGGAAAGATACACGCTTGAACACATTGAAATTATTAAAATTGAAAAATTAAAATGCATGAAAATGATCCGGAATTTCATCGAAAAATTATCTTGACTGATGAAGCCCATTTCCACCTCAGTGGCTACGTCAACAAGCAAAATTGTCGCATCTGGGGCTCGAAAAACCCAAGAGGGCTGGAGCAACAGCCACGACCGCTTTCACACAAGGAAACTGAGTTGCCAGAAATTCGCTAGTTTGTAGGCGAGAAGGGTGAGAGGTGAGATTTTTTTTCTTACCCTTACGCCCAGTCTACGATGCGATGAATGGATAACGCTATCGAGAGATGATTAATAATTTTGTATGTCCGGAATTGGATAGTATTGATCTGGACAAAACGTTTAATTTCAACGAGGCACACACGGCAACGAAAACATCGATCTTTTACGGGAAAAGTTTCCGGATCGTGTTATCTCTCGAAGAGGTGATCACAATTATAGACCTTCGAGATCTTGTGATTTAACACCTTGCACCTTCTTCCTTTAGGGCCACGTGAAAGATAAGGTCTACGCCAACATCCCAAAGCTATTGAAGGCATGCAGCAGCCATTTTGCGATTTGGTGATGGACAATTTCATGAAAAGGATATAATAATTTAATAATAATAATTTTAACTATATGCCTGTAAGACCTAAGGTCTTTTAAATCCAATGCACGGCACAAGTTAGAAGAAATAAAAGGAAATGAAAGATTTTTGTTGGCATAATAGATTGAGAATTAGATGTTGATTATCTCATGAAATTCCACGGGTGGCATTATTATTAAAATCATTAAAAATGAAAAAAAAAAATAAAAATAAATAAATAAATTTCCAATTTCAAAATTCAAATTGTGAATAAATAAATTCAAAATTTAATTTAAGAACATATTTTTTGAAAAACTATAAGGTAGGTTAATATTTTAATAAAAGAAAAATTGCAAACATCAAATTTTGAAAGAAATAATTCCAAAATATTTTAAAAATATTAATTTATTAAGTATTAATTTTAACAATAAAACAAAAAATTTAAGAAATTGTTTGGCTCTATTATTTCTTTATTTTTTTTGTCCAACTTTTTCACACACATTATCCCACAGTTGATAAAGAGTCCACGTTGTTGTATATTATATTACGAAAGAGGGGGTGACTTCATGTCTTTTAGATGTCTTAAGCTATAAATTTGTCGACATATATGAATTTATAATCCAATTATATGAAGACGGAAATGAGTTACAAATTATGTATGTTTTAATAAAATTTAACATAATCGGCGAGAAAATATACGTACATATATGAGATTTTGAACTTTTCTCATCTTCGATTTTATCCTCTATCAAATTTAAAAGACAATACCTTAATGAATATAAATGCGGGGTCGAAATGTATACGATCATATCCAAAATATTGTAAATTATAATTGATGTGTTTCGTAAGATTATATAGAATTATTTTGTAAGTGTTATCATGTCGGATCTATATAATTATACGGTTCGATGATTTTTTTACAATAACACAATAACGACAGGATGACGACAATGATGTGAGTTTGTGTAATATTTTGAAGATGATGATGATGTGATGAGATACAAGAAAGCTGTTGTGTTTTACATGTTTGATTAATTAATTTGATTTTAAAGTGTATTGTTTCTATTTCCAGTGCTGTAAGGCATAATTGTTTGCCCCTATATAAACCACATATTAACTATGAAAATATTAACTGAAGCGATAATAATTTAATAATTATTTTTCGTTAAATCTATAGAAGGATGCAAGCTGTCGGTTTATACGGTATATAGAATTAAATTTTGAAACCAAAAGATTAAATTCGCTTCAATACAAATATTTATTAGATCCATCAATGTCGAATCTAAAATTAATTTAATCAGAAGACTTTATAATCAGATACTAAGATGTTAATCCCAATGCAGAAGAAATTGTGTAGGTACTTTTTTTCAAGTAGGTAAGCCAGTACAAACGTAGAAAGCCTTAACCTTTAATGACATAGGGGCTGTTATTTGAACCGAAAATATTTTAAAAGTGTATTGATGGATATGTTACTTTATCCACTCACTTAACAGACTACTCCATACTAGAAATAGAAACCCATTTTTAAGTTCATAAAAAGATATTTCCTCACGGACTTCTAACATAAGTACAGGGCCGGTTTTAATCCTAAAAGTTATTACTCAAATCAGGATTTCTCATTTCTTTACAATTTATTCACTGTTTTGAAAAATTAGGGTAGCTTAAATTAAAAAAAAAAGATGCTTTGATTTCGTTAACCATGCGAAAGTTGGTTTCTTGAGGTCAATATTTGAACTAGAAGATATAAAGACAAAAATCGCGATTTTAGAACTTTTTGTCATAAAAAGTTGGGTGGGTATAGTGCTAACTTGACTGTCAAGTTAGCATTGCCCGGGGTTATTTAAAAAAAAGAGGTGGGCCTAATAATCCCCTTCAAAAAATTAAGTAGTAATGGTGATTATTTTTTTTAAATAGAATTTTTTTTTAAATATAGAATTAAAATTGAAGTTATAGCTTTTTCACAAGTGCAAACCAAATTTCTGTGTGAAGTCATTGGGATTGAACTTAAGAACTCAACTGTGACTGCAAAAAAAAACCTCTAGTTCTGTTAACTTTGTTGTCTGCTGCTTAAATTGAAATATGTATGTTTATATTATTGAAAAAGTATTACGATAAACCTTTCTATGTGCAACAAAATAAAAAAAACTATTTTTTGATACAAAAAAAAAATATTTAAAAATGGTTTACTTTGACTTGTCCTCCATTGTTTAACTTGATTTAGTTTAAAAACACTACACACTTTAAATATCTTTAACTGCTTGTAATCTATTTAACTTTTGCATTATACTTATTTGTTTATTAATTGTTTCTTCTTTATTTTTCTCATTCCAGGTGAGTGATTCATTTATGGCATTTCTGACATTTCGTAAGTTAAAAGCAAATGATGAAGGCAATTTTTTGATTCTGCAAAAATAAGGTGCAACTTGTACAGTAATCTTATATTTACATTTTTGACATATTTGCAGTTTTTATTACAAAAAAAAACTCACAAACAGTGGTGTTTGATAGGGAAAACTTATATCAGTTAATTGGAAGCACAATTGCCCAAAATTCCAATTCTCCCTATATCCAAAATCTCTAAAATCAAAAATTTAGAACAATAGATAAATAATAGAAACTGAATAACTTCTATTATTTATCTATAAAAGAACGCATACAGTGCCAAAAAAGTAATGTATTACTATATTTAATTTAGAACAATATACAAATCCATAAAACCTCCCGCACAGAAAAAAAAATCTAGTTTCCGACAAGGCACTAGAGAGTTTTACATAGATCCTGGCAAGGGGCAAGCAAGGGTTAACAAAGGCTAGAACAAGGGCTTTGGTGATTATGAACCCATTTGCCTCGTCAGCCAAACAAACAAAAAAAGTTGGCTTATGTGTGACCTTTTTTATTTTTACTTATTACTTTACTTAATTAATATACGTAGTATAGGGCAAGTTATGAAGCTGAAAATTTTGTTTTTCTTTTAAAGTAGCAGACCTCGAAATCAATGATATTGGAAAATTTCAAAAACCAAAATGTTGTGCATGTTGTCCGTTACTTTTTCAAATTTGCATCCTGTTATATTTTGTTTAATTAGTTTTTTAACATTTTAAAATTAACTTTTTGTTTAAACGGGCAGATAGACCAAACTAACGGTTAAAAAAAGAAAACAAAAATGGCACTGTGTAGAACAGACCTTTTTCTAGAGGCGATGTTCCTTAGTTTTTTTTTATTATTTTATTAAGCGTTTTTAACAATGAAACATAGAAAAAGAACAAAAAACTTTAAGCCCTTATAACTTCGGATCAACGAATGCTACATAAAAAAAAGTACACAGAAAAATTTAGTTTTCCAAGCTCTAGATGCGATATATTTTTTTATTCATGTCCTTAAGCCATTTATTTTTGCTTAGCAACTAATTAGGTATAACAGAACGAAAAAATAACAAAACAGCCAGTTTTTTGCAAAAAGAAAAAAAAAACCGCTCGAATTTTATCATTGAAATTGGTAGATGGGTTATTTAAGAGTATACAAACAAATCGGTGTAGGTGTTAGTTTTATGCTTAAGCCGCCACTTTGAAAAAATGCCATGAAGAAAAATTCATCGCAAAATTATTGGTCAATATAAATATGTTAATATAGAAAACGAAATTTTTTTACTTTTCTCACACAAATTTAGCTTGTAAACTGAAAAACATACTTCTTAACGCTTAACTCTCAATGTATACGTCACACAAAAAAACTTTATATGGAAATAATCAAGATACTTTCGTTTTTTATTTATTTATATGTATACAAAAAAAAAACCTTACGATAAGTCATTCTCGAGATATAAGCACAACAATTAAAGCCGCGCTGATTTGTTTCTATACTCAGAGACAACCCATTTACCAATTCAATCATAAAATTTAAGAATTCGAGCTGTTTTGTTTTTGCGAAAAACTGGCCTTTTTGTTATTTTTTCGTTCTGTTATACCTATTTAGTGCTTTTTTTATGTAGCATTGATCCGAAGTTATAAGGGCTTAAATGTTTTTTTTTTTTTTTTTTTTTATGTTTCATTGTTAAAAACGCTTAATAAAATAATTAAAAAAAAACTAAGGAACATTGCCTCTAGAAAAAGGTCTGTTCTACACAGTGCCATTTTTCTTTTTCTTTTTGTAACCGTTAGTTTGGTCTATCTGCCCGTTTAAACAAAAAGTTAATTTTAAAATGTGAAAAAACTAATTAAAAAAAATATAACGGGATGCAAATTTGAAAAAGTAACGGACATCGCCCCTGGAAAATTATTTGCACAACATTTTGGTATTTGAAATTCTCCAATATCATTGATACTTTTAGAGGTATGCTACTTTAAAAGAAAAAAACACTCGGATGCAGCGATCTTCAGCTTCAAGACAAGTTTAGGATTCGTTCAGAAAATTTTTCCCAACATTACGACCTGCAGCCTAAACCACTTAAGCGATTTTCTTCAAACTTTGGACTTAAAGTTATTTGGGGATTCCCTAGAGGCGAAAAAAACGGCACCTGCCATACAACCAATATTGATTTATTTCAAAAACGGCAGATTTAAAAAAAAAAAAAAAAAAAAAAAAACGAGATACTATTAGGTACTTATATACTAATACCCTTATTAAGGGAAAACTACACCATGGAATAAGAATGTTCCGGATTCAAATGGAGAAGGAAACAATTACGTTTAATTTGAGTCCACAAAATTTTGTATCCATGGTGTAGTTTTCCGAAACACCGGAGCTGAAATAACTATTTTTTCTTTATAAATAAGGGTAACCCCCTTTTTGGTAGAAAAATAAATTTATAACGTTTATTAACGGTGCCTGTCATAAAACTGATTGATTTTCTGGTTTTCAAGTTTCTCGTTAACGGCTACACCGATTTCAACCAAATTTTTTTCATAAGAGGTTCTTTTTTTATCTTAAAAACAAGTTAATGATTTTTTTTTTAAATTTTGTACAAAATTGTATTTTATTAAATACTAAAAGTTAGAATACTTACTTACTTTACTTTAGATGGCGCTCACAGCCGAGGATGGGCTTCGGCCTTAACTAACAAGCCCCTCCAGCCAGCTTTGTCCCTAGCTAGCTGCTCCCAGTTGCGCACATCGAGTGCTTTGATGTCGTCATCCACTTGTTTGCGCCACCTGTTACGGGTTCTTCCTCTGCTGCGTACACCATCAGGGTTGGATTCGAAGACTCGTCGGGCAGGTGCGTTGCTGTACATACGCTCCACGTGCCCCAGCCATCTCAGCCGCTGTATTTTCAGCTTTTTGACCAGGTCAACGTTGCTCTATAGCCCGTATAGCTCGTCGTTGAATCTTCTCTTTCACACTCCTTCGATACACACCGGACCGAAAATCACACGAAGAACCTTCCTCACAAAGCACCCTAGCAGATTTGTGTCCGATTTTTTCAGTGTCCATGCTTCGGACCCATCATAGAGCAGGACCGGGATAATTAGGATCTTGTATAAAGTCTCCTTGGTTCTCTGAGAGAGGGCCTTACTACTTAAATGCCTTCTTAGAACGAAGAGACAGCGGTTGGCAAGAATAATATTCGCTTGATCTCTGCACTGATGACATTTTGCGAGGCAATAGTGGAGCCCGGGTAGACAAAGTCCTTGACAACTTCGAAGTTATATCTGTCCATCGTGATATTTTGCCCGAGTCGACGATGTTGAGATTCCTCTCTCGATGCCAGCATATACTTTGTCTTGTCCTCATTAACCGCCAATCCCATTTTAGCCGCCTCCGATTCAATGCTCGCAAATGCCCCTGCCACAGCTCGCTTCGTTCTGCCGACAACGTCTATGTCATCCGCATACGCAAGCAATTGAACGGAATTTTGATAGATTGTACCGCTGGTGTTGACATGTGGGTTGCGGAAAATGGTTTCAAGAAAGATGTTGAATAGGTTGCATGATAACGCGTCGCCTTGCCTCAATCCTTTCTCAACATCAAAGAAATGGGTAGTAATCTTACCAATTTTGACGGAGTAGCGAGAATTCTCTATTTTCAAACTGCACAAGCCGATGAGTTTGGCAGGGATGCCGAGACATGACATGGCTCTGTATAATTCGTTCCTTTTCACGCTATCATCCGCGACTTTAAAATCAATAAAGAGGTGGTGTGTATCGATCTGGAATTCCCGGGATTTTTCTAAAATCTGTCGGAGTGTGAAAAATTTGATCGACGGTTGACTTGCCTGGCCTAAAACCACACTGATAGGGGCCGATCCGATAGTTGACAAAAGGTTTTAGGCGGTCACACCACACAGGATAGCCGACAAGATTTTATAAGCGACATTTAGGAGACTAATTCCTCTGTAGTTGGTGCATTTCAGAACATCTCCCTTTTTATGGATGGGGAACACTATACCGAGGTTCCATTCACCGGGCATACTTTCATCCGACCAAATTTTGCAGATGAGCTGGTGTATGCTCCTAGCCAATTCATCTCCCGCTGATTTGAATAGTTCGGCTGGTAGGACATCCGCATCAGCAGCCTTGTACGACTTAAGTTTGGATATCGCCAGCCGCACTTCGGTTAGGTCGGGTGGACGGAACTGTTGGCCATCATCGTCCAAGTAGAATGGAGCGTTCTGCCAACTAGAGGAATCTTGGCTGTCTTCGCTGTTAAGCAGTCTAGAGAAGTGTTCTTGCCTGTGTGTCTACTACCATATTCCCACTCTCATCTCGGCAGCCTAAAAGTTAGCATACCATATTTTATTTTCAAAAATTTTTTTTTTTAAGAAAACCGGCTAACGATTTTTGAATTTTTTTTTTTACTATAAATTCATATTTATCAAACAAATCAGATAGCATACTTTTTTTGAGCTCTATATCTGTTTAATTTATTAAAAAACAAATTTATAGTCGTTTTTAGTAATAATTTATATTTTAAATTGTTTTTAAAACTTTTTTAATGATATCATAATGTTATATAACCAATACATATGCACATTGTCAACTTCAAGCTACGTTAAAGTTGTTAGCTATATGAGAGCAAGTTTGTGCGATCCATTCGTGTCCATTTATTTAAACAATTTCCCCTCTTACTCAAAGAAGGGGGAGGGGGGTTGACGCCTTCTTATTTACGATTTTTTTTTATTTCATTACCTGCCTACATTATGTATGCGGATGGATACGTTTCCTCTATAAGACAGTGTTAACGGAAGAAAATTGTTCAAAAAATTCTTTCAATTCAAAGAAAAATGAGAATTCTGCCCAGTCGGAAATCTCGAAGGGATTTCTATATTTCCCTCGGAATTGAATCCCACGCTAGGGCTGGTCACGAGACGAGAAAAGTCTCGGTCTCAATCTCGAATGACGAGACCGAGACGAGATCGAGACGAGACTGTATGTTTAGACTGAAATTTACAGAGACTTTAATTTACAATTAAAAAATCCAATTTCAGTTAAATATTTATTTTCTTCTGCACATGTTCAAACTGTAATTGAAAATATTTCGTTCCAAAAATCAACAGGTTGTCCGGAAACGAGACTTAACTATACGAGACCTACATGAGAACGAGACAAGACTGTTAATTTTCGATTTTAACAAGACCGAGACGAGACTTACAAAAGTCTCGCTGAGTCTCGTCTCGTGGCCAGCCCTAAATCACCTGAAATGTTGTCTGCTATCATAAATCGCCCTCTCGACCAAATATTTTATAAAATAACAGTTAAATTCCTCTGGACAATTCATTGCATATAAAATTTAGTTAATAGAGGAAACATTTCCAGCATCGTTCGCGTTCCAAATTTTTGAAGTAGTGAAACATTCCTAGAGAAATTTTATTCGTGGTAATCCCCACAATGTAAAAAAAAAAACACCAATCGAAATAACATCGGTTTTAATTAATGCCTACTACATTTTTCAAAATGTCCATGTGCCCGAAAACAATGGTTTTCGTTTTTGTTTCCAGATCTACCTGATTTCAAAAATATGGAAGAATATATTTATGTCTTAAACATTTTTAAAGATCGATCTTTCGGATTCACGGTACCTAATTACTTAATCTTAATCCCATAATCATTGAAAGTCCTCTTCTGAAACCAAAAATTAAAATCGACATTTGCATTTTGTAACAGATTTAATTATTTTTCGATTTATTTCTTACCCTCATCAATAATTTTCAAAAACACAAAAAACATCCTCCGCAAATTATAATATTCTTCAAATAACAATAATTATTTCACTAAATACACCCAAGTACCTAATTCTTCAAATTCCATTTAAACACCATCTATTAAAATTAGACCGCAAAATAAGTACCTATCGACTTCTATTTTGTCCAACCAAAATTTAACAATTTAATTTAAACCGTTTGCGACACATATACGGGAATGTGTTCGATGTTTTGTTGTTTCCATTGAACCGTGTCACCCTTTTCCTTAATTTCATTCGAAAAGAGCTTCCTCCTCCTATAAATGAAATGCCATTTAAATAAAAACACTCATCTGCATCTCTCTTATTTATTGCAGAAGGTACTCGTACCTTTACTCATAAATTAACGATTTAGAAAGTAGGGTTGTTTGTTGGGCAACAAAAAAAATATAAAAAAAAAAAAAAAATAGAAACATCATTTCCATCCCGCATGCATATTATTTTCATTTTATTTATTTTGATAAATGTTAAGGGTAACACCATCTGATGATCACAATCAACTTCAGTAAAGAACTTCAAACCAGCATCAGCATCAGCTTGTTGAATTTTAAAATAAAACTCACTCGTGCAGCAAACGAAAAAGACAACTAATTTCAAACTCATGATTTCATTGAAAAACAAAAAAAAGTGTTTCACCCCAACCACAACAACAAACAAAAACTCCACTAAAAAGTCTCCACAAACTATAAGCTCTCTCTGTGAGTTTCTGACGGACGCAAAATCTTCAGGCTGATGGGGTGGGGATGCAAGAAAAAGCCATGACAATGCAGAAATATTTTTAAAATTAATAATAAAATAGGGAATCACAGGGGGAGGGTGAACGATGGTGGAGATAGGGGAAGGGGGGGATGGTGAGGCTTTAAAATTGTTGAGTATATATGTTTGTTCCAATATAAGGGTGACGAAGATATTATAGTTATGTAAAATCCATAAAGATGTACCCACAGATAGAAAATACCAACAAAAACAAAGTTGAGGATTTGTTTTGCTTGAAGTGCCTCCCCAAAAATAGAACAACAACCCCAGACTAATGCTCTATCGAGCATATGGTTATGCATATAAACTTCCCTCTTCTTTACCTTATACAAAAAATGGCACAATTATTCAGTGTTCTTGATCTGTCATTTGACAAAAAAAAAAAAGCAACAGTGAGAGAACTAATCTGACGGGACACAACTTGCAAACCAAACACCACATATGAAATGGATTTGTGAAGATTTTTTTTTGACAAACCACCCGGAACACAAAAAGAGGCTTTATTCAACCAAACCACCATGAAGATAACCCTCTATATTTGCAAAACGATTCCAGAGATTACAGCTTTGAAACGAACGAATGAAAAAATGTCTCAAATGGATTCCTTCCGCCTTTTCGAGTTTAATTTCAAAGATAGAAATCGCTTGTAGAGGAAGTTGTTATCCTTGTTATATTTTCTCTCATTGTCGCCTTTGTTCTTTCAATTCCATAGAGCAAACAAGACAACAAAAAAAGAGGGGACCACACCAAAAAAAAAACCGGGATGGATACAAAATTCCTGTACTTATGATGGTCACCCTCCATACTCATCACCTCCCTCCCCCTCAAACCATGTAATAGACATATTTAAACTTTTATTGATTTTTGGTCCTGTTTTTTTTGTTGTCCTGCGTGTCTACAACGGAAGGAAGTTGACGCCGCATTGAAGCGATTATACAGAGAAAAAGGAAAAAAAGCTTCCAAAATATTTTGGTGGATAAATTGAAAGCCTATTGTGCGTGTATTCGTTTGTAGATTAAAAAAAGAATCAAGACAAAATTGTGATTTTGGTTTTGATTTTCTAGAGTTAAGCATCGTATTATACATACCGGTTAACTTAGTTAGGGTCAGGGGATCAATTGTGTCACTTTATTTTACTAAATGTACCCTTGTCCTTTCTGAAAGAATGGTCACACTGATCAATTTGTAATGCTTTTTTGTGTGTAACTCGTAAAGTGGACCGAATTTGAGAATTTTATTTAAATAACTTTTTGTAGAAAATTAAATTTTCCATCTAAGTATGGTTTAACAAAATTATTTAAAAATGTATACATGGTAAAAATTAACAAAGAATTATTTAAAAAAAAAAAAAATTAAAAAAAAATCGATCAAAAGAAAAATTCTTAAACAATTTTTTTTTTTTTTTGTGAATGATTCGTAGAAAATATAAACAGTATCAAAATCGATAAACGGATACTTTTTTTATGAGAAAATCATAATATAAAAACAAAATTCAAAACTTAGATTTTAATGAAAAAATTGCTTAAGTGAAGCATAAAGTGGAGGCTATGGAATACATACCTACCGGAAAATGAAGGAAAGAAAAGAGCAATATTGCATTCAATTTATCAAAGCATGTGAAAGTAATATTTTAATTAATTTTTTTTTTTTTTATTTTTTATCTTGTGCTTCAGAGAGAATGGTCACACTTATTACTTTTTAATACTTTTCTGGTTATAACTCGTAAGGTGAGTTGAATTTGACAATTTTACTTAAGTAACTTTTTGAAGAAACCAAAATTTTCTATCGATTGGATGGTTCAAAAAAATTATGAAAAAAAATCTACTTTAAGAAAATTAACAAAAACTTATTTTAAACAAAATCCGTTATTTCAAAAAAACGCTAAATCGCTCGTAGTTAAAATTAAAAATTAAAAAAAAAAATTGAGATAGATAGAGAAAGGTATACCTAAGGTGACCACCTGTATCAAAATACAGTACTTAAATTTAACGATATGTACCATGTACCAAAGAAAACCCTCGGTACAAACAAATGTACCGAAATCAAATTCGAGTACCGATATTTAAAAATAAATTGAGATAAAAACTGAATAGCCTAAGCATATCCTTTAATATTTCTTTCCTTGCAACTTTATGCATCAACAACATGAACAAAAGGCTAGTGTTTCACATCTCATTACTCTTTTCTGTGGTCTAACGACCGATAACAGCCGGTTAAGAATTTCAACTTTAAGGACCCTTTGTACATTAGTTTTTTTTGACGCCTGGCCGTCAATATTTTTTTGACGCCCGGGCTTTCACTATCGATTTTTTAATTTAGGGGAGGTATTAAAAAATAATTTTGGGTGTACAGTTAAGATATTAAAAAGATGCATTATTTGAGCCCCTGTATAGTTTTAAATTCGGTTTTAGTAACGAAGATATTGGCGTTTGAAAGTTCCATACAAAGTTCAATTTGTTTTATTAAAAAAAAAAAAAACGAGTGGGTGTACAATTAATTTTTTTTTGATAAATGAAATGTACAATTAGAGATACATCGACTGAAATTTTTATTTTTCCGAAATTCGAAAGTAAGCCGGCTGACTTCGAGATTTGGTGCACTTTTCTTAAATTTTAAATTGTGAAGTTTTCATTTTTTACGAGTTTTTTTTTTATAAGTTTTTCTTAATATCAATTTTCCTTGTAGATTTTTTCTACAAATCTTTTGAACGATTGATTTCGAAAGAAAATTTAATTAAAAGTATGACCATTCTTCCAGAAACACAAAGTTGATTTTTAAGCATTTTGTAGTTTAATGAACTATGATATCCGAGTCATGTTTCGGGTACCTTTTGAGTAGATAAATCAATGAAATAGGTACCCGAATCATCGACTAGAGCTCTATGCCCAACGCACACTACATCCGTCCCAACGCCCCGCACACTACATCCGTTTTTTGTCACAGGAAACAAAAAAAAAAAAAAAACATTTCAAAATCTTAACCTATCTCATAAAAAAGGATTGTATTAAAATCATGACCTTAAACAAGTGACACATAGTGTAAATTAGGGTGTGTTGATGAGTCTCTCGTTGATTGTTAAAGTAAAATCTTTATTCTTTTGTAAGGATTCTCTTAATGTATTTTTATATGTAGGTAATTCTTTTTGTCATTAGGTGGGAGAGAAGTCTAATGAGATTTCCATGTATGATTAGCTTAAGTGATTACCGTTTTTTTTTTTTTTTATTTTTCTTAATTAGACTTTAATTGCAAATGGGAAAATCTTTATATATAGAATTTTTGGGGATGGAAGAAATCATTTGTCAAAAGTGAAAGTGGTATTAAAGAAATGTATAGAGACTTAAAGGAAACATCGAAAGAGTTTTTTCTTATTATAGATGTATGTAGAGGTGGGTAGGTTCTTTTTCAAATGATAAAGGACTATTGATGGAATGAAGAGATTGTCGATTTAAAAGGATACGTAATTAAGAAATAAATTAATGCTTAATGCGAAAATAAAAAGAAAAAAGTAAAAAAAAGGAAAAAGTAGAGAAATGAAAGCTTAGATTAAGAGAACTTATACCTGCTTGTCTAAAGGCGGATAAATACGATTAATCACCTGGAATCGAAGCCTAACTTTTTTTTTATTAAATAAGGTATTGTTGTATTGTATACCTAGGTATACCTAATACTAAGACCCTTTTCCCAAAAGACTTCTTCTTTGACAACAGAAACAAATTGCTAAGTCCGTTTTTTTAATGTATTTAGCAGGAGAAAAAAAACCTAGGTAATACTATTTAGCCCTGCACAGCATGGTTTGGTTAAACATCAAATTTAGCTCCAATTGAAAATTGGTCCAAAAAACTAATATGAAAAATTTCGTAATTGGACTAATTTTTCATAGTTTCGGGTCTTTTTCTCGTTTTTAATTTTTGGGGTTAAATTTCACTTTCCCCAAAAACTAGGTTATTTTCCATTTATGAAAAACTAATTCGGTTTCGCAAATGAAAAATGCCACCAGAACAAGTTAAAAAAGCAAAAGCTTAGTTTTCGTGTTGTATACCAAACATATTGAAAAGTGTCTGATTTTATTTAAATTATCTTGAACTTTTTTAAAGTGAATTTTTGTTCAAAAAGAGATAAGGTAATTTTGAGAAAAAATTGGGTTTTCATACAAAAAAAAAAGAGAGAAAACGATCCTTATAAACGTGTTTTTTAAGAAAAATGATACCAAAGTAAAAAACGGCATAGTACAATAAAAATGGTATTATAGGAAATTTCGAGAAAACCGTTATCCCCATAGACAAAAATTGTATAGGACGGGTAAAAACTGCTAGGTGCTGTGTGTTTATACAAAAAAAATCGAGAATCGATTGTATTTTGTCAAAGTTAAACCCAGTTAAAGAAACGAGACCAAAAATCGTAAAAATCGTTATAAGTCGAAAAGCAAGCGAAAACGAGAAAATTACCTCTAAAGTTTTTCGACTTTAAATCACCTCAGGGACCCATGGTTTCCGTCTGGGGCGGTGATGTTGGGACACCCTGTATAGCAAAGCACTAAGCATCGACAAAAAAAAAACTGAATAAATTGAAAATGTCACAACAATTTAACGACAAACTATCCAAGTAACCATTTTTCGAACCGCAAAATTTTGTTTTGCTAACTTGGTACTCATCAATTAAATAATTATAAAAAAAAATTGGGTGGTGCAACGGCTCGTAAAGAACCAGTGCTTAGTGATTAACAACTCGCAACCATTCCTGTCTGCGCGTGTCGACAGGAATGAAAGGGACCTACAATCATATGCCGAATCCTAACGGCCAGACGAGAAGCACTTATTCATGACACGTGATACGCTTGTAGGATTTCTCAATTCCTCGCAAGAGGCAGCAGCCCTGAAAAAAACTTCTAGTTTTTAGGTGGACGAGGCTGGGAAGCGAACCCAGACCTTCAGCCTGACAGTCCAACGCACTAGGCTACTACAATTTAATAATTGATTTATTATAAATTGTCAACTGAAATAAGGACGTTATTCTGTTGTGAGGCTCACAGGTCACAATATTGTGTGAGTTTGTTTTTTGAGGGTTCTTATAACGCGGTAACAATTTTGTATTTTGTAGAAGCCCCAATAAGAAACCTTACAAGAACACGTGAGTTGTGTTGTAATCTGCCAAGGCGCAGATCATAATTTTTAAGTTTCTAAGAGGCGAGTTCACCCCGAGTTATGAGGTTATTTTGATTTGTGAGGCATCAGTGAGGTTGCCAGAATAAGACTGTCA